>CM024762.1:86082183-86171217 GCA_014218235.1 Colocasia esculenta
TTTTACTTATTTTCTTACATCTTTCTTGTCATTTCCTGCTTCCTTTGCTGTGCTCGGGTGCCTGTTTGGAATCGCGTCCAACGCATGGGATGCGATTCAGTGTAGTAACGCGTCTGTTACCCCGGACGCGTTTCACTTCTGTTGTCACGGCGGCCTAGGCCGACGCGTTCTTATCGCGGCGTCCGAGGCCGACAGTTCTTTTCTTTTTATATTTTCATTATCGCAGCGGCCAGAGCTGATGCATTTCTGTCTGTGCAGACCGTCCACAGGGACTTGTTCGTGGCTCTGACAGCCTTCTGGGGCTTTCATATCCGCGTCCTAGGGACTGGATGCGATTCAGTTTGTATCGCGGCGGCTGTCCTCACCGCAATTCAAACCGCTGATAGAAACACACCGTTCTGCCGTTTGTTTGCTATAAACTGCTGCATACAGGAATTTTTGCATCGCTTGGGGGACCTCCTTCCCTCATATCCTAGGCTCCACACACCTTTCTTGGTAAAGGCAACCTCTCCTTTGGGCATTCCGTCTCATTGGACTAGGGAACCTTTGCTAAGAACCCCGTAAGACTCCGTACCCCGTAGATTCCCTCACGGCGGACCGAGCTGGCGGTACCACTCCGTTGACCCGGGTTTAGACATCCCATTTGCGTGGGAGGAGATTCTTAGTTGCACCCCGAAGTATCTATCTTCTACCCAACTAGGATCTCATATGGAGTGACACAATATTTTTCCAATCCATTAATTAATTTGTGAAACTCCTAAAATCAACGTAAGCATTACAACTTGTTTGAACCACTTTGATTGATTAATCTTTGTTCAACCTTGCTTGTTTGCTTGCTTTGATAAAAATGGACCCATACCATCATGCCAGTTATAATAACATGGACTATGAGGATAATCCAAGCATTCAGTCTTTTCAATCCATGTCCGTCCATCTCACCACCGTGAGGGACAACCTTCCACTTCCTATGGTTATGTGCGCACGCCACGCACTAGCCACTCTGATGTCCCTCCGTATCTACCTCCGATTAAAACCTGGAGAGAGCCTGTCCCCCACCATGATTCCACTGTCCAGCATGTCATGCATGCCATCGATCAGCTCACACCTCAACAACTCAATCTCATACAATCTTTGGTTGAGGGTGTGACTCCTTCTCCTTCTCCCTCTCCTTCTCCCAGACACCCATCTTTGTATATTCCGGCGACTTCGCCACCTACCCCTGTACATTCTTCATCACCCCTGCCCCCTGGCCATTTGCACACCCGTGCTCCGGTCTGTACAGACCATCCCTTGGGAAGGCCCACTAATTCATGGCCACCCCCATGTACTCCCTCACAGGCCCAGCAGCAACCTACTACACTCCAAAATGCTCTTCTCCACAAATTGAATAACCTGGAGGAGCAAATAAATAAGCTTTCAAATTCTAAGGGTGACCCCGTCGCCACTATGCCGGCTCTCCCTCATATCTACATACATCCTTCGGAGATGTCGTCGTACCGATTGTACAATGGCACGGGCAATCCCTATCTTCATGTCAAGGAGTTTCTCTATGAGTCCTCGCGTTGGCAGCGAGACCCGATTACCTTGGCATATTTATTTAGAAAGTCTCTTGATGGCCCTGCACTTGAGTGGTTCTACTCCCTAGAACCGAGTGAGGTAGGAGACTTCCGCCCCCTGCACAAAAGATTCCTTCAAAGGTACAAAGATCGCGTCAGCCCTTATCTCTCTATCACGGATCTAGCATCCGAGAAGATGGGGGCCAACGAGGCCTTTGTACAATTTGCTGACTGTTGGAGGTCAATGGCCAGTCAATTACAGTATGAGCTCTCGGAGTCAGAGTAAATTAAAATAATCAGTTCCAACTCTACTCCGAGGTTCAAGCACATTCTGGCCATGAACCAGATCACGACTATAAAAGAGCTCTACGAGCGGGGGCGCTACATTCAAGCCCATTTAATGGACTCCTCGATTGTAGACTTATTCAATCTAGTTGGTCCGAAGCAGAATGGATCAGTGGTCGCCATCCACCACCCATCTCGCCAACACCCAACATCCACTTCTTTTGCACAACCGCAATCACTTCCCATTTACCACAACATGCCTCCACCCAAGCGTCCACTGATTCGTCCTCCTTGGACTCAACGACCTCCAACCGGGCCCTATGATGGGGCCCATTCAAGAAGAAGCTCCTATGCCTTATGTTGCACCTGCTCCAGCACCCATGCCAGCCCCCATACCTCCACCGCAACAGCCACTCCCATCACAGCCCATTGCTCGGGCTGAGGTTGCCAACAGCCAACCCTTCTGCAAAACCACCTGGTGCTACGATGATGAACCTTCCGAGGTCATGTTCATACACCATGTACCTACACCTCCCACATTGCCATCCGTTTTCACCAAGCCTTCCACAATTAAGCCTCCACCAACCATTACACCGACCATTACATCAACTGTTACACCTACCACTACGCCAACATCCTTGGCAACCGAAACCGAGCAAATCTTCCCCTTCATACCCATTACACCTCCACAGGCCATACAGCCTTCCACTCCATCCACATTCACCCCCATCCAGCGGAGCGGGTGCAATTATCTAAAGAGCCACAAGCGTCAGCAAAAGAAGGAAGCCCCGGAACCGGGCATGCTATTCAAAATCCAAGATTATATCCCTCGCATGCCGGTCATTGTTTCCATACCGAGCACATTTACTAAGCGGAAGTCTCCACCTCCAATCGTGGCCGTCAAGAGGCCTTTTAAAGATATGCCAATCATCCCCACTGCCAACAAGCTCCAATTCAAGATACTCATCGGGAATCTCTCCCTCCATGCTCTCATGACTCCTCACACAATTGTTGTGAACCTTCCCACTCTAGTGAAGGGGTCAAACATTTAGATTGTGCTCACTCATTCCAAGGCCAAATCCTTGGCACAATCTATCATTCAAGGGGTCGTGCCCCCTTCCATATCACACATCATACAGTCTTTGGGCACGACCCCCTCATTGTTGCTTCCAACTCCACCAGTGGCACTCCCCACCCTTTCATTAAACTACATTCCAAGGGAGTTGCCACTGTTGCTTGAAACTCCGACGGAAGTCAACAACCCCATTCTTGAGAGCCGTTCAATTCCTATGATAAGAGTAAGGCCATCCGCCCGATGGGCCCATTATGTGAGGAAATACCTGAGGGTCAAAATGCCAACTCCCAAGCGGAATGTTAGACACCGGGCAAGGCAAAAGACCAGGGAGCCTCCATCCTTTCCGCTTTCATTTGAATCCTCTTTTATGCTACTTAGCACCTCCCCGTGGGTTCTCCACATTCCCTCTCCACGGGAGGCATTTTATTTCCATCTTTTGTATAATCCATACTCTTATACCGGGCATCGCCCCCACATGGCACAACTCCCTTTTGTGCCCCACGCGGCACATCTTCTTTCAGTGCCCCACGTGGCACAGCTCCTTCCCATGCCCCGCGTGGCACATCTCCTTCTTGTGCCCCACACGGCACGTCTCCCTCTTGTGCCCCACGCGGCACCTCTCCATCCTGCGCCGTATGTTGCACACCTCCCTTCTCGGCCCCTCGTGGCCCGCTTTTTCCTTTCTCTCCTCCGGCCCATCCAGATTCTTCTCTTTCAGGGCATCGTGCCCTCCTTCTTCTCCAATCCCCTCCGCCCCCGCCGGAGTCTTTGAAATCTTTCCTCCACTCTCTCCTTGCCATCTTCAATTGGGTCCTTCAACCCTTCTCCCACTATTTTCGGGACTTCATTCCCCATGTGTTTTTCTAATTTCTATAAATAAAATGCAAATTCTTGTAGACCTCTGAGTCTCGCCCCAGTGTCGGACAATCGTCCCTCCAAACTTCAATCGGGTCATCCGACCCTTCTCCTACTATTTTCGGGGCTTCAGCCCCCACCTGTCCTTTTATTTCTAAATAAAAATGTACATTCTTCGTAGACCCTGGAGTCTCACCCCAATGCAGGGGATTCGTCCTCTTTTCCCCTCCAAACTCTTATGTTGAAAGTTATTATACTTTATCAGTGTCAAAAATCCAAAAAAAATATGAATATCAAACATTGCCATGCTATCGCAGCATTCCTGTTATGGGAACTCCGCGCCAGGAGTCCAAAATTCCCTCCCGAGTCATTAAAGTTTGCCCTTGGCATGGGCACTTCACACACATTTCACGGCGCCTTAAGCCGATTGCTTCGGTAGACACTGCCACTGTCACAGCCACGCCTGAATGTCACACAAGTCTATTTCTCCTCCTACTCGGCCAAAGTATGGGTAGTGGAGGTAGTCTGGGCAAGACAACCAACCTGAAGCACTTCCTAATGAAAGGATGTCTCAAAATGGACAAATAAATGACCAATGAAAATCAAAGTCAAATGCATGTCAAGAGCGGCAAAGTCCCTGCAGGGATCCAAACGGACCTGGACGTATGCATGCAAAAATCAAAATCCAACAAATCATAATAAGGCATGGCAAAGAGTGGCAAAGTCTCCGCGGAGATCCAAATGGACCCGGTCATATGCACGTCCCTAACAAATGAATAGTCATCAATTAACTCCAAAAGCCCCAATAATCAAGTGAGACTGAATCTTCTGACGATTGTGCCAAGGAAGGAAGTCAAAACCAACTCTTCAAAACCCATATCAAGCTTATCTCTAAATTTTCCTCTCTTCTCCCTACTAGACTTAGCCACCTTTTTCAGGCATGGCTTTGATAGTGGCACTGTTAGCCACAAGCAATCAGCCCCTGGGCACCACTTAGAATGCACGCCCTACTCTGGGCACTCTTTAATGAAACGGGAGGTAACAAAGACCCCTCGCCAGTCAGTTTTCATAATTTTGATGCTGCCATGACATGGCAATGTTTTCAAAAAATATAAAAATATATATAAAATAAAAAACAAAATTTTTTTCATCAAAAGAAAATTCAAATATTTTCAGAAGTCACGAAAAAATTCAAATATTTTCAAAAATCCCATAAAAATTCAAATAATTCAAAATCCAAAAAATTCAAATATTTCCAAAACCCCATAAAAATTCAAATATTTCTAAAACCCCATAAAAAATTCAAATATTTCCAAAAGTCCAAAAAAATCAGATATTTTTCAAAAGCCCAAAAAATTTTAAAAATGTTCAAAATCAACAAAAAATCAATATTGCCAAAAACTCCATAAAAATTCAAATATTTTCAAAATCACAAAAAAATTGAATATATCCAAAATCCAAAAAAATCCACGATGGTATTGCACATGGCACGTTGCTCCTGTGACTACGTCAAATCCAATCCCTCCAATCATTGGTTCCTCATCTCTTGCACTCCAATCTCTCTTAGCCAAAAGATCACTTACCCTCATTGTTAAAAACAAACAAACCAAATGAGTTGTTTATTCAATGCTTTATTAATGCTCCAAGCCATGAATGTTGTTTTTTCCATGATGTTTTGCTATCTTGGCTAATGAGTTTTGAGTGCAGGACTCGAGTTACCTCGTCTGGCGCTACATCAGGCTGCTGCTGCCTCCACCATCAAGTTATCTAAATAGTATACTCTTAGATCATATCAAGGACCTTGTGGCTCTGAGGAATCTGGGATTTGAGTTCTCCTTTAACAAAAACAATGATTATCCCAGAGGATCCTTAGCCACAAGGATAGGCCGTTACGTTTGGCATGAGGACGACGGACCCATGCATAAACCTCGGTCCTGACTCAGCCATCGTAACAATAATATCCTTGATTACTTTTTTACTCCTTTTAATCTATTTTTCTTATAGCCCAGCATGCATGCATCTTTGAAATCACAGTGGAAAACCACTCTTGCATTTCAACATGAGAGCCATTCTCGCTTCAACTCCAAAGCAATTTGAAATATTCCATTCCAGGTCAAGTACCCAACTCCCTTTGTTATTGCCTCCAGACTGATTTCCTTAAGAACTCCTGTTTGGATTTATCCCTCTACATTTCGTCTTTAACTCCTAGAGATTCACCTGCGGCAGTGGCAGACACCCCCAATGGTGCAACCTAACGGATCGTGTTCTTAGGTACTTCCCCTTCGCTGGAAGTTGATCTCTCCTTTTACCTTCGTCTTTGCTCCCAGAGATCCACCTGCGGCAGTGGCAGACACCCCCAATGGTGCAACCTAACGGATTGTGTCCTTAGGTACTTGCCCTACGCTGGAAGTTGATCTCTCCTTTGTTTCCTTCGTGCACCCTCTTTCTATCCAAATCCAAATAGTTGTTCCTTTAGGTCTTCTTCCTGGTGGTGACTTCCTTGGGTGTTGGTAAAAGACTCTTATCAGGTGGTGGTCACCCATTGTCGTGCGTGTCTATTTTTCACATTGGCGTCTACTTTTCAGTCCACTCCCGCTTCACTCCACTTCACTACGCTTCATTTCTTTCCATTCCCCTTATTTCATTTCACTCCACTTCACTATGCTTCATTTCTTTTCATTCCCCTTATTTCATTTCACTCCATTGCGCTCCACTTCGTGTCTCTTTACTTCGCTCCCCTGTAAAGCAGACGCTAAGGCGTGGCAGCTGTAGACATGCGAATTCGACTCCACCGCGGGCAAATTTCATATTGCGCCATAATGCCAAAAATGGCCTTTTTTTTGCCTTACAAGAGTGATTTTCCCAATATTTTTGATCTCACCCACTCTTCCTCGGTGCTTCCCCTTCGTTTCAAATGTGGTTCGGTCGCGGATCGACCTGCGCGGTCAGGTCGCGGGGGTCTGGGGGCAATGCCTCCTACGAGAGTCTCTGGGGGCAGCGCCCCCAGAAGCTAAATTTGGTTTAGGCCCATGGACAACTTCATTTATTCGCGTCCTCTACAGTAGACGCCTTTTATAAGGCAACTGAAATGCATCGGACATGGTGGACGCGTTTAGGCCCTTAACGCGGCGGTCAGAGCCGACGCATTTAAGAGCCTTTTCCGCCACATGCCCTAATTGGAAACGCGTCCGCCTGACATGACGTGATTCAAAGTCAAACCCTAAGTCTGGCCCTACAGTCGGCGCATTTAAGAGATCTCTTGTCGGAAATCATGATGTTTGTTGGAATCGCGTCCATGTTAGATGCCGCATTTTATAAGTAGTCAAATCAAAATCAAATTTTGTCAGAGATTTGATTCCCCTAAGAAAATGCGGCGAGCCATCCAGACGTGATTTACAACGTAGTTGTAAGATATAATCATCATTCAAATGTCAAATCAAGCGGAAATCGAGGGATCTTCTGAATCACGATGTGTCAGGCGGACGCATTTCATGCTTAATAGGCGTCCGCTGTATCCGACATGATTTAATGAAGTTTTGCCTATAAATAGACGCCCGAGGGTAACCATTTGGACATCCCTCTCCCACCACGGTGGAGCCCTGTCGGATTCTTCCCGCGACATTCCCCCACTACGGCGAAGCCCTGCTGGACCGACGACTCGACGCCCTCCTTCCTCGAAGATCAGAGTTGGAGCGCCGTCTTCTTCATGCGAACCGGAGCGAGGCGGGAGCTTCTTCCTCCTCTTCCTCCGTACCTTCCGGCAACGCCTCCGTGCCATCCACCATTTGGGGAAGCATCCCCGTTATCCATCTTTATCTCCTCCGAGCCCCATATGGCTCTTCTATACTCCCTTTTTTTATTCACACACATGCATGCATACACACACACCCCAGTATTTTTAGGGGTTTAAAAGCCACCCAAACGGTAAGTCGTTCCCTATGTTATTTATTCTTTTCATGTCACTTTTTTTTAGAATTTATACTACATACGTGGCTAATCCCCTTTTCATTTCTTTGTCTTTTTCTTTGTCAAGGTAATCAACACGGAAAATGCCCTCTACCATGGCCGGCTGTGCTCGTAGAGGAAGAGAGGACTTACATCATCCCCGCGCAATTTCCCCGCTAAAAAGGTACACATCCTTAATCACCTTCTTCCACTCGCACCCCTCACGTGTGCGCCTCCATTCGGCACCCTCATGTGCCTAGCGATCACGTTTCCTTTTTCTTTTCCTTTTGTCACTTATTCCATCTCACACATTCCACTATTTCACACATTCCTCATCCCCCCCTCTTTGTGCGCATCACGCGAAAGCGTCGTCTACACCATTGTGGTTTGTTGGCTGAAGATTTGGAATTTAGATTTGATACAGCCTACCATTGTGGTTTGCTAGCTGTGCTTTGGAATTTGAACTGATGAAAAGCGAGAGGTGCAAGATCACTCCTCAACTTTTACTAATTCATTTGCTTCTTAGAGACTTAGGTTGTATTATGGATAGATAGAGGTTTGATTCCTTTGTCCCCATCTGTAGCAAACTTTTGATTTTAGTATCAATCCTCGGGGATATTTGCTTTTCGCCTACTTTGATGATTGGATTTTTGCTTTGATGATTGGCCAGAGGGTTCATGTTCTGGTGCATATTATAGCTTCAAATATTTTCCATTGAGTGGAGGAAAGGGCACAGTACCTTTGTGGTCTACCAGCCTGTATGCACCTCCTTCATATTCCAAGGTGACGATGTATGGGCCAAACCAAATGGGTTGCAATTTGCCACTTGACTTTCCTGCCATTACTTCTTTGCATTTGACCATGACTAGATCTCCCTGCTTAAATGCTCTGGGTCTTGCCAATTTATCGAATGCACGAGCCATTCTGGCCTGATATGCTTGGAGGCATTCATATGCTTCAAGTCGCCTTTCTTCTAGATTGGAGAGCTCCTCGAGTCTCCTTTCTATTTGATTTTGATCTTGACTTTGGAGTCCAGTTTGGATTGCCACCCGATAGGATGCCATTTCAATTTCGATAGGTATCATAGCCTCTGCTCCATATACCAAGGAGAAAGGCGAACACCCAGTAGGGGTTTTGTATACTGTTCAGTAAGCCCATAGAGCTTCATGAACTTTTTCTCCCCATTCCCGCTTTCTACTGTCGACTATTTTAGCAAGCAGCTTGCAGAGGGTCTTGTTAAAGGCTTCTGCTAGCCCATTGGCTTGTGGATTGTAGACTGACGACATCCTCTAATCAATATGAAATTTAGCTACCAAGGCATATATTTTTTTATTCCAAAATGGTGACCCGTTATCAGACAAGATCCTGTGAGGGGTACCAAATCTGTATATTATATTTTGCTTGACAAATCTGGCGACTGCTTCTCCTGTTACTTCCATTAATGGAATGGCTTCAGCCCATCGAGAGAAGTAATCTGTATTTGTAGCAACCCGGAAAATTTGAATACATAAAAAAAATCCAAAATAATAATTTCTTTAAAAACGAAATAATAGAAACATACGTACCATTATCGTATGTGCACAAATACATCGAAAAATTCCGTAAAAATTATAAATCAACCCCAGACATTATTCCTAAATATTCCACGAAGAAATTCGTGCAACGAAAAATCAGATTGGTCAAGCGTATGTCACAACGTAACTAATTATCCAAAATAGGAAACTAAGCCGGAAAACTAATAACACGAAAATATATCGGGCTCATAAATTAAATGAGCAGGTCAGAGAGACCTTCGACATCGGGTAATGATTACCCATTATCGGAATTAGACCAATAGACCTCCCATAGCCCAAGAATAAATATATATATATATATATATATAATAGAAATAAGAATAATCTTGAATAAAAGGAAGATGTATTAAAACAACTAGGAAATCAAATAAGAGAGAATTAAATAAAACCCATTTAAAAGAAAAGAGTAATGGGCTTTGCTTAATGGATCCCCTAGAATTTATCGGGTCAAAAATATGAAATTGCAAGGGGAAAATAATAAGAAAATATCTTAAATTCGGAGTTTAATTATATCATAATTGAAAAGGGGTTATTAAAGCAATAAAAGTGGCAATTAGAGTTGGAATTGGGTTCCTAAACCTACCCCATATAGTCTAGCACGAATTTAGATACTATCCTAACACAATTAGTGATTGGAAAGCAGAGAGGAAAGGTGGAGTTAGGAAATCTCGGAATTAAGAGGAATTTGAGTAGTAGTAGGAATAGGAACTTGTGTTTATATAATACACCTCTTAAATCCTCATGGCCGACCCTAGCTCATGCAAAGGGGTTCTTGGACGTGGAGAAGAGGCCAAGGAGGAGGAGAAATCGAGGAGAGGAAGATCCATCAAGCTTCTTCCTTCGTTCTTGGAGTTCTAAGCCCTAGAAGATAAATCGAGTCAAAGGTAGGCATTCTCACAAGCAAAACCAAATCAAATCCGTCTATAGGTAGTTCCAATCACCAGGAACAAAAGCCCTCTTGTTTCATAATTTTCCATCGAGCCAATCTTTTGTTCTTGATTTTAGAAGATCTGCAAATATGATAACCCCGAGACGTCATGTTTAATTCAAATCTCTATGTATATTGATCCCATGCTACGAAATTTTTACTGTAGATACTTCATGTTGTTAGGGATCTTTTGCCTCTAAAAGCCCTAAATTTCATTGAGCATACTGATCGAATTTCATCAATCTTTCTCTCTGTGTCATATTCTGAATAACTCATTCTTGCTCATGTTGAAACCCTATATGAACCATGCTCTCTCTCTAATTCCGATTTACTGGAAGTACCCTTACATGTCTAGTTTAATTTGCAACTTGTTTCGTGATTTTTCATCGACTATATAATTAGTTATGATTTTTCAAAGTACCCTGTGTCCAAATAAGTCAAGTTGGCACGCAATCCGATGTAGAACATTTTCCCGCTCGAACTCAGTGAAGTACCTGAGAACGCGACGGCTCGACACGTCGCATTCTTAGAACCGTCGCGACGAACATCTTGTCGCGTTCTGAATGCGACAGGAGACCCGTCGCGTTCTGGCCGCCTGAGCAGACAGCCCTGTCGCGACCCGTACAGGACCTTGTCGCATTCCATCATGACCCTGTCGCGACCCTTACATGGGTACGTCGCCTTCACAAGATTTTGCATAAAAACCCATAAGATTTATTGCTCTCACCTTCTACAATATTCTTACGCCTTTTTAACAGTCATATACGCAGTAAAACACCTATTTTAAATTGAAGCTATATTGAATGCTTTAAAATACATATTCACGACTTCATTTCTATCTATGAATTCTCTTACACATGCACACACATGAACCATCCATATATGACTGAAATCTGGCATAAAGTATCTCATAATGTATCTGGTAATTTATTGTAATGAAGTATATTACTTGCCCTATTTTAAAGGACTTGTATTCGTTTCTTGCGTGGGTTATATACCGATATCGACGCTCCACTGTTCTAGAATTCCTCTAGAATGTCGAGCACCTATTTTATATATACACTTTACTTGGCTTGTGGTGAACTCTCCGTCGGATATTCCTTTCGCCGGACTAGTGAACCCTTGCACAAGGCCTCCGTAAGTCTCCTCTGATCATGGATTCCCACATGGTCGACGAGCCGGTTGTACCCTAACACCCATTACACCTTTAGGGATCTATATGATCCAAATGGCTATTAGAAATTCACCCTCGCTTGAATCACGCCGGACCTCTGGACATATGCATAACAAGGCCAGTGGTAGGGTCGTGAATTTCCACCTGACTGCCAACACCAAGTGCGTGTGTTGTGCAACTGTTACTATCGCATGTTTACTCGTTGTTTTACGTGATGTCCACTAGCTCTCATCTATACTCTACTCGCTCACCTATTCACGTTCACTCTACCATCTCATCTATTCATCTAGTGCTCTTATCTATTTCTTGGTACTCTCAAATTGGCCATTAATTGATTGTCTAAAGATAAACAATATAACCAATGCCAGCGCAATAGGGCCCGATCAGGTCCTGGGAGGAGCGCCCGAAAGTGCCATTTGCCCGCGGGAGTTAAATGATCAGATGTCGGCATTACATCCAAGTGTCATACTATCAAGATTAATCTAAGACAATCAACACAAAGTGCTATATTCTCTCGTTGTCTTTTGACAAACAAGTACTATACTCTCTCTCGGCTATCTTCAGATAACCAAAGTGCAATTACTATCTCGATTGACAAGAAAGTTAATCAAAAGTGCTATACTATTCGATTGATAAGAAAATCAATCAAAGTGCAATTTACTCTCTATATGGCCAACTACTTTCTCTCTCCTTGCTATACATGTGTCGTGCTATTGCTTGACGTTGACGTTATTTGCTATCGTGTCGTTGTTGCTTTCTATCGTGACTTGACCTTATTCATTGTGCTATACTTGATTCATCTGCGATTTGAACCATGTTACTTGTGCTCTTACTTTCTCGACTTTACATAACTCTCTCTATCTTTAGTTGCTCTATCATTTAATACATAATTATTTAAAGCCTGCTTGAGCCTGAGATTTAAGTCCTACTGGGCGTTATCGCTCACCCTTCGTTATTTGTTATTGTGTCTCAGGTAAGTCGGACGATGACGTTATACGTACCAATGGGACAAGACTAGAGTGATGAGCGACCCGAAGTCAACTCATGAAGTTACCCTAGTACAATGAAGTCTAGTAGTTATTGCTTTTGATTTCTTTTCAATATAGTGATGTCATTAAGCCTTGTGTTTGGCTCTGAATTAGTGGTTGTAATAGTCTTAGTGATTTTATAATGAAATAAATAGTTATTTCAATTATTGTTCATTAGATGCTCTGATGTTTGCGAAAGTTTGCGCAATTGTCGTTACCATACTCGTTGTTCGCGTCTCCCTCCGATTATTCCGCTGCTAAATTGGAGGGGCGTGACAGTATCAGCCAGTATGAATTTGTGACCTTGAGATGAGGGTGGGAATGGTCCCACGATATCCATTCCCCATTCTGCAAAAGGCCATGTTGGTGCCATAGGGTGCAATGTATTTGGTGACTTTCTCGGCATAGGGCCGAAAGCTTGACATTGATGACATGTACGGGCATACTGGATGCAATCCACATGCATGGTAGGCCAATAGAAGCCTTTTAATTTGATATTGATTTTCATCTTTTCGCCTGCTGGTGTGCACCACACAGTCCAGAGTGAACTTCTTGCATGATGATTTTGGCTTCTTTGGGAGACAAACATCTGAGGAGAACTGGTCCTTTCTTTTCATGGACCAATCTGTATAATTGATCTCCTATTAATTGGTATGATGTAGCTCTACACAAGAGCTGGATTTTCTAAGCTCGATCAGAAGGGAGCCAACCTTTCTTGATTTTGATAATTGGCTCATGCCAATCTTCATATTGATTTGCTGCATTTTTTGCACTTTCTTCTGTGGCATATACTTCCTCACTTGTGAAATTGGACTCACTGTCAAGGACACTTGGCATGAGTCTTCTATGTCGGACAATTATGTCCAATTCTCCTTCAGGAGGTAGCTAAATCATTTGCATGAGAATTTTCACTTCTTGGCACATGAGATATGTCGAAGAAGTTAAACTTTTCTTTGAGTTCCATAAATGTAGCATGGTATGGAACTAATTGTTGTTTGCGGACTTCATATTGACCCAATACTTTTCGGATGACCAATTGTGAGTCACCATAAACTTGTATGCCTTTGACCCCCATTTCGAGAGCCAATCGAAGCCCAATGATTAGAGCCTTGTACTCAGCTTCATTATTTTTAACTACTTCATAAGAGCACAAGAATTATATAAAATTCCTCCTTGTGGAGTGACGAGGACGATACCTGCTCCAGTGGTGATACTGACAGAACTGTCTGTAAAATGGAGAGTCCGAGAAGACCCATCAAAATATAATTCCCAAGAAGGTATTTCAATTGTGATGACCTCTTAGGGATTTGGATTTTGTTTATCTTGATTCTCCCTCTCATTTATGGGAGAGAGAGTTTCTTCTTCTGGAAGATTAAAAGACAAGGGTGAATCTTCTGGCATTGAATGTGCAGCCAAGAATTTAGCTAAGCCTTGCCCTTTGATTGCCCTTTGTGGAACGTAAGTGATGCCGAATTCCAAGATACGGGTTGCCTAACAAATATTTGATGGGATCATATTGGAGATGAGTTTTACCTCGTGAGCCAGCAGGTAATGCCTTAATTTCTTGACGACGAATACCAGTGCTAGGCAAACTTTTTCCATTGGAGCATATCAGAGTTCTGGACCGATCAACTTTCTGCTGAGATAGTACAGAGGTTGTTCCTTGCCTACTTCATTTATTTGTGCCAGTAGAGCTCCCAAAGAGGCGTCCATAGCTGCAATATAGAGTATGAGAGGTTTTCCACCTATTGGTGCTCCCAATACTGGTGGAGTGAGGAGATATTTTTTTATTTGCTCAAAGGCATCTTGGCATTCTTGATCCCAGATGAAAGGAGCATCCTTCTTATTAGTTTACCAAAGGGCGCACACTTTCCTGAGAGATTGGAGATGAATCGCCTGATATAGGCCAACTTTCCTTGGAATGAACTTAGCTCAGTCAGATTTTGAGGAGGTGACAGTTGCTAGATTGCCTTGATTTTGTCGGGGTCTATTTCTATTCCCGGATATTTGATGACGAATCCAGGAACTTGCCACTGAAACTACCCGAATGCACATTTCATGGGGTCATTTTCAATTTGTATTGACAAAGTCTTTCAAAAACACGGCGGAGATCAGATAGATGATCTTTCCATTTTTTGGTTTTGACGACTAAGTCATCCACAACATTCGACCACATCATGGATCATTTCATCAAATATTTTTGTCATTGCTCTTTGATATGTGGCTCCTGCATTCTTCAATCCAAAGAGCATTCTTTTTTAGTTGAAGTTCCCCTGGGCGATCTGAGGCAGTATGATCTTTATCTTTGATTGCCATGCGGATTGGTTATAGCCTGAAGACCCATCCATAAAGGATAATGCTTCATGGCTGGTGGTTATGTCCACCATGGTTTATGTAATTGGAACCGGGAAATCATCTTTGGGACATGCTTTATTCAAGTCCCTGTAATCAATGCAGATGCGGACTTGGCCATTCTTTTTCTTCACTGGAACAATGTTGGCGAGCCAAATTGGATATATGCATGGCTTGATGAAGTCTACTTCAGAGAGTTTGTCGACTTCAGCATTTACTTTAAGCTTCAGCTCATGCCACATGCACCTTTGAGGCTGTTTGACAGGCTTGGTTGTATGGAGTATAGATAATTCATGCTCGGCGAATGATGGCTCTATCCCGGGCATTTCTTTGTAATTCCAAGAAAAGCAATCTTGGAATTCCGATAGAAGGGTTTTGTAAGATGCCTTTCTCGTTCATTGAGAAGGGAGCTGATGAAGATTAGGGTTTTCTTGATCCCAAGATTGAGTTCAATCAATTCATCAATTGTGGCTTATCCGCCATCTTCGAATTTCTGAGGAGCTGGTTGCAGATCCACGAAGTCTTTTTCGTCGTCAGAATCGGTGATGTAGGTCTCATAGTAGTTTTCATCTTCATGATTTATTGGTGAGGCTTGTGTGCCATATTCTTCTGACAGCTTTTCATTTGATGGCTCTCTTTTAGGAGAGAGAGTATCTTTTTGAGAGTTGGAGCTAGAAGACTCTTGGCTGCTTTCTGAGTTGCAGGCCTCCGGCGATAGCCCAACAGTATTGACTGTGAAGAAGGTCTTGGTGTCATAACCTAGCTGTAACGGACCCCGAGGCTTGGATCCCCGGCTCCCACCAAGAATCCGAACATCGGGACCGTCGCCCACGGGTCCGAAGACCCAGAAGGGCTATCGGATCGGTCTAACAAGATATGTAATAGAGATAAATAACAACAACGAACTAAAATACCACAAGTGAGTGAAGGAGTCCACACCAAAGTAAAAGTCTAGTACAGTCCCAAAGTAAATAAAGTACAAGTGCTGAATAAAAAGAGAAATAACACGTCCCTTAGGGGCATACCCGAGGGTGAAGTACAACTGCTGAGGGAACACTGCTCACTAGAGACGCGACTACTGCAGGCCCATCTCCTCAGTCAGCGCGGAGGGAGCTGCTGTGAAGTCTCACCTATAAAATAGGGAGTGAGCTTCACGAAGAAGCCCAGTAAGGACTACCAATACTGAGAAACATCATTAAAATCTGGACTTCCTTCAACATTAATATCTTCCTGAGGTACAGTGGGAGGCTCTGCAGGTTTGCACCCCATCAACCTCATTTCTTGTAGAAGATCTAGAGCATACTTCCTCTGAGACAGAGATACCCCTTTCTTACCATATGCTATCTCAATACCTAGAAAGTATGATGGTTTACCAAAATTCATAATAAAGCGACTCTCAAGGTATTTCCTTACCTTCATTATCCCAGCGATGTCACCACCTGTCAGCAACATATCATCCCATAAACAATAAGGATAACAACTCTAGAGGATGTCTTCTTGACAAAGACAGAGTCATCTGCCTTGCTCCTTTCAAGGCCAACCCGATGCAATCTAACTGAACTTATCAAACCATGCCCGTGGACTCTGCTTCAGGCCATATATAGCTTTTTGTAGCCGACAACACAAACTCTCCCTGAGTAACATACCATAGAGGTTGCTCCATATAGACCTTTCTTCCTAAAGGTTGCCATACAAGAAAGCATTATTCACATCCATCTGCACCATTTGCCAATGCTAAGTGAATGCTAGAGAAAACAATACTCATACAGAGTTTAGGCGAGCCATCGGTGAAAATGTCTTAAAATAATCTATGCCATTTGTCTGAGTAAAACCTTTGCAATAAGGCGAGCCCTATATTTATCCACAGATTCATCAGGTAGATACTTAACGGTGAACACCACTCGTGCATTGTACATGACTCCACATGCCACAAGAGAGGAGCATGCATCTCCTCATATACGGTTGCTTTCCACCCAGGTTTAGACAATGCTTCAAAGACAGAGTTAGGGATAGAAATAACAGAGATAGACAAATTGGCGAAAAGATGGAGATAAGGCATTATATGAAATGAAGAATTCAAGGGGATGTTAGTGCTGGATCTCTATCCCTTGCATAGGGTAATAGGAAGATCAAGATCAGAAACACGTACTGGAGAAGGCTCACCAAGTGGAGGATCCTCCAATAGAAGAGGCGATGACGGCAGAGCATCCTGTGAAGATGTATGATGTCGCTGATAGACTTGTCCGTAGAACCTGTCTTCACCTGAAATATGAGAAGGCTCACTATCAGTAACAAGTGCAGGCTCAGAAGAAAAGATAATTGGGGGAAGAGGAATAGTAAGAGGTGAAGGAGTGGGACAATCCCCGGATGATGGGCCAAAGAATGAAACAGACTCAAAGAAGGTGACATCCGCCGACACATAGGTTCTCCAAAACCTGGGATCCAGACAATGGTAATATTTTGAGTTTGCAAGAACCCCAAGAAAACATGGATGGCATAGTCGGGTCGGGTGGTTGGGTCGAACCCAACCGACCCCGACCCGAGTCGGGTCGGATCCGCAGATCCGCCCGACTCCAATGGAGTCTGGCTGATCTAGGATCGGCCAGGTTAAAAATTGTAAAAAAATTGTAAAAAAAATGAGGAAAGATCACAGAAAAATCAGAAAAAAAAAATTCTGAAAAATCAGTAAAATTTGCAGAAAATTATGAAAACACATACAACATTCATTGAATACAAACACAATGAAATTCAAATCTTATCATGTTCATGTATCATAAAGAACAATAACAATGATTAAGACATAATGATTATGTTCATACATTGAAAAAATAGATATATGTACAAGTTTATAACATGAAATAAATAAAAATACCTTGTCAATTTGACATTTCTGAACCATCATCCTCTGCCTCATGACACTGAGCAGGTGGCCCATACTGGGTATATCCAAAGCCAAACAAAGAATGGCTATGTCTTGGAATCCCCTTTGGATGCCTCGAGGTGTCGTTGCTTGTTGGCTTGAACTTTCTTCTGATTGTCCTGGAGTGAAGAAACTACCATACCCAGTAGTTTGAATATTGCCCAAGTAACTTGTCCCACTACTAGAGCTGATATCTGAATATGGCAATTTGGGGACGAAAAAAGGGTGGATAAGAAGGCCCATATCCCCAATCATGCCATGCTTGCCTTTGTCGGTCTTCATATCCCCCATGTTGTTCTTGTGCTTCCCCTTGGCTTCCTTCTTGTTGATGAGATGGTACTGAATATCCTCATATCCTGAAAGGATACTCCCAAGCCCATAACCTTCTGTGGCTCCAGTACCTGCAGCAGCACCATCATCATCATCACCATCATCATCATTAGGTGATTGAGTGGAGTCATCACTCCCAACTGCTTTTTCTTTCTTAAGCATCTTTTTTCGACGTTGATAATGCTTTTGCTCTGCCTCATATAATGTAGCCAAGTGAGGTGGTAGGGGTGGAGCCTCAGAAAATGGCTCCCCATATGTCTCCTCAGGAGAGTCCTCTGTACGATCTTGTGATTTTCTTCCTGGTTCGTTTGTTCTTCTTTCCTTGTTAGACTTTGTTTTTTGCTTGTCTTTGTCTTTCTTTCTTTTTGGGTCCAATTGAGTGGTAGATCTTCTGAATTCTGGCTGAGATGAAGAAAGTTTAGTAGTCTCTTATACAGTGGCAGATCTTCTTAATTCGAGCCTTTGACCTCTCTCAAGAACAAACGCATATCCAGGTACATGTTCTTCTAATTCTATATCTTCTGCATATGCCTGAACCAGGCGATCATCAGGATGAAACTCAGGTATCTCTCTGTGGAATGCGGAATGAAGAGAGGGAAGGAGATTTCTCCCTTAAAAAACCCTTTACGGTGGATATATGCAATATTTATCCATTTATGTAGGAAAAATATATGCGTGTATGTATATTTATGCATGGGCGTGCCAGACTGTTTAAAAAATAAACACAAAAAGATTTGATATTTATGAGGTGCGTCGGGTGTATACCTTGAGCCCTCGAACATTTTATATTTTTTTTATTCCGCGCGCATCCGTTTATCAGGCGATTAGGGTGGTCGTGTACTGGACCATTCCCCACTAACCGAAGTCGGCGTTTCATTTACATCGGGTGAAAACCCGAATACCTTTGATACGATACGTTTGTTAAAAGACCTTGCCGAGATTAGGAAATTTAGATGACATTTTAAAGTCCACAAATATCCTCAAACATATTTATATTTATGACATTTGCATATGCGTCCTCAATGGGGTGTGTGTGCCTCCATTGGGCATTTACATGAGCGTGCATTCACATGCGTGTTATTTTAAAACACGGAAGGACTTATTTACAAAATGGCACGGTCTTATATATGGACCTGTGGTGTCCTCTTCCTCCCACGTCACGGTCTTTATTTTCGGAGCACAGACAGAGCGCGAGCGGGACGAGGAACTCGGAGAGGTATTCTCCCCAAACTCCTAAGTCAAGCATAAACTTTTTTCAGAATTCTCCTTGGGTGGGGTGGGATCCCATATTTTTCTTCAAGGCCCCTTACCCCCTTTTTATAGAGGTTTAGAGGGGTTGATGGGAGGGGCTACGGCCCCTTGGTCTTTGGGCGCACAGGGGGGGGGTGCTGCGGATGGGCCAGGGGGCTGCGGGCCACCCCTAGGGGTGCCCAGGCGCAAGAACACCCCCGCGGAGGGTGCCTGCACGCAGAACACCCCCGTAGGGGGTGTCCGCGTGCAGCGCACCCCAGCAGGGAGTGTCCGCGCACGGCGCACCCCAGCAGGGAGTGCCCACGCGAGAACACCCTCGCAGGGGGTGTCTGCGCGCGGCGCACCCCCGCGGGGAGTGCCTGCAGGCAGAACACCCCCAACGGGGGATGGCTTTGGCACCAGAACACCCCCGCAGGGGGTGTTCCGCACAGAACCACCCCGCGGGGGGTGGCTTCTGCGCACATACACCCCCCGGGGGGTGTCCCAGCCATACAAGGCTATAAGAGTGGGTCCCCCAGGGTCTTCTCTGCCATTTGACCGCCATTTGACGCATGTTTGACGTCCGTTTGCAGCCGTTTGACGTGTGTTTGCTTCCGTTTTCGAACGTCGAGGCCGTTTCGTTCGCCCGAACACGTGCACGACGTGCGCATGTTTGGACGCACTCGCTGGACGTTGACTTTGCCCGACAGAGGGTACATACCTTGCTACGTCGGATCATCGAACGTCGTATTTAACATGTCATCCGAATTAAATCGGACTAAAATATGAACTCGAACCTGTTTATCTCAGGTGTTCGAAATGGAGGAGATCGGGGTTTTCTCAAAACACCATACTTTTCTGGGCAGATTTATTGCTCGGGCTTTGTTTAAATCTTGGTATTTTTTTGGGTTCAACAAATGCCCCCCACGGGATATCCATCGGAGACGGGGCGACGGCGGGTATCCCGTGGCCGTCTTTTTGAATGCATTTCTTCTTCTGCATTTGTAATATTTGCCTTGTCGCAATGATATTGTTTCTGACAATGAATCTTTTGCTTGCCAGTATCGAAGATTCCCCGCGTATCGACCCATCGCGGGGAGAGCAGCGGTGCATCCCGCAAATAGGAGGGGATCGTCCGACGTATGGACAAGCCGATGCCCTCATTTGCTCCTTATGCTATCACGAAGGAGGCCCTGTCCCGGCTTGACCGCGGCATCACGGTGTGCCCCTGAGGGCCTTTGGAGGAGCAATCACCTTCCGAGGGCACAATGGACTTAGACACGATTGTCAGATTTGACGGGGTGTATTGCTATTTGCGGGGCGACGGCTGCCCCAAGCACTTTCCTCTGGACGAGCACTTGTTCCCATTTATTCAGAGGTTTGTCCCCAAGGGATAAGAGGGTCTCGCTGCTCTTTTGGCGACTGAGTGGGTCCAACTGGAGAGGGCCGTCCTGGCAAGCTGAGACAGCATGCTGGGGATGTGCGGCTTTAATTATCCTAGCTTCTTCCCTGGTTATCCCATTCAGGTACAGTTCCCAGACGCGCACCAGTTGGGACTCTTTGGCTCCGAGTCGGCTCACCCCAGCAAGGGGATTTCAGTTGTGCCTGCTACTTGGGAGGTCTATGGACAGCATAAAACCGGAGCATCTTTTGTCGGGCATACCTTACAGCCTTCTGGCCATCAGTTTGCACTGGAGGGCTATGATCGGCACTGTTTCCTCGACCGGATCATGAGCGGGGACGCCGCCAATTGGTACGATAAGTGGTCCGTAGTTTCGTCTCACCATTTCCGCTTCGGCGCCACCGAGTGGCTGATGAGAGTTTTGCGTGGACTACTACGAGATGTTGGACTAGGTTGGCCTTCGTCACACAGCCACGGCCGCCCTTCACAGTTACCTGTGCCATTCAGGGCTACTGTAGGCTCTGGCGGAGAGATTCAACCGAAGGTTTAATACCTTCGGTATTGCTGAGGAAGAGACTTCTTTTGACCTGTGGGCTTTCCACAGGGTTTTTGGCCTTCCCATCTCCAGCCATTTTTACGAGGAGGTGTGTCTGGACGACCTCCATTGTGACTGCTCTTCCGGGACGGCTCCTACATCATGCCCTACAGCTTCAGGTACTTGATGAAGGTCTGGCGAGATTTAGCCAGGTGCGGCAGAGAGCGATGCCTCAAAGCTTCCCAGGGGAACGTACGGGTGAGCTTCCATGCCTGGGTCCTTTTTTTCTACAACGGCCCCTACTGTTTCTGTGACGGGTTCGCTTTAGATACCCGTGACCCAGCCGACTATATGCAGTTGTCTGTAGATTTTGAGGACAACCACAGGCATTTGTGCGCGTCTTGGGACGGAGGCTGGAACTCGAGGCACCTTCCAGACAGGACTTACTTGGCGGCCTATCTTGTTTATTGGCTGGGCACGTCTGTCCTCCCGTTCGGGAGGACAGACTGGTTAGGCCGGAGCTTATATATCCGGCATGTCTTCTTGCTGACGGCGTGTAGTTGGCACTGGCCCCCGTAGCTTTGGCCAACATCTTTCAAGGCTTGGGTGACTTCGCAGCCAGTTCTTTCCCACGTGACAGATGTGTTTCTCTGGCAACCCATTACTTGAGTGCTTGGGCAGGACTTCTGTTGCCCGAACTGTGCCAGAGTGTTGGCGTTGACGACCCTTCAGCACCGCTGCTTCCCATGTTCCGGAACCGTCTGGTCAGGACACCTACCAGCAGCTGACTGAGGCCCAGTCAGGACACCTACTCAAGGTAAAAGAACTCTAGGGTTTTAGTCTGAATCAAAATGACTAAGGATGCATGAATCAAGAGATGAATAAGAAGAGTCCTAACTCGTCGATCAGAAAAAAAAAAAAAAACGTTTAATATTTTTTATAGACCCGACAAGAGTTGGCAAGATCAAGGTTCGACGCATCGGGGAATCGGGCGAATCGGGTTTTTCCTGATCCGCCTCGATTCGCCAGAATCAGACCAATTCGCATGGGAATCGATGGGAATCGGTCTGATTCAATGGGAATCGGGCGAATCGGGTTTCTCCTGATTCGATCCGATTCGGCCGACCGACTGATCCGATCGGATCCGACAAACCATGGGCAAGATAGAGGTAACGAAAGTAAACTTGCAGAGCTTTCGGTTAGTATATGTCATGTTATGTTTGAGCCCGCGATCACCTACCAGGGTGGCCAAGGAGGGTCATATAATGTATTTATAAGGCTAGATCTTGCATAAACGAGTTGTAGTTTCCTAATCTTAAAGGTAGGAGTCCTACCACGTTTTGGACTTCCTACTATAGTTATTACCTCCCATTCATATCCCAATTAAGAGGGTAAGAGACAGTACCTTCATGCTCCCCCAATTGGGCTAGGTTGTTAAATTCCATGTTTTAGGTTTCCAAATCTCATGGCAAAGTCCTACGATGCTTAGAACTTCCATAAGACTATTCCTTGTTAATCTCAACTCTATTGGGAAAGTATTAAAGAGAAAATTCGTACTCTCCTAATGGATTTAGGGTTGTTTAAGAGTCCAACTCTAACTCTAACTTAAGAGTTCCGAATTCCCACCTCATGTTTCCAAATTTTAGAATCTCCAGAAATCCTACCATGATTGGAGAACAAAGCTTCTTATTGATTGATGTTTAAGAGTTACACTGATTAATGAACAACTTTAAAAGTCTTCCAATTACTGAATAAAGGTTCAGTATCTATCCGATTGGTGTTATAATCATTTCGATTGCTGAACAAACGTTGTTATAATCGTTTTGATACTAAATTGAGGTTCAATATCCTTCTGATAGGTGTTATAATCGTTCTGATTGCTGAACAAAGGTTCAGTATCCTTCCGATTAGTGTTATAATCGTTCTGATTGCTGAACAAAGGTTCAGTAACCTTCCGATTGGTGTTATACGCATTCCGATTACTGAACATAAGTTCAATATCCTTCCGACTAGTGTTATAAGCACTCCAATTAACCTTCCTTAGTGTTATAATCGAACCCCTAAACATTTATTTCACATGAATTATTTACCAATGTTAATGGGTTCTATATTTATCAGATTCTTTATAAATGCTACACCCTCCCCCACTTAAAAGAATTTGGTCCCCAGATTCATGTGTGATGTACCAAGGTGTATGAGACGTTACCTAAGAATAATTTTGGGTGATTCTTCCTCGTCGTTTCTTCTGATTCCCAAGTAGCTTCCTTCATTCCTCGTCTGCTCCATTGGTCTTTAACCAATATGGAAGGCAAAATTGGTGGGATCGGATTGCAGTATGGGGATCCGACTCTGGGGGAAAGTCCCTAAATCGGCGAGACTTCTAGCTAGATGGGCTGGAGTAGACTAGAATCAGGCTGGTTCGGCCGATTCCAATCAGATCCAGGCTGATCCAGACTGATCCAGGCCGATTCCAGTCCGATCCAGACTGATCCAGGCCGATTCCAGACTATGTAAATGTTAGAATTTGTAGTTTCATTTACTTTAAGACATTACATGTAATAAGAAAGTATCCCCCATTTGAATCATTTAAAAATATCAAAATTATTTTTTTTACCAATAAAAAGTCATTCTCCTATTCAAGAAGAAATCGTGATTTCGATGGTTCCATCAAAATAGCGACTTTCTAATCTCTCATAGTTTGGTATACCTAAAAATATCATAATTCAAATAACCTAATAGAATACTAAAAATTCAAAGTCCGGTAAAAAAGTCAAACATGCATATGACTTCTCCAAGGGAGCCACTCTCTACTAATAGCAACTATGAATGCATGTATGGTTCATTTTTAAAGCATATGTTAGTTTTTTCAACTTATCACATTTTTCTGATTTTTTCTGAATTTTCTTCAATTTACCAAAAAAAAACCTTTTTTTAGTTTGGCCGATCTTCCCTTAGATCCGTCAGATCTCCCGATCCGATCCTGATCCAGATCGGATCGGACCTTAGCGATCCCGATCCGATTTTGATTCTGCCTTCCATGTTAACCATGGATATTGCTCGATTCCTCAATTGTTGTAGCTTTTGGTCCAAGATCTTGACTGGTTTCTCAACATACGTCAAGTCCTTTCGTAGCTCCAGGTCTTCATATCGGATCACATGCTCAGCATCATAGACATAATTCCTCAACATGATACATGGAAAACATTATATATTCCGCTAGTGGTGAGGCAATGCTATCCTGTAGGCTACTTCACCCACCATTTCAAGATCTCAAAAGGGCCAATGTATCTAGGACTCAGCTTTCCTTAAATTCTAAATCTTTGGATTCCACGTAAAGGTGACATCTTCAAGAACACGTGGTCTCCAACTTGAAATTCTAAATCTTTTCGTCTTTTATCTGCATAACTATTTTGTCTCGACTGAGCCGTCTTCAGATATTACCTGATAATCCGAATCTTCTCTATAGTATCTGGTACCATCTCGGGTCCTAACCATTATCTTTCTCTGACCTCTTCCCAACACACAGGTGACTTGCAACTTTTGCCATACAAGGCTTCGAATAGTGCCATCTTGATACTCGCCTGATAACTGTTATTGTATGCAAACTCAATTAACGATAACTGCTCATTTCAATATCCATTGAAGTCAATCGTAGAAGCCCGAAGCATATCTTCTACAATTTGGTTTGTCCTTTCCATCTGCCCATCAATCTGGGGATGGAATGCAGTGCTAAAATTCAGCTTAGTCCCTAATGCAGAGTGCAACCCTTTCCAAAAGTGTGATGTAAATCGAGGATCTCTGTCAGACACAATGGATGAGGGGACTCCATGAAGTCTAACTAACTCTTAATGTACAATGTCGCTAGCACATCTACAGACCACTTGCTCTTTATAGGCAAATAGTAGGTTGACTTAGTCAATCGGTCCACAATCACCCAATCGCATCTAGTCTTCCTCTGGTTTTAGGCAGTCCCATGATAAAGTCCTGCATATGCTCTACCACTTCCACTCAAGTATGTTTAGAGTTGTAACACACTGTTGAACCCGAAACAAATCGGAGATTAAACAAACCCCGGGTGACAAGATACACCCTCGGGGAACCCGGAACGACCGAGGTTCGAGTTCAGAGTGCAGCGCACGCCCGAAGCACCGCGGGGACGGAACAAAGCGTACCTAGGACAGCGGAAATCCAGTGACCAGGTCTTCGTTCAAAGCCGCGCACGATCCCGATGCGTCGAGGACGATGAAATGCACGTGCCCCTCAAAAACGGACAAACGCACGTGGATGGCCGGAGACGCACGGACGATGCACGCGTGCACGTGCACGGCACGACCGTCAACCAACGAACCAGGCACGGGAGGCCCACAGAGCTCTCTCCCGGAAGAACTGGAGGAAATGGCCAAGAGGGTGGAGGCCCACCCCTATTTATAAAGGGGGGCCGGGCGGTGGCACCCCCGCCGGTTCGGCAGGGGGCGCACCCCCGCCGGTTAGCGAGGTGCACACCCCCGCCGGTTCGGCAGGGGTGGCACCCCCGCCGGTCAGGCGGGGTGCACACCCCCGCCGGTTCGGCGGGGGCTGCACCCCCGCCGGTTCGGCAGGGGTGGCACCCCCCCCGCCGGTTCGGCGGGGTGCGCACCCCCGCCGGTTCGGGCGGGGGCCGCACCCCCGCCGGTTCGGCAGGGGGTCGCACCCCCGCCAGTCCAGGCGGGGTGTGCACCCCCCGCCGGTTCGTGGGGATGCCCCCCGCCAGTTCGCCCTCTCGCGTGCGCACCCCGCCGCCGGTCAGTGCCTCTCTGTCGCGTTGCCTCGGCGCTCGCGCCCGTCCTCGACGCTCGAGCCGGAAGACCCCCGCTGGGGAGGTACCCCCGCCGGTTCGATCCTCCGAGGCCCTATAAATAGAGGGGCATACCCCCATTGCAACGCATGCCATTTCGGCCCAAAAGTACGCCCAAGCTTCCTCCCTTGAGCAGACACCTGCAAACCACTTCAGTTGGCCCGGGTGTGGTCCGTGCGTGAGCTTATATAGGCCGCACGAGTCGGGGAAGGTCTTCGACACCCGTTGGTGCTGGTGTCCCGTGGCGGGCCCTTCTGCGCTCGCCTCATAGAGACGCCACAGGTTGTTACAAGACCCCCGAGGCTCATGTTAAGTCCTCCGATGTCATAAAACGCATACGTCGAGGCTCCGTTTAAGTCCTCCGGTGTCATAAAATGACATACGTCGAGGAGCATACTCAAGTCCTCCGGTGTCATAAAACGACACACATCGAGGCTCCTTTTAAGTCCTCCGGTGTCACAAAAGACATACGTAGAGGCATGTTACCTTTGGAGGCATAAACACCCCATTAGTAACAAAAATGTACTCCTTACCATGTAAACGTCCGACGGAGGCACAAACACCCTGTCGTCGACGCTCATGTACATGACTTGTTTATACACGCCCAGTGGAGTACAAACCCCATTAAAGGCGCAAATGTAAATGTCATAATATAAATGACATGGACTTGCTTGAATAAAATTGTGGAAATTTGCTTGTCATCTGCCTTTTCTTCTTTAAAGTTCGGCATACGGTCTTTTAATAAACATTACGCATTCAAAGGTATTCGAGTGTTATACTCGATGTAAATGAAACATCGACTTCGGTCGATGGGGAACGGTCCAGTACACGACCACTCCAATCGCCCTGAACGCGAGCGCACGCGGAAAATAATGAAATGAAATTCGAGGGTATCAGGGTTCGCACCCAATACTCCTCGTAAAATAAATCTTTGTCTGTTTCCCGTAAACATTCTGGCACGCCCAAAAAAATTCTTCATTTCAGAAGAGATGAGGAGAAAATAAATTTGAAAGAAAAAATCCGCGTTCCAACATCTGGCACGCCCGGTGGGACTGTTCCTGCCTTCCATGCATATGTAAAAAGACCGTATCCGATATAGAAATAAAGATGACTAATTTCCACACCACAGTACAAGGAGTGAAAGCCGGCATCAAACGCCCGTTCCCACCTGCGACTTCGAGCTCATCCGATGGCCGCCGTCACCTACGGTCCGCAAGTCATCGCGTGCCACGCCAAATGTGGCTACCTCGCCGTCCCGCTCGTGTTCGGCGACTTTCCTGCAGTGGTGGGATCCCCCTACTTCCTAGGGGTGGTCCCCGCCGTCCAAGCTACTCCAAAGGCGGCGCCCAAAGCTACTGCAACCAGGGGCATTAAACCCCGATCAAGTCAAGGCCGAGTCTTCTCGGTTAACACAATCTCCTGCATCGCGGTCCCTAGAAAACGGGGACAGCGCCAGGGACGCAGGGGCACCAAGCCCCGCGCGGTCGTCTCCAACTCCGGGAAAACGGTGCTAGTTGGCGACATCCGCGTCAGGCTCGATGGAGGCGAGCCGATACTGCCCCGGGACAGAAGCGTCCTGCGGTGGCAACCTCCAACAAATTCGCTCCCCTCCAGGGGATGCGGCAAGAAGATCGGGACTCCCCAAAAGGAGCCCGACGGGAGGCATCAAGCTCGACGCCCCAGCCGCCTCGCAAAATGAGGCAAATGGGGTGACCAAGCAGGAAGCCCGCCAAATCAAACAGGCAAGAGCGGATCAACCCGCCGAACGCCCCAGAAGCAACTCCTGAGCGAGAAAAAGCTCAGGACTCTGAGCCTCCTCGTCCCTGCGGACACAAACGCAGGGGCATTTATAGAAGCCCAACTTCGTCCCCGCCCAAGCGGAAACTGCTGAAGGGGTAGATGCGAGTCAAGCCGGAGCTTCTGCACCTCGAGTCTCAGTCTTTGAAAGGCTGAGCGCCTTAGTCTTCACCAGGCTGGGAGCTGCAATCCGTCCAAGCACTCAGAAGCCCAAGAAGCGGAGAGTGCAGCAGACATCTGAAGAAGGTGGAGGCATGAAAATCTTCACCTGCTATGCTTCTGGAAGGGAAGCACCTGGGCCATCCGGCATCCCTGCTGGAGCGCTCAGGATAAACGAACCCGGACAGGACGACGAAACCGTCCTCCGGTACACCAGAAACGCTGCCAGAAGACTTCTCCAAGGGCAGCAAGGCAGCCCAGCTGGACCCCTAAACCAGGGGCAGATCCTCGAGCCTCCACTCGAGCATGATCAAAGACCCCTCCAGGGCAGGTCCAGCTGGACCTCAAAGGAGGGGAACAAGACGAAGTCGCCAGTCTCCACCTCGGAGATCAACAACTGCCGGCCGACGGGGAACAAGCTGAAGTGTTCCTCATGCCTCCAACCAGGGCCGCCTTCCAAGCAATGACGAACGACGCCAAGTATGATTTCATACAGCGTTGGCAGGCTGAAATGGCCAATCTCCTGACCGAGCGAGGACAACAAGCAGGGGCAAATGCGCCGCGCCGCCAAGTGCCGACGGCAAACCAAAATGCTCGGGCAAGACATCAACAAGGCGACTTGCCGATGTCAACCCACGCGCAGCTGCGGTCAACGACTATACCGTCGATCCGGTCCAACAGCCGCGCAGGGGCATAAACTCCCAAGCCTCCGCGGCTGAAGATATCGTCGCCCAACGACGAATGATTGAAAAGATCGTGGACGACCGCTTCGCTCAGCGAGGCGAGGGAACTGCCACTGTAGATCTCTACAGCATGCATATCCCGTCCACCATCAATTCAAGAAGCTGCCACCGACTCCCCAAGGCTTGAAGTTGCAGAAGTTCGATGGGCAGGGCTCGCCAAACGAGCACCTGGCCTACTATATAACGACTATGGGAGAGTTGGCATTCGATGAATCCTACCTCCTCCATTACTTCGCAACGTCCCTGACAGGCACCGCCTTCCAGTGGTACTCCAGCTGAGGCCCAACTCCATTGTCGATTGGGACGACCTCCAAAAGAAGTTCATCAACCTTTTCCAAACGGCCGAGAGAAAGGTGTTGCTCGCAGAGCTGTGCTCCCTCAAGCAAAGAAAAGGAGAAACGGCACTCGACTTCATCAAGCGGTGGCGTGACTTCAGCATGAGGTGTGACAACCCCCCGACGCAAGAAGATGCCATAACCATCTGTCGGCAGGGCCTAGCAGCGCAGAAATAAGCGAAAAGCTGCTGGGAACAAACATCAAGGTTTTGACCAGCTCAATGCGGTCGTGGCAAGAGATCGAAATGTTCTTCGCCGATAACCCGATGCAAGCTCCTCCGAAAGCAAGCCAGGCAAGGAGCGTGCTATGGGCAAAGAAGCTAATGCTGTGGACTTCGCCCCGTAAAGTAAAGGGAAGAAAATCATGACCTCTGGCGCTCTAAGCAAGAAGGCAGAAGAAAGACCGCCTCCGACTTCACTTCCACAGCGTATGAGCACACCGTATTCCTTCAAAAGGGACCATACGAAGATGCTCTTCAAGCTGTGCATGAAAAATGACCTGCTCAAGCTCGGCATTGAGAAGACCGAGTGAAGCGGATAGAGTGGATGAGCCAAATTACTGTCTCTACCACCGCATGCGGGGCACTCTATTGAAGACTGCTACGTCTTCAAAAATGAAATACAGAAGCTGATCCAGAGTCGCCTCATTACCATGCATGAACATCTGGTCGATCCTCCACAGCCCCATGCCTGGGACCAATCGAGGCAGTCGGCCAATGTCATCCATGTCAATGCGCCGGCTCCTGAACCAGAAGACCCGAGGCAAATCCTTGGGACGCGCATTCCACAAACGGATGGGAGGGGGATCATCCCTCAGCCTCGGAGCACAGGACATGGTCAGAGACAGTGCAAACCTGGAAAGGCAGGTTCAATCTCTACGGCACGGGCAGCGCCAAACGCTGATGTACCTGAGGACCATGCAAGAAAGTCTGACGACCCTCCAGCAAGGACTCCAGGGGCCTGTAGGCACACCTGCCTCCCGGACCCGCCCTCCCTGGGGGGTGGATCTCGGAGGAGTCTTCAAACCCGTCTGATGACGAAATCGCCGGAAGATTATATTCCTTCCCGCGCCATCGGACACTGGCACTACCGTACCTGCCTGCGAGCAGGATTATTAGGCTGCCAGCCGCCAACAAGCGTCCTGCCAAACTACTGCATATACCATCAAGATGCAGGGCACGCGTTAGAGGACTGCCACGTCTTTAAAGACAAGGTTGAAGCATGGATCAACCAAGGGATTATCGACTTGGGCAACACCCGTGTCAACCACCGCAGCCTCACATTCGCGAATGGACAGACTATTCAGCTGACGTTGTCACGCATACATCAACGTCATCGACCCACCGGAAATTTATACACCGGTGGCCTTCACTTTCCGGACCCGGTATGATAGAAGGCGGCTCATCAGGCGAAGCCTCTACTTGGTGGTGCCGGGAGGGAGAATTCCCCACCGCAGTCACTTGGCGACCGGAAATGTTGGGGAGTCTTCGAGAAGCTCCTGCAACGAGGTGTGTGATGGCTCACACCCGCCACCGACGTACACTGAAAGGGAGCTGAATCACCCCATGTACTGTCGGTATCATGCCATGCTGCTGCACCCTACAGACAGGTGCCCTGATGTCCGGGATGGGTCGAGTCCCTTATCCAAAAGGGAAGATCGACCCAAAAGCAATTCCATGGTCCTGATGAGAGCCAGGGAAGCAGCCCAGAGGGAATTTGAAGAAAACGACTATATGCGCTTCAAGAATCTTCAAGCCCCCGAAGCTGACGAACGAGGATGGCTCTACCACCGATGTCGCCCACAGTTGACACTGAAGGCGCGAGCTTGGCGCAGCAATTCAGGTATATCCTTGAAAGAGCAGCCCACCTCAAGATATAATCAAGAGGACCCGGATATGACAGAAGGCGGCTCATCTGACGAGGCCCCTGCCCTATGGTATCCAGGGTGGCGAGTCTCCCCGAATCCCTTTGCGACCGCAAAGACTGGGGAGATCTTCGAAAGACTCTTGCAGCAAGGCTGTGTAAAAGCGCACAGGCCGCCACCAACATACACGGAGAGGGAAATAAACCACCCCATGTATTGCAAATACCATGCCATGTTGCTGCATCCTACGGATATGTGTCCGATTGTCCGAGACTGGGTCAAATCCCTCATCCAAGAGGGAAAGATCGACTCAGAAGGCAACCCGATAATCCGGGCCGAGGCCAGGCAAGAAGCCCAGCAACAACCTCCTCAGCGGAAAAAGGGGTCTCGACGACACCAAGTCCCCCCTCCCCGCGAGCAACTCCGGAAAATAGGAGTAAGGGGCAGTGCTTTGAGAATTCGCCTCCGCGAATACTCAAGCGGCAAGTAAAGACTGCAGAGGCAAGCAACCAGTGACGGAGCCGGCCACTGTTGACACGGGAATTTTTCATCAATTGTTCCATTCATTTTGATTCATTTGTTTGATTCCATTTGGGTATTCATTTATTTCGCATGCTTTGATTTTTGTATTGCGGGGCGTGCTAGCCTGTCTAGCAGACAGGAAAAGAGTCCGCGCAATGCGGAAGAAGAATTTAGGTGTCCGGGGAAAGGACGGGGTGTGTCCACGAACGGACGGGTGTGTCCGCAAACGGACGGGTGTGCCACGAACGGACGGGTGCGCCGTTTTAATCTGAACTCCTTGAGTCCCATGTCTATTCTCATCAGGCAATTAGGGTAGCATGTGCTGGACCTCTGTCTCCATCGACCGGAATCGATGTTACATTTACATCGAGTTAGGACACTTGGTATTATTTAATACCGGTCTTAACCCGAATACCATTCATAGTAAAGGACGAGAAAAATATACATGCTTTTCTTAGAAAATCCTGATTTGACATGTTTTTCCTTTCTTTTGATTATTTTGAAATGCTTTTTGCTTTGGATATTCCATTTTTGAAATGACTGCCTTTTTGGGAGTCCAGAGTTTGATTCTTTTGAAAAGGGGAGCGGATATATACCCGTGGACCGATTTGAGGTCTTTCTCCTTTTTGTAAAAGGTTGATTATGGATTTTACTGGGAAAACATGGGGATTATCATTATGAACGGTATATGCCTATGGATTTTGATTCTGAACTTGGGGGTATTATAACCCAGAGCAACACCTCCGTATTAGAAGGGTGACTGTGCAAATTTTTATATGAGGTTCTTTCACAATGCCATTTCTGAGCAGAGTCCGAGTTTGAGGTAGAGTTTCTTTTCTCCTCATTTCGTACTTGTGCGGGTACAATTTCGGAGAACATAGGATGTATCTCCATGGAAGTCCTTGTCCCATTGTGATTACTGTCCAAAGTCCATTTCCACGGTTATGGTTCTCGTGGAGGTGCATATGTGCTCCCATTTAGAGTGTCTGAGCGTAGTCTTGTCTTATCCTCCTTTTTCTCTGGATGTGTGTATATTATCACAATCCCTTTTTTTTTGAATATATGATATGTCTTGGCGAGTCCCCACTTAGGCAGGGTGTCCTTGTAGAGATATTTTCATATTGGTATATGCTTATATCCATGTGTTCTCGGGGAGAAACTTTGCCCAGGGGGGGGGGGATTTTGCCCTGAAGAGTTATATGTGTATAAACACAAATTTGCACTTTGTAAATATATTCTCAAACGGTATCTCTATTTGAGCAGAGTATCCGGGATTGCCTTTTGAGAAACATATACACAAGGGGCATATTTGTGATTATATAGATATGTTTTCGAGCAGAGTCCCTATTGGGCAGAGATTCTACTAAGAAATACATTTATATAAACATGAAGTTTGTGATTATACGGATATGAATTTAGAGGGAACTTTTGTCCGGGCAGGATTCCTCCTAAGAGACACATGCGTATAGGCACAAATTTGTGATTTTATGGATATATTCTTAGGGGAGTCTCCATTTGGGCAGAGTTTCCCCTAAGGAACATATACATAAGAACATAAATTTGTGAATATACGAATATGTTCTTGGACAGAACCTCCGCTTGGGCAGAGTTTCCTCTAAGAAACATATACATATAACACGAGTTTGTATTTATATGGATACGTCCCCTGAGAGAGATTTTTGCCTGGGCGAGTTTCTCCTTAAGGAACATATTTGTATAATTACAAATTTGTAATCTTTATATATGTGTTCTTGGACGGAATCTCCACTTGGGCAGAGTTTCGTCTTAAGAAACATATATATAAGAAACCAAATTTGCGAATATACGAATATGTCCTTGGGCAGAACCTCCGCTTGGGCAGAGTCTCCTCAAGAAAACATATACATATAAGCACAAAATCCACCATCCCAGAGACTTGCTCGATGGGCGGGGAGAACATGGGTATTTAAATACCATGTGCCCATAGAGACTTGCTCGATATGGACGGTATTTAAACCCGGGGAATATCACCCCACAGAGACTTGCTCGATGTGGGGGATGGGGATTGAGAAGGAATATCGATGACGATTCGCGCCGATGACTCTTCGCTCCGTGCTTGGCCTATCGGGCTAGAGAACAAATGATAAAAAAGAATTGTTGGAAGGGGATATGCTTTTTTCTATCCTTTGATTTTTTGGACAGGAATTTGCAAGGGCTTCGCCGGGACCTTACATGGGGGAGAGGCCTTGCCAAATGAGGGGATAGGGGGTCTTTTATAGGGGGAAGGCCCCCCTTTACATGGGTCGGGGAAGCCCAACCGATGGTGACCTCATCGTGAGGTCACCATCGGTTGGATGGCAACCAATGGTCAGGATTTTTTTTTTTTTTAATTTTCTCTGTCAACAGCCACCCAAGAGCCAAACCCCTACTGGGCCGAATTCCAACAACTGCCGCCCGAGGTGATCGAGCAGGCAATTGACTCCACTTTCCAGCATCAACAAGACGAAGCTGGCTAGACGACGGTGGCGTCCAGAATGCACACTCTGTCAGCGTTTCCTAAGAGGGGAAGGTCGCACGGTCGCCTCGGCCGAGAAAACACCTCTCAAACAACAGAGCAAGCCAAGCCGCTGACGCCGCTCGAAATGGCGCGCGCAGTGCAGCAAGAAAAGACCGGCGCAAGAACATGAAAAGGCGCCTAAAGAAGCAAGCTGAGCAAGAGGAGGCCGCGGCAGCCCCAGCAGAGCTTACTCCACTCCAGAAGCTGCAAAAGCTCATTGATGATCTGGAGGAGTATATTCCCTCTAAACCCACTTGGGGAGTCCCTCTGGACATATACATCCCGGGGGAAGAAATGGAGCGCAAAACAAGGCTTAAAAGCTGGCTCCACCAAATGCTACAAAGGGCTCAAGAAGGCGAGAAGCTGCCTCTGCCGAAGAACTGGCCATCTTCTATAAGGAAGATGAATCACCATCGAGAAGTTGGAAGAAATGCTGAAAGACTTCTCGTGCAACATGGTGTCGATATCGCCGCCTGGAGCTTGCAGTCACCGGCTGTTACGCCCCTTGTGGCAACATATCGGCGCCGCAACCGAGGCAAAGGAAAGGGCCGTGGACGAGGAAAGAAATCCTCCCCGTTCCTCAGCGAGAAAACCAGCTCGCCCGACCTGGGCAAGACTATTGTCTTCCGAGGAGGAAAAGCCTCAGCCTGCCCTGGAAATAGAGGTGCGGGCGAACTCCTTCATCTTCGACCATCTGACGAGGAAGAGAAGAGCAGAGATAGGATATCGCTAGTGGGCTCTCCGACCGGAGGGCCACCCAGTCAGTCCCCTTCGTCTATCTGGCGAAGAAGAATATGGGGGATGGGCGATCCCCAACAAGCCTTTCAACCGGAAAACTCCTGAATCGGCCGCCCGGCCCGCTCCGTCCAGAAGCGGCAAAGAAGAAACTGCCGCCTCGGAGGAAGATTGCCTGGGCTCGTTATTCGAAGAAAAGCGGGACGAGCAACCAGCGGCAAGACGGGTCAACCAATTCGGGCAACCGATAAAGGCCCTGGAGGATACTGTCCCACCATTGGATCAAATCCGTGCCGGGCTGACCGCAAAATCATACAGCATATGAAGCGGTTCCCAACCAACATACCATATGGGACGCCATTGCCTGGAGCAAAGATTTGAGAGCGGCGCTCGTCAAAATCTTGCAAGAGCCCGAGGTCTACGAAGCTGACGTGACCGAACTCCAGGCACAAGCCCTAGAAGCACTGGTGGCGGAGGTGACCTTCTTCCGACAAAGACATGTTGTTGCCAACGCTATACCACAACCGCCCGCTGTACATGCAAGGAAAAGTCAATGGGCACGAGCTCAACCGGATCCTGGTTGACCCCGGGGCGTCGATCAATATCATGCCTCTGAAGACTTTCAAGGCTCTGTATCTTACGCCCTACCTGCAAAGGGTAAATGATATCAGAATCGCTGGATTCAACCAGAATTCTGAGAACGCCTTGGGAAAGGTGGAAGTGCAGCTGGCCATGGACGGCCTCACTACTAAGGTCGTGTTTTACATCATCAATGCAAACACGTCTTACAAAGCCCTCCTGGGAAGACCCTGGCTCCATGAAAACGGGTCGTCCCCTCGACTCTCCACCAATGTATAAAATACATCAAAGAAGGAGAGCAGCACACGGTCTTTGCAGACCGAGCCCCGTTCCCCCAAATGAATGCAACTTGGCGGACGCCCAGCTATACCTCGGCGAACCTCTCGGCGAGCCAGCAACTGCGTCAAAAGGCAAGGAAAAGCAAAATGCCGACGCAAATCAAGCAAGCCAGGGTCAAGAGGAAGAGGAGCTCTTCACGGTCAACAAAGACCTCCTTGAAGCTCACCGGCTCAGCCGCCTTGCCGAATCCACCACACCCGGGCCAAGTTGCCCAGAAAGGCGTGAGATCAACTACGAAGCAAACGCATCGGCGAGATCATCAACCGAAGCATCTCCTTGCCGCCGTGTGTACATGCAATACTCTTCCACAGGGAGGAGCAATGGGTGGAACGACTGAAGACATTCATTGTCACCCATTACAGAAATGATAGTCTCGAGAAGGGCGAGACGCCGAAGCCGATCATCTTCTACAAAGGAGACCCGCTGCCACATGGCCCCTCGAAGACGACTTTGGCTGGAGTCAAACGACTCAAGTCGCCCCAGAGCCCGTCCAAGAAATGGACGACATGCCCGAGCACATCAAGAAATTGTGCCAAAGGCAAAAGTTGCACAAATGCAAGATCCCTCGCGACGGGAGTACTTCCACCAGCTGTGATACCCGAAGCAACTCCGGGGGCAACCCCCCTATTGTGCAAAAGACACTCGGGGGTTGGGCTATGGTCAGGCGGCGGAATGCGAGGCCTACTATGCGGTCAACACCGTTGGGCTCGCGCCCTTACCTGATCATTGCCCCTCCGATGGGCAATCTCCTACCCCCGCTACAAAGCCACAGCAAGGGGAGGCCGCCCTCGTCCTATCAAATGGGGCGTCGTGTCAAGAAGTGCCTCAAAGCGAAGGGGGTCACTTCTGGCCGATCACAGAAGAAGGCTTCAAATACTATGACGTCCCGTTGCTGACTCCGATGAAGAAAAGGATTTCATCGACCTACAGCCGGCGCCCCGTGAACTCGAAGACGGCGGACAAGCTACGGTCGACGAACTGGTCGAGCTCGACCTCGGGGAACCAAAAGAACCCCGACCAATCTTCGTCAGCGCCCTCTTGAACGAGGAAGAAAGACAGTCATACCAGCACCTCTTGCTAGAATTCAAAGACTGTTTCGCTGGACATACAAAGAAATGCCAGGCTGGACCCTCCGTGGCTGAGCATGAGTTGTCCATACTCCCTGCAGCGAAGCCGGTCAAGCAAGCCCAACGGCGATGCGCCACGAGCTGGAGCTGAAAGTAAATGCCGAGGTGGACAGACTTCTCCAAGTCGACTTCACCGAGCCGTGCATCTATCCAACTTGGCTGGCCAATATAGTGCCGGTGAAAATAAGAATGGCGATGTCCGGATCTGTATCGACTACAGGGACTTGAACAAAGCTTGCCCAAAGGACGACTTCCCGGTCCGATCACGGAAACAATGATCGATATGACCACAGGGCATGAAGCACTGTCCTTCATGGACGGGTCGTCAGGCTACAATCAAATCCGTATGGCCCCCAAAGATAAGGTCATACTGCCTTCAGGTCCCCCAAAGGGATCTACAACTATAAAAGAATGCCCTTCGGCTTAAAGAATGCCGGAGCCACCTACCAACGAGCCATGACCAAGATCTTCGGAGAAATGCTCCATGACTCGGTCGAGTGCTACGTTGATGATCTGGTCGTCAAGACCAAAAGGCGGGAAGACCACCTAGGCGACTTACGCCAGGTCTTCGAAAGGCTCCGCCAACATCAACTGAAGATGAACCCGATGAAGTGCGCCTTCGGCGTGTCGAGCGGCAAATTCCTCGGCTTCGTTGTCAAATACCGCGGGATAGAAATTGATCCCGTCAAAATCAAAGCTATCAGAGAGCTGCCGCCGCCGAAAACTTAACGGAGCTGAAATCTCTCCAAGGAAGGCTGGCCTACATACGGCGATTCATCTCCAACCTTGCGGGCAGGTGTGTCCCCTTCAGCAAATTGATGAAGAAAGGAGCCCCATTCATATGGGACCAAGAGTGCCAAGATACTTTCGAAGAAATCAAAGAGTATCTCCTTACTCCTCCCGTCTTGGGAGCCCCAGTGAAAGATAAGCCGCTCATCCTCTACATCGCGTCCATGGAAACGTCGCTGGGAGTGCTCTTGGCGCAACAAATGAGGAAGGCAAAGAGCAACCACTCTACTACCTTAGTAGGATGCTCGTGGGTCCGGAGCACCGATATTCCCCAGTGGAGAAAGTGTGCCTAGCGCTGATATTTGCCGTCAAGAAATTACGGCACTATCTGCTAGCCCATCAAGTCAGCCTCATCTCGAGGATAGACCCGCTAAAGGCGCTCCTCACCCAACCTGTGTTGTCAGGAAGAATGGGAAAATGGGCCCTCCTCATGGAGTTCGATATCACCTTCGTCCCCAGAAAAGCAATTAAAGGGCAAGGTATGGCGGATTTCCTGGCTGCGCATCTGCTCCCAGCAGGCTCTCCCCTCGAGTTCAAGCTCCCGGAGGAGGAAACGCTCTCATCCCCCCACGGGGAGGGGACCCAACAAAAAGAAGTCCCCGTTCAAGAAAGTGGGAACACTCTCGCCGTGGAGTTACCACATTGGGAACTCTACTTTGATGGCGCTTCCCGGGTGCTCAAGCAAATTGACGGCACCACAACTTATACCTCCGGAGCGGGCATTGTCCTAGTGACTCCACAAGGGGGAATATTGCACAACTCATGTGCACTCATGAAGCCGTTGACCAACAATCAGGCTGAATATGAGGCGCTGATCGTGGGACTTCAACTGGCTGCCGAAATGGGCATCAAATGAATAAAAGTCTACAGAGACTCGCAGTTGGTCATCCGTCAAGTGCTGGGGGACTACGAAGTTCGAAAAAGGAATGATCCCCTATCATGCCAAAGTAATGAAGCTCCGCGAGAGGTTCTATTTGTTCGAAATCGGACATGTCCCTAGAGGGCAAAACTCTCAGGCGGATGTGCTAGCCAAACTGGCGTTCGCCCTAAAGCTTCCTCCTGAAGGGGAGTTGGGCATAACTGTCCGACATAGGAGGCTGATGCCCAACGTTCTCGAGGATAACTCCGACCCAGAAAATGCTGAAGTCAGCACCCTCGAAGAAGAAGCCAGCCAAGAAGAAGACTGGCGCCAGCCGATCATTCAAATAAAGAACGGTTGGCTGCCTTCAGACCGGGCCGAACGAGTCCGACTGCTGCGGCGGGCCACATCATATCAAATGATCGGGGACCAACTATATCGGCTTGTCCATGAAAAAGACAAATCTGTCCTCCTCCGATGTCTCTCCCCTAGAGAAGCCAAAGTCATCATGCACGAAGTCCACTCTGGACTGTGCGGAGCCCATCAAGCGGGAGACAAAATGAAAATCAACATCAAGCTGAAAGGCTTCTTCTGGCCGACCATGTACACGGATTGCGTCCAATACGCCCGTACGTGTCATCAATGCCAGTCTTCAGTTCGGTGCCAAGAAAGCCGCCGAACGAATTACATCCAACTGCCCCTACATGCCCTTTGCCGAATGGGGAATGGACGTTGTGGGACCATTCCCACCATCCTCCGGTGGCCACAAGTTTATCCTGGCAGCCACCGACTATTTCTCCCGATGGGCAGAAGCAGTCCCTCTCCGGGAGGTAACCGGGTAGCCGTTGCCAAATTTGTCAAGCAACACCTGATTTACAGGTTCGGCACCCCTCATCGGATTGTATCAGATAACGGTACGCCCTTCAGAAACAAAACGATATACGCGTTGGCGGCCAAATTCCAGATAGATTGGAGAACGTCAACGGTCTACAACCCTCAAGCCAATGGTCTGGCGGAAGCCTTCAACAAGACCCTTTGCAAACTGCTTGCCAAGATAGTCGGCAATCGCAAACGTGATTGGGGGGAGAAGGTGCACGAAGCGCTCTGGGCATACCAAACGGTCTACAAGACCCCTACCGGGTGTTCTCCCTTCTCTCTGGTGTACGGGGCTGAAGCCATGCTCCCTATCGAAATTGAAATGTCGTCCTATAGGGTAGCCGTCTATGCCAGTCTTCAGCCCAAGGAACGACAAGAAATGGAAAGAAGGTTGGAGGAATTGTCCGACCTAGAAGGCAAAAGGTTGGAAGCATACAAACATCTCCAATCCTATCAAGCCCGCATGACCCGAGCCTACGACAAGCTGGTCAGCCCCGTGTCTTCAAGAAAGGTGACCTCGTCGTGGTCAAACAAGAGAGGTCATGGCAGGCAAATCAAGTGGTAAACTCCAGCCAAACTAGCGCGGACCATACGTGGTCACCGGAGTGTATGAAGGCGGGGATACACGCTGGCAACAAATGCCGGCGATCGCCCCTTTCCACCACTAAATGGCAAGCATTTGAAAATGTACTTTGCCCCTGAGCATGAATTCCCCGGGCAGCAGCCCTCCGATCCCCTTATAGCCGAATCAGGCTAGGGTTGGGCGCATGCACCCATTTCAAAAAAAAAAACAAGGGAAGGGACTAAAAATAGACAGGTCCCGGCTGACTTGGTCACTCCCCAAAAAAAAAAAGGGAGTGCCCAAGGGCAAAAGAGCCTATGAAAAAGAGAGAAGCAAAAAAAAAAGAAAAAGAAAAAAAAATTTCCCCTCTATGAATTATGTTCTCCCTCTTGGTCAGCAAACCATCCAGGTCGACCAAGTTAACCTTTAGCCAATAAACCCCCAGAAGGTCGGCTAAAACTCCTTCTTGGTCAGCAAACCGTCCAGGTCGACCAAGTCAATCCCTTAGCCAATAAACCCCCAGAAGGTCGACTAAACCTCCTCCTTGGTCAGCAAACCGTCCAGGTCGACCAAGTTAAACCTTTAGCCAATAAACCCCCAGAAGGTCGGCTAGAACTCCTTCTTGGTCAGCAAACCGTCCAGGTCGACCAAGTCAATCCCTTAGCCAATAACCCCCAGAAGGTCGGCTAAAACCTCCTCCTTGGTCAGCAAACCGTCCAGGTCGACCAAGTTAAACCTTAGCCAATAAACCCCCAGAAGGTCGGCTAAAACCTCCTCCTTGGTCAGCAAACCGTTCTGGTCGACCAAGTCAAACCCTCTAGCCATAAACCTCCAGAAGGTCGGCTAAAACTCCTCCTTGGACAGCAAACCATCCAGGTTGACCAAGTCAAATCCCATAGCCATAAACCCCCCGAAGTCGGCTAAAACTCCCTCTTGGTCAGCAAACCATCCTGGTCGCCAAGTCAAATCCCATAGCCAATAAACCCCCAGAAGGTCGGCTAAAACCTCCTCCTTGGTCAGCCAAACCGTCCAGGTCGACCAAGTTAAACCTTTAGCCATAAACCCCCAGAAGGTCGGCTAAAACCTCCTCCTTGGTCAGCAACCGTCCTGGTCGACCAAGTCAACCCTCTAGCCATAACCTCTAGAAGTCGGCTAAAACTCCTCCTTGGTCAGCAAACCATCCAGGTCGACCAAGTCAAATCCCATAGCCATAAACCCCCCGAAGGTCGGCTAAAACTCCCTCTTGGTCACAAACCATCCAGGTCGACCAAGTCAAATCCCATAGCCATGAACCCCCGAAGGTCGGCTAAAACTCCCTCTTGGTCAGCAAACCATCCTGGTCGACCAAGTCAAATCCCATAGCCATAAACCCCCCGAAGGTCGGCTAAAACCTCCTCTTGGTCAGCAACCATCCTGATCGACCAAGTCAATCCTTAGCCAATAAACCTCCAAAAGGTCGGCTAAGCAACGCCCCCTCAGCCAGTAAACCTCCATGGTAGGCTGTGCCGTCTTTGGCCCACTAATCATAATGGTGGGCTAAAACCAAACGGTGAATCCCTAGCCAAGGCTCCGCAACCTTGCTTCAGACACCACTTCAAAAAAAAAAGAAGAAGAAAGAAAAAGGGACTAAAAATAGAGATGTCCCGGCGGACTTGGTCGCTCCACAAAAGGAGTGCCCAAGGGTAAAAATGCCTGAAATCCAGCTGAGGTGAAAACCCGAAAGGGCGCCTCAGGCAAAAATGGGTAACCCCTCAGTGTGAAAACCCGAAAGGCGCACTGGAAAAAGCTAGAGGGGGCCATCCTCGGTGAAAACCCGAAAGGGCGCTTGGGATGGTAATATGAAAAAGAAGATGAAAAAAAAAAAATCATCAAATCAAAGTTGGGTTGCTGGACAAAGCCCCGAGAAGGCCAACCCCGGCACCCAAAATGTTGCATCAGATCTTGAGGAATGCCACAAATGCAAAATTCAAGCAAAAGATGCCGAGAGCAGGTCTGGGAAAAGCCAATAAGGCAAATCTCAGGAAGAAGAAATACAAAATCAAGGTCGAAGAGCAAAGCCAGAAGAGGCAAGCCTCCCCGACTAAGGATCAAACTCTGGTTGCTGGACAAAGCCCCGAGAAGGCCAGCCCCGGCACCCCAGATGTTGCATCAGATCTGGAGGAATGCCAGAAATGCAACGTCCAAAAGACATCGCTTGAACCTACCGGTCCGAAAACCGAGTAGAGCGCAGGACAAGTCAAGCCAAGAAACACGGCGTCCAAAAGGAGGAGTCCCAAATAAGACCCTCAAAAGGTTACCTGAGTGCAGACGAAGATTGCAACGATGTCAAAGAAAGGCATTGGCAGTAATCTAAAGTTTGTCATTCCTTGAATACAAGGTGCCCGACAAGCCCTCGGGGTAGCTGATGAAATACATACATCGACTGAAAGAAAAAAGGGACGAGAGGAACTATGGAGCCCCCTCCCTCTCACGAAGAGGCATGGGGTCCCCCCGAAGATCCGCCAGACTCGCCTGAAGAGCCAATAGCTTGGTCTGGGAATCCGCAAACTCCTGTTCCAAGGCGGTCGCCGCTGCCTCGGCCTCCGCCGCCCCCTCGGTCAGCGCCTGGTATGCGGCCTGACGATCGGCAAGACACTTCGAGGCCTCCTCAATCGTCCGCTGGAAGCCAATGATATCAGCATGGCATTGAGCGCAACCTGCCCAAGTCTCGACGCGGCTGAACACGTCCCCTCTCTGTGAGCGAAGAGCCTCGAATCTTTGCTCTTCTAGAGTAACCTCTGCTGAGCTCCTGGATCTTGAGGCGGGTCGCCTCCTGGCATCGCTGCTGCACCTCGTCCCAAACAGCGTCAACGACAGCCATCCAAGGGTCTCGTGGGAAGCCCATCAAGTGATAGGCGCGGGTATTCCGTTAAAGGAACCCCCACACCCTTTCAAGGCATGGGGGGCTACTCTCCTCCATGGCAGACCGCACAAGCCCCATCAGGGTCTCCAGTACGCCGCCCTTGTCCACCATCTGGATGCTTTGAGGCTCACTCGGCCAAAGAACGCCGTGGCTCGGGAAAGGGGCAACCCACAGGCGATGCTACGACAGAAGGTGGCAGGGGCACATCGCCGCCAACGGCTGTCAAGGTAGATGAATGTCAGCACGGCGCAGGAGCAACGGGGCTACGACCAAAGAAAAGATAAGGGGGGCAAAAATACCTGTCAAAGACTCGCCGGCCACCGAAAGAAGTGGAGCCATCACGGCACCATGAGGGGCCCCCTCTGCCCCGGCCTAGTCGCAGCCGAAGAAAAGACGGCCACTGAAGGACCCATCTCCATCATTTCGGCCACGATCTCGGCGCCACCTGCAGAAAGAATGAGCACGCGCGTCAAGCGGGATATTCCCCTTTGTCCCGGCGAAACCCGGGGTGAGCAATAAAAGAAGTCCGCCCTTGGGCAAAAGCCCATACCATCGTCTTCCCCAACTGTCCTCTCTAGAACTTCACCCTCCTCCCGCGGGGACCTGAAGGGAAGCGCAGCCGGGGAGGTGATCGTCACTGCAAGAGGAAAATGAAGTCATTTACCGCTTCCTCGAAAAAAAAAAGAGAGAGGAGGAAGAGGTGTAAAGGCGGTGTGGCGACTAAATGAAAGAACCAAGAGGTATTTACTCGCGCAATGCAAAGCCCGCGGCAAAGTTCCTCCCTCGAGCAGTCCCGGGGCAAAGTCCGAGAAACTGGGTAGCTCATCCGGGGCCGGAGACTAATAAACTATGAATCTCTTGGAGGGAGGGTGTCACATAGCTCGATGCGCCGTGTCCTCACCAGCGGACGCCGCCCCCGGCACGTACCCTGAGGAAGGAATGAAGCGGTCAGATGTTCAAGCTCATAGCTATAACAATGCGCCCAGGGCAAAGGAGGCAAAGGCACATATATATATGTGTGTGTACATGTGAGCGCTTGCCGCTCGCTCACCTGGTTCAGGTGGAGACGCCTGTGGGAGCCCCGCCATGTCTGGGGACGGCGTCCCATCAAACGTGGGATTATAATTGTCCTCGGCAGGAGGGGTAAGGCCCTCGCGCGCGTTGCCCCGGCCACCTCCTCGCTCCCCGGAGTTTGCAAAGCTGCAGGAAGAGCGACAGCAGAATGAGAATCCCGATCAAAGAGGAAAGGAAAGAGGGGATGAAAAACTCCCCCATCTGGCGAAACGAAAGGCTAGGCCCACCTCCTCCAACCGAAGCGGAAGGCTCGGGGGTCCCCTCCTGAGCGCCCGGCGGCGAGGAGCCGGCTTCCCTGCTCGCACGTCGCTTCCGACTGCGTGAAGTGTCGGGCTTCGGCAGTGCCGCCAAAGGAATAAAACTCTCTGTTCAATCCAGAAGCAAGGGGAGCCCAATCAAAAAAAAGGGGAAGAAATGAGAGGAGAGAAAAGAAGAAAAGCACAAACAGGCAACAACAACAATGAACAACGTACCGGTTGGCGCCTGGGAAAAGGGTGGTGGAAGCACCACCGATCGAAAGGGACCTTCACAACCTTTCCTGCCTCGACAATAGCATCCCAGAAATGCTGCAAGGGGTCCCGTTCTCGATCCAGCTAATAAACTCCCTTAGGCCGACGCGAGCAATTGAATGGCAGAGATGTCGCTCCCAAGCTCCCGACACGTCATGAGGATAAAGGCAGAAAGTGTCGTGTCTACTTGGTACCCCAGTCCAGCAAGAAGTGGCGCCACCAAAAGTAGACGAGGGGCGGCCCTCCGCTGCCCCGAGAAGTCGTCGAACTGCCTCGGGACGCGCCAGGGGCTCTAAAGCCTCGACGCGAGCTTTGCGTTCCGCTGGATCGGTGACCTGTGCCTTCGCGCGACGGCGGCCTACAGTCGAGACTTTCCCAACAAGCTCCGGGAACTCCCGCCGGAGGAACTTCGACTCGATCGAAGAGACGGAGGCGCCCGCTCGGGACAAGTAAGCGCCTTCCGCCGCCTTCACCACATCGGCACGTTCCCGGAACGCCTTATTATGCCGAGTCCCCACCGGGCATATAGTATGTCCACGCGACCATCCCGCCGTTGCCCGGGGATGAAGAACTCCTGAGATGGGTCGCGTCTGATAAAAAAGCACCACCAGCTGGAAGCCACAAGATGCCGATCCAGGCCCCTGTATGTCCTGTCAGGGAGTGCAAAATCTGCATTGGGAGGTACAGCCTGATCGTACCCAAGTTGCGTGCGAAACGGTGGGGGAAGTATGCTCCATAAACAAAGACCCCCCTTTACGGAAGAGCAAAATGCCGGGGCGAATGCACCAGAGCCACTCCCTGCGGAAAGATGCGCTCGGCGCCGGATTGTGAGGGGGGCGGTAAATTCGCCCTCCCCTGCTCTCCTCGACATAAGGGTGGAAATCACGCGAGCAGCAAGCGTGGTCAAGTCCCGACTGCCCCCCCGATGGCACAAAGGAAGTCGTCGGCGCGCCTCTTCTAATTGTCGCTGGTGTGCCTGCTCCGGGCGATTCCGAACATGAAGAGGAGCGGCATAGAAGGATTCTCCAGGCTGACATTGTGGCATAGCACGGGCAAAAGAAGACCAGCCCAGGCACTCAAGTAGTGCGTCGGTAAACGATGCTTTTATCGCGAGGGGAAGGGCTCGCCGTCAAATCCCCCAAGCCGTGAAAGATATTAGCCAGCGTCGCCGGGGCCAGAGCAAGCTGCACACCGCTAGCCAAAGAACAAGCCGGATAAATAACCTCCGGCCTGATGTTCCCCTCCTCCCCAAATGGGACGACGAAGGTACTTACCAGTACACCAGGTACGCCGCCAAATAAGTCCGGTCGGAAAGCTGCCTGGGATTCCAGCCACGACCCTGAGGCGCGTAGAGATACTTCACGTTGTTCTCCAAGGTGACTGACAACTGCAAATAATCTGTGGGGTCGTAGCTCTCGCTGGCAAACTCCTTGTGAAAGCAGAAAGGCCCGTTGTAGAAAAAGCGGAGCCAAGCATCACAGCTCACCCTCACAGTCCCTTTGGAAGCGCTGGGGCATTCATCTCTACCACATCGGGCTAGATCCCGCCAGACTTTCATTAAATAACGGAAGCTGTGGGAAAGAACGTAAGAGCCGGCGCCAGTGGCTGGTCCCGAAGGAGGTCATTCAAACACACCTCCTCATAAAACTGGCCAGAGATCGGGAGACCAGAGATTCTGTGCAAAGCCCAAAGATCGAGGCATGTCTCCCCGTCCGCTACGCAGAAGGTGTTGAATCTCTGGTTGAACCGCTCCGCCAGGGCCTGCAGCAGCCCAGGATGGCACGGATAGCTGTAAAGAGCGGCAACGACAGCATGAAGAATGCCAACCTGAGACAGCAGTGGATGATAGTGATAAAGAATGCCCATCAACCACTCTGTTGCGCCGAAGCGGAAGCGGTGAGACGAAATGACGGACCACCGATCATACCAGCCAGCGGCCTCCTTACTCATAATCCGGTCCAAGAAACATGACCGTCATAGCCCTCTGACACGAACTCGGGGCCAGAAGGTAGTGGGATATGCCCGGTGAAGGTGGGACCGGTCTTGGGCAGCCCGTGTACTTCCCACAAACCCTATGCGAGCATGAGCTCCCTGACCCGGTTAACGGTTCCGCGCCAAAAAGCCCCAGTTGGCTCGTCTCTGGAAAATGCGCCTGTGCAGTATAGTCGATGGAAAAGCTGGGGTAGTGAAAGCTGCAAGTCCCCATCATGCTGTCGCGGCCGACCAGAATAGCTCGCTCCAGCTGAGCTCGCTCGGATAAAAGGAGTCCGTCAGGACCCTCCCAGTTGACCGGAACAAAACCCTGGATAAAAGGGAACAAATGCTCGTCCAGCGGAAAATGTTCGGATAATCGCCGCCTCTCCGGTAGCGGTACCCCCGCTCGGTCCGGTCCACTCGGCGCATGTCCACGACGCCCTCAAGCGGCGACGACTCCTCCAGAGGCCCGAGAGCGCATACCTTGACGCCCTTGTCGAGTCGCTCCGGATCGTCCTCCCTCACCGGGGAAGGGTGAAGTACGGCATCGGATCCTCCGTTCGCTACACATCACCCTCTGAACGACGTGATGCCCGGCTACTCTCCCCACGACGTTTGGTGGAACGAGGCATCGTCAGTCCTGCCAAATGAATTATTCAAACGTCAACGGATGTCACGACAAGGCAAGAGAAGGTAACTGCAAAGAAAAAAGATGCGTTTCCCAGGGGCCACGGGATACCCGCCGTCGTCTACGTCTCCGACGGATATCCCGTGGGGGGCATTTGTTGAACCCGAAACAAATCGGAGATTAAACAAACCCCGGGTGACAAGATACACCCTCGGGGAACCCGGAACGACCGAGGTTACGAGTTCAGAGTGCAGCGCACGCCCGAAGCACCGCGGGGACGGAACAAAGCGTACCTCGGACAGCGGAAATCCAGTGACCAGGTCTTCGTTCAAAGCCGCGCACGATCCCGATGCGTCGAGGACGATGAAATGCACGTGCCCCTCAAAAACGGGGACAAACGCACGTGGGATGGCCGGAGACGCACGGACGATGCACGCGTGCACGTGCACGGCACGACCGTCAACCAACGAACCAGGCACGGGAGGCCCACAGAGCTCTCTCCTGGAAGAACTGGAGGAAATGGCCAAGAGGTGGAGGCCCACCCCTATTTATAAAGGGGGGCCGGGCGGTGGCACCCCCGCCGGTTCGGCAGGGGGCGCACCCCCGCCGGTCAGGCGGGGTGCACACCCCCGCCGGTTCGGCGGGGCTGCACCCCCGCCGGTTCGGCGGGGGCTGCACCCGCCGGTTCGGCGGGGTGGCGCACCCCCGCGGTTCGGCGGGGGCCGCACCCCCGCCGGTTCGGCAGGGGGTCGCACCCCCGCCAGTCCAGGTGGGGTGTGCACCCCCGCCGGTTCGTGGGGATGCACCCCCGCCAGTTCGCCCTCTCCGTGCGCACCCCTGCCGGTCAGTGCCTCTCTGTCGCGTTGCCTCGGCGCTCGCGCCCGTCCTCGACGCTCGAGCGCCAGAAGACCCCCGCCGGGGAGGGTACCCCTCGCCGTTCGATCCTCCGAGGCCCTATAAATAGGGGGGCATACCCCCATTGCAACGCATGCCATTTCGGCCCAAAAGTACGCCCAAGCTTCCTCCCTTGAGCAGACACCTGCAAACCACTTCAGTTGGCCCGGTGTGGTCCGTGCGTGAGCTTATATAGGCCGCACAAGTCGGGGAAGGTCTTCGACACCGTTGGTGCTGTGTCTCCGTGGCCGGGCCCTCTTGTGCTCGCCTCATAGAGACGCCACAGGTTGTTACAAGACCCCCGAGGCTCATGTTCTAAGTCCTCCGATGTCATAAAACGACATACGTCGAGGCTCCTGTTTAAGTCCTCCGTGTCATAAAACGACATACGTCGAGGACATACTCAAGTCCTCCGGTGTCATAAAACGACACACGTCGAGGCTCCTGTTCAAGTCCTCCGGTGTCACAAAAGACATACGTAGAGGCATGTTACCTTGTGGAGGCATAAACACTCCATTAGTAACAAAAATGTACTCCTTACCATGTAAACGTCCGACGGAGGCACAAACACCTGTCGTCGACGCTCATGTACATGACTTGTTGTATACACGCCCAGTGGAGGTACAAAACCCCATTAAGGCGCAAATATAAATGTCATAAATATAAATGACATGGACTTGCTTGAATAAAATTGTGGAATTTGCTTGTCATCTGCCTTTTCTTCTTTAAAGTTCGGCATACGGTCTTTTAATAAACATTACGCATTCGAAGGTATTCGAGTGTTATACTCGATGTAAATGAAACATCGACTTCGGTCGATGGGGAACGGTCCAGTACACGACCACTCCAATCGCCCTGAACGCGAGCGCACGCGGAAAATAAATGAAATGAAATTCGAGGGTATCAGGGTTCGCACCCAATACTCCTCGTAAAATAAATCTTTGTCTGTTTCCCGTAAACAGTCTGGCACACCCAAAAAAAATCTTCATTTCAGAAGAGAGATGAGGAGAAAATAAATTTGAAGAAAAAATCCGCGTTCCAACACCACCTATTAGCCTAAAATGTTCTGCCTTAACTTGTTGACAAGTCAAGCAGCGTACCACGAATTCAGCCATTTCTCTTTTCATGTTTGCCACCAATAAGTTCTCTTCATATCTTGATACATTTTAGTGGCTCCTAGATGAATGGTATACCTGGACTTATAAGCTTCAGTCATTAGCTTCTTCTTGAGTTTCTCATTGTCAGGTACACAGGTTCTAACACGGAACACTAGTCTGCCACCATCTGTCAGAGAGAACTCCCATCAATCTTTTCCTTGATCTCTACCAAGAAAGGATCGTTACCTTACTATTCTCGGATCTTAGTAAATAGATCTGATTGTATGCTGATGCTGGAAATCAATACATGATCATCCCTCTCCTTCACATTCAAGTCCAAACTGGCAAATTGCTCTAGCAATCGCCACTCTCTAACCATTAAGTTCGCTAGCGACGCAACGGGCTTTCTATTTAAAGCATTTGTTACAGAATTGGATTTTTCAGGATGATATTGGATGGAAAAGTCAAAGTCTTTTAAGTACTCCAACCATCTCCTTTGCTTCATATTGAGTTCCTTCTATGAAAGATACTTCAGACTCTTGTGGTCTGAGTACACCTTAAATTGTTCTCCATATAAGTAGTGTCGCCAATCTTTAGAGTAAACACCACCACTACCAGCTCTAAATCGTGGACATGGTAGTTGACTTCATATGTCTTCAACTACCTAGTGGCATAAGCTATCACCCTGCCTGACTACATTAATACACAACCCAGTCTAATACCTGACGCATTGTATACACCTCAAATCCTCCCCCTTCAGTGGGTAGGGTAAGGACAGGAGTCGTAGTTAGACACTCCTTTAAGTTGCAGAAACTCTTTTCCACAACCTTTTGTCCATACAAAAGGATTCTCCTTTCTAGTCAGTCTAGTTAGTGGCACAATAATTTTGGAGAAGCTTTTAATAAATCTCCTATAGTAGCCTGCCAATCCCAAAAAGCTTCTAATCTCTGACACATTGGTGGGTTTCTCCCATTTCATCACTATCTCAACTTTAGATGGATCAACTGTTATACCATCCTTAGTGATCACATGTCCAAAGAAGGACACCTCTTCTAACCAGAATTCGTATTTGCTCAGTTTGGTATACAACTTATTATCCCTCAGCAATTGCAATGTTATCTTCAGATGATCTTCATGCTCTTTTTTAGTCTTGGAATAGATTAAAATATCATCAATGAATACCACCACAAATTTATCAAGATACAGCCAGTATCCATCATTCATTAGCTGCATAAAGGCTGCAGGGGCATTCATTAGTTCAAAAGACATGACAACAAATTCATAATGTCCATACCTACTCCTGAAGGCTGTTTTGTGAATATCCTCCTCAAAAATTCTCAGCTGGTAGTAGCATCAGCATGATCTGAGATCGATATTAGAAAAATATTTAGCTTCCGAGATATGATCAAATAGTTCATCAATTCTTGGCAGAGGGTATTTGCTTATGATTGTGAGTTGATTCAACTGTCTATAGTCGCTACACAATCTCATTAACCCGTCCTTCTTCTAGACAAATAGCACAAGTGCACCCCATGGCGAGGTACTTGGTCTGATAAACCCTTTCTCCAAGAGTTCCATTAGTTGTTTCTTTAGTTCCTTAAAATCTGCAAGTGACATTCTATAGGGGGCTCTAGAGACATGGGCAGCTCCTGGTATTAACGTAATAGAGAAATTGACTTCTCTTTCAAGGGGAATACCAGGTAGATCTTCTGGAAACACATTCGGGAATTCCCTAACCACAGTGATATCTTCTATTTTCAAATCTTTCTTCTCTACTACTACTGAAGCAAGTAATGCTACACACCCCTTCCATATCAATCTGTGGGTTCGAAGGGTAGAGAATTTTTTTTTTGGTTTGCTGGCTCAGTGGCTCAGCGCCACTAGGTGCGCACAATATTGCCTCGGGTTTGAAACCCGGGGCCTCTCCTAAATCTCTTGAAAAGTGTCGCAGCATATCCTCCCTTCCAGCCCTTTTATTTCCCTTTTTGAAGAAACCACCTACAAAGTGTCGTAGCGCGCACCTTTGAGGGATCGAACCCTCGCCACCTTGGTAAGCCATGGGAGGTGCCGACCACTCGGTTACCTCACATGCTCCTCAAAGGACAGAGAAGAGGGATAGATCATAGATGTTTATGATTTCTAGCTCTCAAGTAAACAAGATTCAAGTACTCGCTGAAGGTCACCCTATTCATTCTGCAGTTTACACTAGCACCAAGTTGGGTTAACTAGTCAGCTCCTAAGATCACGTCATAATGCTCCATGGGCATGTACATTGTTGTACTCTGTAGATTTTGATGATCACAAAACACTAATGTTGTTCATGTTAAAAAGCTCACAAAACATTGATTTATAATTCATGTCAATGACCCGAGTGTTTAATTTATTTATATTTATATTGAGCGTCTAAGTTGTGTGTTAAGTGTACAACAAGATAGGCCAAAAGTCATATTTGAAGTGGACTTCACAAAGGCCAAGGGTTGGATAAAACAGAAAAAGAAGATCGGTTGGAAAGTGCTGAACTGATAGTCGGGTAACCGATCCAGGGTAATCGGACGACCGATTTTCCCAGAAACATTGGGACTGGGACAGTGAAGAAAACAGACGACCGATTCCTAAAAATCAAACGACTGTTTTTCCCAGAAACTTTGGTCCAGGGATAGTGCAAGAATCGGACGACCGATCATGTAGAGTGTGTCAACACATGAAGACAAGCGTATCGACACCAGATCAAGATCTATAATCGGACAACCGATTTAGAGAAAATGGTCAACCAATTACGGCAACGTAGTTTCCTAGTTTGGATGGACTTTTTCCTCCATTAGGTCTTTGCCTAAGGATTCGTCCAAGTTCGGATCTTTTGGATTGGTATATATATATCACCTATTCCAATCCCCCAGATGACAATCCATCGTGTAAGAAGCATATCATCTTGTTGAAGTTAGGGTTTGAACGATTTCTTGGAGAAGCCTACAACAAGATCGAGTACAAGTGTAGAAAATGTCATAGTTATTGTATGGAGTTGCTACCAAGCATCAGAGGATCGTGCTATATCTAAGCAACGTCTAGAAGGCTTCACTGAAGAGTTCAAGTCGTGTTCTACATCGGCGTTCCATCGTTCTACACCGACTCTTCATCTTTGTGACAAGGGAAATTCATACTCTACATGTCTAGTTGCTAATCTCATGCTCATGTTTTTCTTTTGTTCTTAATCGAACCAGAAAAAACTGTGTATTGTTCTCCTGTGTGAGCAGTGCTGTGTGTGGTGCATGCGGCGCACTATATATCGGGTAATCTCGTCCCTGAAACGAGGTGGGGTTGGTGTTGTCCTCGGAAACAACGGTGTCTGTGTGTGAGGGTTGTAGCTTGTACCTAGGTTAAACAAGTTAGTGGAAATCCTTACGGGATGTGGGGTAGTGGATATAGGCACACACATGGTATGTTGGCCGAACCACTCTAAATCCTACGTGCACTGTGTGTCTTAATCATTCTCTTCTATCTCCATTCTACGCACGTTAGGATAGTTGGTTTCACTGTTTACTTGTTATATTCCGATGTGCATCTCACATACTAGATTTGTTTAATTAAGTTTAATCTATTCTATATTAAAGAAGTTTTAATACGTGATAACCAATTCACCCCTCCCCTCTTGGTTGATCATCATAGAGGGAAAGTATTGGTTGAGTTTAGTTCTTTCCCCAAGGGGTGTTGTGACTGGAAATTCACAACCTAAGGGTACTGGGTTTATAGGTAGGGTATCAGCAAATTCTTGTAATATAAATGAGTGTGTTGCTCCAGTATCAAATAAAACAAAGGCAGATCTTGAAAGTATGATAAGAGTACCTTCCACTACTCCAACTTCCTCCGCAATTTTTGGTTCTACAATTGCTTGGAGGCGGCCTAGCTTCCTTTGCCCATTCTGGCACTTATCCTGCGAGGCTTATTCTTTGACCATAGGGAATTATGAGATTCTGTGGTCTTGACTTCCACAGCGTAGACATCTATCCTGAGCTCTCCAGCATTGTTTAGATCGATGTCCACCCTTGTCACAGTGCTTGCACCTTTCAGATGGGACCACAACTAAATACGTGTCAATCTCCCTTGGTTTCTTATCTTGCTCAACAACTGGACCACCACTGGGCCTTTTCCTTCCAATAGTTGGTTGGAACCTCCCAAGAGCAGATATATGTTCCCTCTTGACGGCATTCCCCTTGATTCTTCGAGTAGTTGCGCTTTCTTCACCATGTCAGCATAGGTCTAGATGTCCATCGGCGCCAGTTGAGTGATAAATTGGAGCCTCAGGCCATTTAGGAACCGCTTAGCCTTCATTCTCTTGGTTCCTACTAGAAGCGCAGCATATCAGGCCAAGCGTAAGAATTGTACCTCATACTCAACGACAGTCAATTATCGTTGCTTTAAAGCAGCAAACTCAACTGCTTTCCTTTCATACACCTTCTCAGAGAAATATTTGTTGTTGAAGTGTTCAATAAAATGTTCCCATGTAACTTGCTTACCTTGCAGTATGGCTTCCACGGACTCCCACCATGCTCGAGCGTCCTTTTCTAGTTGAAAAGTCATCAACAGTACCTTGCCTTGGTCATTGCACTACATAACCCTAAACACCCACTTGACCCAGTGTTCAGCAATGTTTGGATCAGTACTACCCTCAAACCTTGGGGGGTTCAAACCACGGAAGTTCTTGTGGAGTTCGCAAACTCCACAGTTTCTGCCACCCTGGGCAGCTTGCAGAAGTGCCTTGGTCAAATTTTGAAGTGTCTGTTGCATGTCTCTTATATGGGCATGCTCGGCAGCCATTTGAAGTGTTAAGTACCTTCAATATGATAATGTTTGTTAGGGATCTAATTATGACGCTTGGTACTCTTAACCCATGGCTATACCCCAATCTCACATTTAGTATGATAGTTTTGACATGTAGTAAGAAACAGCAATAACAAAATCATGACATGCAGTAAGATAGGCATGATAATATCAATATGAGTCCATACACATTAAGACCAGTTTTCAGTTTGTATAGCAAGTAAGACTTTCAAGATAGAGTTTCAATCATTCACATGAGGAGAACATCAATCACGATAATTAAGAGCAAATACATTAAGTTTCATGTATTTAAAACTTTTACATATGGTTTGACAGTTTTTGGAGCACTGGACAGACCATGACCATGCACTAACTAGATAGACTAGAGAAGAACGGTTTTTGGAAGGCTTTAAAATCGCGTTGACAGTGAAAAAAATTCTTCAGGAAATAAACATGCCAAACTATCAATAAGAAAGTTGTTGAGAACTCAAGGTAAAAGAACTCTAGGGTTTTAGTCTGGATCAAAATGTCTACGGATACATGAACCAAAAGATGAACAACAAAACGTTTAATACTCTTTACAGACCCAACAAGAGTTAGCAAGATAAAGGCAACAAAAGTAGACTTACAAGCATTCGGTTGATATATGTCTTGTTATGTTTGAGCCCGAGATCACCTACTTTTTGGTTGTTTTCTTAAGTGGCAGACAGGAACGACAAGTTTTCCCAAACAACACCTAAGCTTCTGGTTGTTCCTCACCTCCTTCTACTCCTAGTTGGGCTTCCTACGTCCAGCAATGTCCAGAGAGATTTTGGGGTGCCAAGGAGGATCATATAATGTATTTATAAGGCTAGTCTTGCATAAACGAGTTGTAGCTTCCTAATCTTGAGGGTAGGAGTCCTACCACGTTTTGGACTTCCTCCAATGATTGTTACCTCCTATTCATACCCCAATTAGGAGGGTAAGAGATAGTAACTTTATGCTCCCCCAATTGGGCTAGGTTGTTAGATTCCATGTTTTGGGTTTTCAAATCTCATGGCAGAGTCCTACTATGCTTAGAACTTTCATAAGACTATTTCCTCGTTAATCTCAACTCTATTGAGAAAGTATTAAAGAGTAAATTCGTACTCTCCTAATGGATTTTGGGTTGTTTAAGAGTTCTACTCTAGCTCAAACTTAAGAGTTTCGAATTTACACTCATGTTTCCAAAATTTGAAATCTCCAACCAGTCCTATCACAATTGGAGAACAAAAGCTTCTTATCGATTGATGTTTAAGAGTTATACCGTTTACTGAAGAAATTTAAAGGTCGTTTCAATTACTAAACAAAGGTTCAGTCTATTCGATTGTTGTTATAATCGTTCCAATTACTGAACAAACGTTGTTATAATCGTTACGATTACTGAACAGAGGTTCAATATCCTTCCGATTGGTGTTAAAATCGTTCTGATTGCTGAACAGAGGTTCAATATCCTTCCGATTAGTGTTATAATCGTTCCAATTGCTGAATAGAGGTTTAGTAACCTTCCGATTGGTATTATAATCATTCCAATTGCTGAACAAAGTTCAATAACCTTCCGATGGGTGTTATACGCGTTGCGATTACTGAACATAGTTCAGTATCCTTCCAATTGGTGTTATAAGCATTCCGATTACTAGACAAAGGTTCAGCAACCTTCTGATTGGTGTTATAATCGTTCCGATTATTGAACAAAGGTTCAGTAACCTTCTGATTTGTGTTATAATCAGGCCCCCAAACATTTATTTCACATAAATTATTTACCTATGTTAATGGGTTCTCTATTTATAGAATTCCTTATAAAAATTTAGGTTACTATAGACAAATATAAGCCTACTTGAGGGAGTCACAACATGGAAGGAGGTTAAGGTTGATGATGATGTGCCCTTGATGATGCACTAAATGACCTCGTACTCTTCCTGAGAAAGGATTAGTCCTCTTTCTAACATAGGAGGAACCATCTATATAACTGCCTGATTTATGATAGTGTCAGTAGATGCACCGAGGTGTACTGCAGGCTTCGCCTTACACCCCCTCTTTCATACTTCTTCCAATAGAAGTATGAGTGATGAGTTGGTTTCCTACAGTAAGAGCAAGGAGCACGCCTCTATCTACGGCCATGTCCGCAGCCTCCAGTAGCAAGAGTAGATGCCCCTCCAAAGTCACTTGCATCTCCAGAGGCCACGATAGCATGTGGCTTAAGTCAGCTACGGTCTTAGTGCTAACCCATAACACTTTTGCGAAGGCATCCCCCAGACTAGGGATCTTTGTGTTAGCCAGAAGAATATCCCATACATAGTGCAAATGATCGTCTAATCCTGATAGGTACTTTGCTACAATGAAACTCTCTTGTTGTCGTTCCATAATAGCCTTATAAAGAACGACGGGCTAATATAATTGTAACTCATTCCATAAACCTTGAATCTCAAAAAAAGTAGTGCTCCATAGGTCGACCATTTTGTTTCATATTAAATAGTCGAGAATACAAATTATAGATGTGTCAGATGTTCTTCTTACCCAAGTATGTGTGCTTAAAAGACTCTCACATCTCCTTGGTCGTGTCCAAGAAGATAATATTATTGAATATATGGGGTTTACAACTATTTTACAAAACTAAGATCACAGTGCCATAATCAATCTGCCAAGCCTCATACTCTTTGTTGGTCTTTTCCGATGGGTCCTTTTCTAAATGCCAAAGTTTCTTGAGAGAGAGTAGCAAGAAGTAGAATGCCCTGCTCCACTGGTGATAATTCGTGTCATTTAGCTTCAAAGAAGTAGACACCATTGTTGTGCCGGATTTTTGGCTGCCTTTCCACATAAGAAACAAAAAAAGAACAAACAGAACAAATGTACAAAAAAAACATAGAAGGGAAGAGGGAGGACCTCATCTCCATCCCCAGCCGTTGGCACTTCCGCCTGCACCAGCCGCTGCTTGGCCTTCACCACCGCAGAAGGAAGTAGAAGAGATGAAGGAGGAGAGGGAGCCGCCGCCCTCCTCACCTCCCTAGGCAGCAATCACTGCCGTTGTGGCCTGCACCTTCCCCAGTCGCCCCCTCTGCTTGGCCTGGCCACCGTGGGAGGAAGAAGAAGCGAAGGAGGGGAAACCAGCACCGCTGCCGCCGGGTGCTCCTGTCGCCGCCGCTGTTGGCCCCCACCGCTGAAGCCGTGAGCGCGGCCGGTGCTGCTTGGGCGTGTTGCCGTCGCCGCCTTAGCCCGCCGCCGCCGTCCCCGGCCCGCCGCCGCCGCTGGGCTTCTCCCTCACCGCCGCCGCTGCTGCTGGGCCTCTCCTTCGCCGCCGCCGTTGCCTCTCCCTCGTCCCTGCCTCTCCCATGCGAAACAGGAAGGGCCCAATTTTGGAAATCAAAAGGAAAAAATAGAAAGAAATAAAGCAAGCAAGGGGAAATTTGCAAAATAGCCAAAGCTAAATGACCGGGGAGGGTCCGTAATGACTGGGACGACGCTTATGGCAAGTACGGCAGATGACCGGACGGTGCAAATGACAGGGACGAGGCTTCAAATGACCGGGACATGACTTCAAGACCGGGACGGTGTCTTCTCCACCCCCTATAAAAGCACATGGGGCACCCCAGGCCAAAGGGAGGATTTTCTGAAGTTTCAACACAGAGCAAGGCTCTGAGACTGCAAGGCGGTCTGAGGAAAAGGGTCTGCAAGGCAGCCCTAAAGAATTTGTGCTAGGCACGATTTAAATTTTCTCAAGTCTCAAAAAAAAAAAGGTCCATTGGGCTTCCCTTTATTGGGCCAATTTCTTATTGGGCCATAAACTGTTTATTGGGCCGGACTTGTAATTTCCATGCTATGATGAATTAAATGACCATGTTGCTTGATGCTTAATGGGCTTAATGATGGTTAATGGGCTGCCATGTGATACATCTTTGCATGTGATGTTTAATGGGCCCATTGGGCTAATTTATCTCATTTAATCACACATTATACGAGTAATCATACGTGGTGTCACGTTTATTTCGAACTTGTCGTTACTTGGTTTCTTAATCAAAATCAACCAATTTTTTGGCAAACATTAACAAAATATTTCACAAACATTGTTAATTAATTTTCAATAACATAAGAATAACAAACAAGTTATGTCTCATGTCATTTTTGATCCACCTTAGGTCAATCATCTTTTAAATCAACTAAATAAATGAAAACATTAATTTAATCTACATAATCTTAATTTAAATAAATAAATAACAAAAATGATTAAATAATAAAATCAATAATTTTAAAAATACCAAAAATGGCAAAATGAATTTAAAAAATTAATAAAAATGAAAAAAATATCAGAAAATTCCAAAAAAAATAGATTGCATGTTTGCAATTTTATTTTCTTTCATGTATCGTTCATTTCATTCAAATGTGAGTCACGTTCTTTTATTTCAAAGGGTTTGTCTGATGGTTAATCAAGGGTATTCAGTCTTTGGGCTGATGTAATTAACACTAACTGAGGTTAGTGGGGGAGGTCCAACGAATTAAATAAGACCATGTCCTTGTAAATAAATAAAAATTCCAAATAAATCAAATCCAAAGATAAATTTAAAATTTTAAAATGTTTAAAAAATATTTCTCACAAAGATGGCGACTCCGCTGGGGACCTCCCTTCCCTCATCTCTCCATCAGACAACACCCTAACAATAAGATGTACTCACGCTATAATTTTTGTGCAGGTCATAACTCTGCAATGGCGGCTCTCGCTCATACTCCGGGCGTGGTCTTCGGCCCACTTGTGGTCCAGGACCACATAAGGAACGGCTACCTCACTACTCCAACCAGGTTTGGAGCCTTTCCCCCGGTGGTGGAGTCTCCATACTTCTTGGGCGTGATACTGGCTGTGCTACCTGCTGCTAAGGCCCATGAAACAAGCAAAACAAAGGAAGAGCCTCAAGCTCAGGAGGCTAACTTGATGCAGATGTTCACCACTTATGCTATCAACTTCACCAACACTCCAACTACTGGAAAGAACTGAAAGTGCAAGTCTGGCAAGAAGCCCACAACTCGTGGCATTTCAAGTTCTGGAAAGACTGTCCGCATTGGCGAGCTCCGAATCCGCCTGGACGGTAGTGAAACCATGATGATACCGGAGCGGCATGTGGCTACCATTCCGGTAAGGAACAAATTCGGCATACTACCTAAAGTGCGGTAGGACAAGCCAAGCCTTAAAGTAAAAGAAGTGAAGAAACAACGGGTGAAAGCAAAAGCTAAGAACCACCAGACTAACAATTTTGGCTTCAAGAAATACAAAGCCAACATTGAAAAAGAGGAAGTATATAGCCCGCCTTGTGTTAAACAGGTGTGGGTCACCACAGAAGAAGCTCAAGAGCTCCGAAGGATAAGGGCCCTGGAATCTCTAGTAGGGCGAAAAAATGCAAGAATGGTTATGAAGCAAGACCCGACAAACTAGCAAACCTTCGGGAGAAGAAGTCTCCCAGACAAACAAAGGGCGTCTTCCCAAGAGTCTCGGACCAAAGAATGCACTCCTTCCTTATCTGTTGATCTACAAAGAGGATATAAAAGGAAAGGGGTATATCAAGAAGAAGACAAGCAAGCCCGGAGACAGGGTAAAATTTCAAGTCAGAAGAACATAAGAGGGATGATGATACCCCGAAAGTCAGTTTTCCAACGCCTGGGTGCCACTGTACGCCCTAGGCAGAAGAAGAGAGAATAGTACAAATCACTGAAGAAGGCATGCGGATACACCTGCTATGCCTCCAACATCAACCTGCCTACAATAGCTGACCAGGCAGAACTTCAAATATGGAGCAACATCTTGTGATGCCTGGTCGCAGGAGGGAGCAAGCTCGAGCCTGGCTTGACCGGGTAAATGTGGAGATGACTTACCACCTCAAAACGAAGAAGCCATGGAGGCTGCTGACATTGCCACTACATCAAATCACCCTCTGGATCAGAGTCGGTCTGCTAAAAACCCTAATATTAGGGTACCCTCATTGCCAAATATAGAAATGGTAATGCAAGAAAATCAGAAGCTAAAAGCCATGTTAGAAAGCCTGATGCAACAATTGGGAATGGCGGCGCCGCTGCCACCACAACAATCACCATCGGTACAGCCTCCAGAACAGGCACAACAGATATTGCAACTCAGCAACAGCAACAAGCAAGCCAGCCAGCATTGCCCACAACGACACAGCCCTTGGAATTTGTCGCCAAATATTCCATGCACAGAACCTCTGGCCAACAACCAATTGAAAATCCAAATTCAAGCCATAGGGAAACCCAAGAAGTGCATGTCATAAAACAAAGGCATGATGCTCCACATTAAATACCTTATTTGAAGAAACAATGGTCTCTCAGAGGGCCATGATTGAGCAAATAATTGAAGTAAAGATGGTTGAGCAGAACGAGGGGTCTGCCACCTATGACCTATATAGGTGATGAACGGTAAAAGTGTGACACATTTATATCAACAGAATCATGAAATCCGTCAGATAATGGTCCGGCGATTTGGCTAGTTGAAGCCTATTTTAGCGGGCAGCCGTTCAAGTGACTTATATGATGAAAGGGGTCGTTGAACCGTGAAGATTAAATGCTGATTATCAACGGACCTGATTTCAGAATATTATCAAACAGCCCCTTAGAGCAAATAAGTTGTGATTTAAAGTGACCCCAAGGTTACTTAAGTTACAAACTTATCCGTGAGATTCTTCTCCAAAGTTCAGCAGGGGAGTTCCGGCCCTTAAAATGGCGCCCGGACTCCCGGTTAAATTGAAAGTACAAGGAGAACATGTCTCCGTTCAGAGTACAAGCACGGAAAAAATCCGGCGGCACAAGGTCTATAGACCAAGTACGAAGAACAGGTACAAAGAACAAGCTCGAGGAAGAACTCCGAAGCTTGCAAAAGCACTCTCCGATCGGACAGAACTTCGAGAAATCGGGCAGAACTTCCGAGAGAGAAAGAAAAACTCCAGCACCTCCGGCAAGGATGGGCATTGTAAATGGGGTGTGGGGGGGGGGGGTATTTATAGAGAAAACCCCTCCCCTCCCTCCCCCCTCTCTCCATTGGTTAGGAGACCCCTAACCGATGGTGACCTCAAAGTGAGGTCACCATCAGTTAAGGGGTTCTCCCCTTAACCGATGATGACTCATCATCGGTTGGGGAGATCTCCCCCAACCGATGGTGACCTCATCATGAGGTCACCATCGGTTAGGGGACCCCTAACCGATGGTGACCTCAATGTGAGGTCACCATCGTTGGCAACCTATCGGTTAAGGGGTGACATCCCCTAACCGATGGTGATTCACCATCAGTTAGGGGAGCCCTAACCGATGGTGATTCACCATCGGTTGGGGGCCCTCTCTCCCACAATGCAATGTAAGGGGTCTCAACCCCTATAAATACCCTCCTATTCCATGAAGGAAAGGAGGTTCCCGAAGGTTGGAAGCTCATTCCCCCGGCGAAGCCCTGTCAAAAAAAATTAAAGAATAGAGTAGAGCATTTTGCTCATCCCCCTTTTTCATTCTCCTTCTCCAATCCCCCTCGGTGTGCGAATGTACAAATCCCCTTCTTTAGCCCGATAGGCCAAGCACGGAGAGGAGAGTCGTCGGCGCGAATCGTCATCGATATTCCTTCTTAATCCCCATCCTCCACATCGAGCAAGTCTCTGTGGGGTGATATTCCCCGGGGTTTAAATATCATCTATATCGAGCAAGTCTCTATGGGTATATGGTATTTAAATACCCATGTTCTCCCCGCCCATCGAGCAAGTCTCTGGGATGGTGGATTTTGTGCTTATATGTATATATTTTCTTGAGGAGACTCTGCTCAAGCGGAGATTCTGCCCAAGAACATATTCGTATATTCACAAATTTGTGTTCTTATATATATGTTTCTTAGACGAAACTCTGCCCAAGTGGAGATTCTGTCCAAGAACACATATATAAAGATCGCAATTTGTAATTATACAAATATGTTCCCTGAGGAGAATCTCACCCAGGCAAAAATCTCTCTCCGGGGACGTATCCATATAAATACAAACCTGTGTTATATGTATATGTTTCTTAGGGGAAACTCTGCCCAAGCGGAGGTTCTGTCGAAAGAACATATTCGTATATTCACAAATTTGTGTTCTTATGTATATATTCCTTAGAGGGAACTCCGCCCAAGTGAAGATTCCCCTAAGAATATATCCATAGAATCACAAATTTGTGTTTATACGCGTATGTTTCTTAGGGGGAATCCTGTCCGGACAGAAACTCCCTCTAAGTTCATATCCATATAATCACGAATTTTGTACTTATATACATGTGTTTCTTAGTGGAAACTCTGCCCAAATGGAGTCTCCGCCCAAGGACATATCTATATAATTATAAATTTGCATTTATACGCATATATGTCTCAAAAGGGATCCTGCGTGAGCAGAGGTGCCTTTCTACCGGAAACTCTGCCTACGCAGAGATACCGTCGAGAATATATACATAAATTGCAAATTTATGCTTATATACAAATATGTTCCTTAGGGGAGATTCTCTTTGAGTGGATATTCCACCCGAGGACATACGTATATAACCATGAATTTGCATTTATATGTATATACTTCTCAAAAGGGATCCTGCGTGAGCAGTGGTGCCTTCTTACCGGATACTCTGCCTAAGCAGAGACACCGTTGAGAATATATACATAAAACGCAAATTTATGTTTATATGTATATATGTTCCTTAGGGGAAAGTTCCCTTTAAACAGATATTTTGTCCAAAGATATCTGTATAATTATAAATTTGCATCTATATGCATATGTGTCAAAAGGGATTCCGTTCAAATGGAAATACCTTTTACCGGATACTCTGCTCAAACAGAGATACCGTCCGAGAATATTCATACATTGCAAATTTGTGTTTATACACATGTACCTTCTTAGGGCAAAATCCCTCCGGGCAAAGGTTCTCCCGAGAACACATGGATATAAGCATACGCCCATATGAATATACCTCTACGAGGACACCCTGCCTAAGCAGAGGCTCGCCAGAACATATCCACACATTCAGGAAGACTGTGATGACATACACACATCCAAAGAAAAAGGAATAAGACAAGAACTGTGCTCAATACTCCAAATGGGCACATATGTATACCTACGAGAACCATGTCCATGTGGACAGTTTCCAGAAAGAGACTATAATTTGATAAGGATTTCCATGGAAATATATTCATATGCTCTCCCAAGAAAAAAAAATTATATTCACACCAGTGAAAAATAAGGAGAAAAGAAATTCTGCCTCAATCCGGACTTCTTTTAAAATAAAAAAACATGGTAAAAATATCATACCAAAATCAGTATAGCAACTCTTCTAATATGGAAGTGCTACCCTGAGTCATAATTCTCCCCGAGCTCAGAATCAGATGCACGGGTATACGCCCGTTCGCAATGATAATCCTCGGGCTCTCCTACATAAAATCTTCAAACCACCAAAAAAATGGTCTTTCTCCAAAAAGGAGGGAGGAAGAGAGGCCCCAAATGGGCTCACGGGAATATACCTGTTTTCTTCTTAAAGAGGAAAAATCATATTTTTGACTCCAAAAGGGCGGTCTTTTCAAAATGAAATACTCAAGGAAAAGCATTTCAAAATGATCAAAAGAAATGATATATCATGATCAGGATTTTCTAAAAGAGCGCATATTTTTCTCATCCTTTTGCTATGAATGGTATTCAGGTTAAAACCGATATTAAATAATACCAAGAGTCTTAACTCGATGTAAATGTAACATCGATTCCAATCGATGGAGACAGAGGTCCAGCACATGCTACCCTAATTGTATGATGAGTATAGATACGGGACTCAAGAAGTTCAGATTAAAAATGGCGCACCCGTCCGTTCCACGGACACCCCGACCGTCCGTTCCACGGACACCCCCACTCGTCCATTCCATGGACACTCAAAAACCCTTCTTCCGCATTGCGTGGATTTTCTTCTGTGTCCCAGACAGATTGGCACGCCCCGCAAATCCCAAAAAAATCCAAAGCATGTGAAATAAATGAATGCATGAACCCAATAAAATGAGACGAGCAAACAAGCTCAAAATGATATGTCTCGAGAAAACCAAATCTCTCACTAAAAAAAACAAAAAAACAAAAATCTCTTTCCCGTGTCAACAATAGGGTACCATACCCTGTACCCCATCTCTTTAAAAAGCTCCCAGCAGAACACCCAAAGGTCCCTAAATTCTCAAAATTCAATGGGGATGGGTCCCCTCATGAACATATAGCTCATTATATGAGCATCATGGGAAAATTGGCAACTGAAGAGTCATACCTCTTGAGGTATTTTTCAACATCCCTTACAGGGCCAACCTTTCAATGGTACGCCCGACTGAAGCCCACTCAATAGTTGATTGGGAAGATATGCAAAAAAAGTTCTTTGAACGCTTCCGAGTGACAGAAAGGAGAGTCACCCTAGCAGAGCTTATATCTCTAAAGCAAAACAAAAGTGAGTCTGCTCTGGACTTCATCAAAAGATGGCGTGACATGAGCATGCAATGTGACAACCACCGGCACATGAAGATTCGGTGAAACTATACCAAAGAAGTCTGAAGCCAGAAATCAAGGAAAAGCTCCTAGGGGCCAATATCCGGACATTTGAACATCTCAACAACACAGTGGCAGAGATAGAAATCTTCTTTGCCGAAAATCTCATTACTTTATATAGAAGGGATAAACCCCCTAAAGACGAAAACACCAGGTCACAAGAAGTAAATATTGCGGACTTTTCAGCAGCCCTGGGGAAAACTGGGGGCAAGGGAGATACCTCTGCCTCTTCAAATTCAAAGAAAGAAGAAAGAAGATCAGCCCCCACCCTAAGTGAGAGGCTCAACACTCCTTATTCATTTACTAGGGAGCACACAAGAGAGTTGTTGGACATATGTCTCAAAGAGAACCTCATGACACTCCCAGAGCCCAAGTGCCCAGAAGAAGCAGCAATGGTGGACAAGCCCAATTATTGCCCATATCATCGCGTGCTGGGTCACGCTCTAGAAAATTGTTATCTGTTCAAAAATTGAGTAGAAAAGTTAATCCAAACAGAAGTCATTGATATGGGGGAGCACCTAGTGAGCCCACTAAAGCCACACCAACAACCAAGATTCACGTTCTCTGCCAACGTGATCCATGTTAAGGCTCAAGCTAGGTCCCAATGAAGGCCAAGCACGAATGGCGCAGACAGGATAGCTAGATGAGCTGTCCAAAGCCGCTGCATATTACTCCCGACGGAGGTAGTGGAAGGTGCTATTCAGGCAACATTCCACCATGGGCAAGAAGAAGCTAACTGGACCCTGGTGAATACAAACAAGAGGTCAGCCTCGAAGAAGCTCTAAAAGAAAGAATGAACCAGAAAGTCATACCTCGGTGGCGTCGCCCCACCTAAGGAAATAGCAAAAGAAACAATTCTCCAAGAATCGACAGTCTTAAGAAGGGAAAATCAAAAAATCAAAAGAAGAATGAGAAGAGAAAGAATTTGCTGTTGAAATAAACAAGCTAATGCCTGCAGTGGCAATAAATGAGAAATCATCTCAAACACCAATTAAGGAGGAGGCAAAGGTTTGGTACCCCTCAGAGCTGAATAACTTCCTCAAAAAAAAAAAATGAATGAGAGCAGGAAATGGGCGACAATGTCGCAATCCTCCCTCCACCACAGCCATGCAAGGTTTAGCACAATGATGCCCCCTTAACAAGACAAACAAAGGCAAAGAAATAATGGGGGCATCTCCAAAAAGAAAAGGAAAAATCATCGTCAACAAAGAAACAACAACAACATTAAGCTCAGCATATAGTTGGAGGATCCTGAGCGAAGGCCATTACAACTGCATAGGCCCATTGTCAAGCTTGGGACTAATGCCATCAGCCAAGTAATAGAAGCTGGCATATCACTGCCATTAAATCACATACAAATAGCAATCCCTCAGAAGGTCCCCACACTGAAGCCTTTAAAATTCTTTTTGGCTTACCATGCTGAAGGTCAGCCAATGGTGTTCTATAAAGGGATGCATGTACCCAAACAGCCTCCAAATGATCTTGGCTAAAATATGCCACTAAGTTGATGGAAATGGCCGAAGATCTGAAAGACATGCCAGAGCATATAAGCGCAAAATGTCAGAAGCAAATATTAAAGTTCAAAGTCAAATGAAAGCCAAGCTATATCAAGCAATGTGGTAACTTACCAATGTCAGGGGCAACCACCATTCCCCCACAACGAAAAAAAAGGTCTTGGATAGGAGACACGGGAAGGTCCCGCAGCTCACTATGTTGTAAATATGGTCAGCATAAAGTTTCCAATAATTGAAACAAAGATGGGTGAGAATGACGCCCAGATGGACAAGGATTTCTCCACAAATGAAATAAGGGTGTTCAAAACCCCAAAGAAAATTCAAGAAAAGGCTTATCCTTCCGAGAGCAAGAATGGAAGGTATCACCTTACATAAACTGACAAAGAAAGGAGCCCCATTCATATGGGACGACGGATGTTAGAAAGTCCTTGACAAAATCAATATTTACTCAATCCTCCTATGCTGGGGCGGCTATGTGTGCATCACCGGGGGCATTACTAGCTTTAAAATGAAAAAAAAAAGAAGAAAGAAAAGGAAAAAAAAAGAAATGAAAAAAAGGGGGCAACGCAGGGCAGAATGCTTAACAACCCATCTAGTGCCAGAAAACTCCCCTCTGAATACAGAATTGATTGATGAGGAGGTGCCCCCTGCTCAAGAAACTTATGAAGCACAAGAAACTCAACTTGAATAATGACAATTACATTTTGATTGGGCTGCATGGACTTCTTTGAAGGTTGATGGCACATCAACAAATAGGGCAGGGGCAGGAATTGTCTTCATGACCCCAGAAAAAAGGGATATGACATTATTCATGTGCTTTAATGGAATCCCTCACAAATAATGAGCAGAATATGAAGCACTCATAGTTGGCTTGGAAATCGCCCTAGAAATGGGCATAAGATGTACTGAAGTATTTGGCAACTCGTTGCTGGTCGTCAGACAAATGTTGGGCATTTTGAAGTAAAAAAAAAAAAAAGTTGAAAGCCTATTTTGAGGCAACTACAAAACTCCTACAGAATGTTCTCCTTTTTCCTGGTCTATGAGACCGAAACAGTCATTCTTGTTGAAATTGAGCTCTCATCTTATAGGGTAGCTCTCCACTACAGGCTCCCTACTGAAGAGGAAAGCTAAATGAAAGACGGCTTGAAGAGTTGTCAAATCTGAAAGAAAAGCGTTTGGTGGCGTACCAACGTCTCCAAGAGTATCAAGTACGGATGTCCCGCGCTTTTGACAAGATAGTAAAGAAAAAGAGCTTTTAAAAGGGGATCTTGTCATGGTCAAGCAAAAGGACGTCATGGCCTCCCGACCCAAAAGCAAATTCATAGCCAATTGGCTTGGCTCATTTGTGGTCGACAAAGTATTTGAAGGCGGCGCCTACACAGTAGTCGACCAAAAGGGAAATGTTATGTTCCCGCCTTTAAATGGCAGACACATGAAATTGTACCATACACCCGAGTGTGAGTACGTCTACACAATACAACAGGTGGATCCGACTTTGGTACACACTGAAGATATAGAAGTGATCTCACTGTAAGATCCTCCAAATGAATTAAAAAAAAAAGAGAAAAGGAAAAAAGGAAAGGGGCTTAAAAACGAGGTGCCCCGGCAGACTTGATCCATTACTCTTTTAAAATGGATCAAGGGCAAAAAGGCCTAAAACCCAACTGAGGTGAAAACCCGAAGGGCATCTCAGGTAAAAATGGGAAACCCTGCTGCATGAAAACCCAAAAGGGCGTGTAGGAAAAAGAAAGAAGGGACTAATTGTGGTGAAAACCCAAAAGGGCATTACAATTGGTATATCAAAAAAAAAAAAAGAGAAGAAAGAGATGAGGGTGCTCTCTCGACCTTTCTTAAGAGAGAGATCGCGTTATCCAGCATTCCTTATAAAAGGAAAGATACAAGAGTTGTCAATGACGAAACAGCCCTTAAGTTCATCCAAATGAATAATCCAATTCTGGGGCTACGACCGAGACAACGATGATTGTGTCTTTCTGCCCTTATAAGAAGTATGGGAAACTCGAGCTCTGCTCAAAGAAAGAGAGAGGAGGAGAATCCAAACAAAAGAGAAAACTCTCATTCCAAAAAAAGAGAAAAGAAAAGAGTCAAATTTCGAGCTTCTTTGGCTAACAAGCCGTCATGGCCAGTCAAAAAGCTCAAAATCCGGACCTCTTGGCTAACAAGCCGTCAAGGCCAGTCGAAGGTCAAAACCCATGTCTTTTGGCTAACAAGCTGTCAAGGCCAGTCAAAAGTCAAATCTCGAGCTTCTTTGGCTAACAAGCCGTCAAGGCCAGTCGAAAAGCTCAAAAGCCAGACCTCTTGGCTAGCAAGCCGTCAAGGCCAGTCAAAGGTTGAAAACCATGTCTTTTGGCTAACAAGCCATCGATGCCAGTCAAAAGTCAAATCCCGAGTTTCTTTGGCTAATAAGCCGTCAAGGCCGGTCAAAGGTCGAAATCTATGTCTTTTGGCTAACAAGCCGTCAAGGCCAGTCAAAAGTCAAATCTCGAGCTTCTTTGGCTAACAAGCCGTCAAGGCCAGTCAAAAAACTCAAAATCCAGACCTCTTGGCTAACAAGCCACTAAGGCCAGCCAAAGGTCAAAACCCACACGTCTTTTGGCCAACAAGTGGACAAGACCGGTCAAAAGTCAAATCACGAGCCCTAGAGGAGCCTCAATCCTCTAAACATATTTACGGCTCTCAGAGAAGCCTCTAATTCCCTACAATACATAAATCCAAATCCTCAATCCATGGCTCTCAGGGAAGCCTCTAATTCCCTACCATACATAAATTCAAACTCTCAATCCACGGCTCTCAGGGAAGCCATTAATTCCCTACCATACATAAACACAAACTCACATTGACGGCTCTCAGGGAAGCCTTTAATTCCCTACAATACATAAATTCAAACTCTCAATCCATGGCTCTCAGGGAGGTCTTTAATTCCACCATACATAAACACAAACTCACATTGACGGCTCTCAGGGAAGCCTCTAATTCCCTACCATACATGAATCCAAACTCTCAATCCACGGTTCTTAGGGAAGCCTCTAATTTCCTACCATACATGAATCCAAACTCTCAATCCATGGCTATTAGGGAAGCCTCTAATTCCCTACCATACAAAAATCCAAACTCACAATCCATGGCTCTCAGGGAAGCCTATAATTCCCTACCATACACAAATCCAAACTCTCAGTCCATGGCTCTCAGGAAGCCTCTAATTCCCTACCGACTATAAACCCAAGCTTCTGGCCATACACCATCAAGGTTGGCCACCCAGTTAAAATCCAAATTCAAATCCTACGGCTTTCAGGGAAGCCTTTATTCCCTCCTGCACATAAACCCAAACCCTAGGCTAACACCCATCAAGGTCGGCCAAGTTAGCCAAAATCCAAATCCAAATTCTCATGGCTCTCAGGGAAGCCTTAATTCTCTACCATACACAAATTCAATTCTTACGGCTCTCAGGGAAATCTTTAATTCCTTACAAAAAAAGGAAAAGAAAAAAGAAAAGAAAATAAATAGAATAAATAGGGGCTTAAAAAGGAGGTGCCCCGACGGACTTGGTCCACCACTTCATCGTGATGGATCAAGGGTAAAAAGGTCTAAAACCCGGCTGAGGAGAAAACCCAAAAGGGCGTCTCAGGCAAAAATGGGTAAACCCCTCAACGCGAAAACCTGCGTATTGGAAAAAGATAGAGGGGGCCAATCTTGGCGAAAACTCAAAAGGGCACTGAGGTTGGTAATGTGAACAAAAAGAAGAAGAAGAAAAAAAAGGCAAAATCTGCCAGCCGCACTGTTATGGACATTCCCTATCCATGATGGCCGGCCAAGTCAAAATTTACGTCTTTGGGTTAACAAGTCGTCAAGACCAGCCAAAGTCAAATCACGTGTCCGAGGGAGCCTCAACTCTCTCACCCAAAATACGTGCCCGAGGGAGCCTCAATTCTCTCATTCAAATCACGTGCCCGAGGGAGCCTCAATCCTCTCACCCAAATACGCTCCCGAGGGAGCCTCAATCCTCTCAACCCAAATCACGTGCCCGAAGGAGCCTCAATCCTCTCACCCAAAATACGTGCCCGAGGGAGCCTCAATCCTCTCATCCAAATCATGTGCCGAGGGCCTCAATCCTCTCACCCAAATACGTGCCCGAGGGAGCCTCAATCCTCTCACCCAAATACGTGCCCGAGGGAGTCTCAATCCTCACACCCAAATACGTGCCCGAAGGAGCCTCAATCCTCTCGACCCAAATACGTGCCAGAGGGAGCCTCAATCCTCTCACTCAAATCACAAGCCCGAGAGAGCCTTAAATCTCCTCATCAAGATTATGGCCCTAGAGAAGCCTTAATTCTCTAACACAAGCAAGTTATGGCCTAAGAGGAGCCCTAATCCTCTAAGTGAAATATCTCACGGCTTTTGGGGAAGCCTTAAAACCCCTGTTATCAATAAAGATCACATGCTGATGGTGGAACACAGAAGCACAATGTATATAGCAAATAAAAGTCTTGGTCCCAAGACAGGCCTTTGGGATAGCCTAAAAAGGAGAAGTCAAAATGAATGGATAGCATGCACTGATGCTAAAAACAACATTTCTCAAGCAAGCCTATGCTCTGGTGTCGCCTACTTTCAGAAGGTCAACCTACACAAACGGCTCTGTCATGTATAAGCGAGGTCATCATTTCACTCCATTCATGGCTTGCACATTTTTGTAGAAGTTATAGCAGTCTCTGCTTGCAAAACAGCCATTGGGTCTCCATGATTCTCGGCTCTAAGTAATCTTCTTCAATGTCATGTACCTGATCCAACTCTGCAAGGTCAAAACAATAGGAAATTAATCATATTTTTGCCACAAGAGAACGAGAAAAGAAAAGGATAAAGCAGCCCATCAGAAGATATAGTGCAGCAAAGTCACAATTCTCAATGCATAAAGCAAAATTTTGGCATTGTGGTCATGAGATGATGGTCATTGGTACTGCAAGTCCAAAAGAAATGGAAAGTTTACAGCAAGTATGTCGCAAGCTGTGACATATCAAATTCACAAGTATGACATCTCCAACATGGATCTCAACAAAGTCAAAATGGCTGAAATGCATTGGCAGAATCAATGAAATGGACCTTCTGAAGGGCAATATGTGCTAAAATACGGCTGGGAAGAAAATGCACGCGATAACTACCCGGTGATGTGGCACTGGCTACCTGCCGCGTGGGGGCATTTATTGTGCCGGATTTTTAGCTGCCTTCCCACATAAGAAACAAAAAAAGAACAAACAGAACAAATGTACAAAAAAAACATAGAAGGGAAGAGGGAGGACTGTTGACACGGGGGGAAATGATGATGAAGATGAGGGGATTTCCGCTCTCCTATTCTTTCACACTCGGTTTTGCTCATTCGTTTTATTTGGTGTATGTATTCATTTATTTCCACTGTTTTATATTTCGATATTTGTGGGGGCGTGCCAGCCTGTCTAACAGACAGAAAAAGAGTCCGCGCAATGCGGAAGAAGAATTTTGGTGTCCGGGGAAAGGACGGGTATGGTGTCCGAGAAACGGACGGGTGTGTCCGCGAACGGACGGTGTCGCCGTTTTTTTCTGAACTTCTTGAGTCCCATGTCTATTCTCATCAGGTGATTAGGGTAGCATGTGCTGGACCTCTGTCTCCATCGACCGGAATCGATGTTACATTTACATCGAGTTAGGACACTTGGTATTATTTGATACCGGTCTAAACCCGAATACCATTTCATAGTAAAGGACGAGAAAAATATACATGCTTTTTCTTAGAAAATCCTGATTATGACATGTTTTTGTTTCTTTTGATTGTTTTGAAATGTTTTTGTTTTGGATGTTTTATTTTTGAAATGACTGCCTTTTTGGGAATCCAAAGTTTGATTTCTTTTGAAAAGGGGAGCGGGTATATACCCGTGGACCGATTTGAGGTCTTTTTTCTCCTTTTTGCAAGAGGTTGGTTATGGGTTTACATTTGGGAAAACATGGAGATTATTATGTGAACGGGTATATACCCGTAGATTTTGATTCTGAACTTGGGGGTATTATAACCCAGAGCAACACTTCCGTATTAGAAGGGTGATTGTGCAAATTTTTATATGAGGTTCTTTTATAATGCCATTTCTGAGCAGAGTCCGAGTTTGAGGTAGAGTTTCTTTTCCTCCTCATTTCGTACTTGTGCGGTGCAATTTCCGGAGATCATATGGATGTATCTCCACGGAAGTCCTTGTCATATTTTGATTTTTGTCCGAAGTCCATTTCCACGGGTATATTTCTCGTGGAGGTGCATATGTGCTCCCATTTGGGGTATCTGAGCACGGTTCCTGTCTCACTTCTCTTTTTCTTTGGATGTGTGTATATTATCATAATTCCTTTTTCATTTTTTTTGAATATGTGAATATGTCTTGGTGAGTCCCCACTTAGGCAGGGTGTCCTTGTAGAGATATTTTCATATTGGCATATGCTTATATCCATGTATTCTCGGAAGAAACTTTACCCGGAGGGACTCTGCCTAAGAGGGATATATGTGTATAAACACAAATTTGCACTTTGTAAATATGTTCTCAAACGGTATCTCCACTTGAGCAGAGTATCCGATAAGAAGGAGCCCCCGTATGAACGGAGTCCTTTTTGAGAAACATATACAAACGAGGCATATTTGTGATTATATAGATATATTCTCGGGCAGAGTCTCTATTTGGGCAGAGATTCCACTAAGAAATACATTTATATAAACATGAAGTTTGTGATTATACGGATATGAATTTAGAGGGAACTTTGTCCGGGCAAGATTCCTCCTAAGAGACATGCGTATAGGCACAAATTTGTGATTTTATGGATATGTTCTTAGGGGAGTCTCCATTTGGGCAGAGTTTCCTCTAAGAACATATACATAAGAACATAAATTTGTGAATATACGAATATGTTCTCGGACAGAATCTCCGCTTGGGCAGAGTTTCTTCTAAGAAACATATACATATAACACGAGTTTGTATTTACATGGATACGTCCCCTGAGAGAGATTTTTGCCCGGGTGAGATTCTCCCTAAGGAACATATTTGTATAATTACAAATTTGTGATCTTTATATATGTGTTCATGGACGGAACCTCCGCTTGGGCAGAGTTTCATCTTAAGAAACATATATATAAGAACACAAATTTATGAATATACGAATATGTCCTTGGGCAGAACCTCCACTTGGGCAGAGTCTCCTCAAGAAAACATATACATATAAGCACAAAATCCACCATCCGAGACTCGCTCGCGATGGGCGGGGAGAACATGGGTATTTAAATACCATGTGCCCATAGAGACTTGCTCGATATGGACGGCATTTAAACCCCGGGAATATCACCCCACAGAGACTTGCTCGATGTGGGGGATGGAGATTAAGAAGGAATGCTGATGACGATTACGCCGACCGCTCTCCTTTCCGCGCCTGGCCTATCGGGCTAAAGAAGGGGATTTGTACCTTCACACACCGACGGGAGGGATTTGAGAATGAGAGAGGGAATGAGCAAAATGCTCTTTTCTATTTTCCTGGGATTTTCCCAACAGGGCTTCGCCGGAGCAAGTAGAAGACCCCCCTTTCCTTTGGAATAGGGGGGGTATTTATAGGGTTTTCGACCCCTTACATGCGTGGGAGAGGAGAGAGAGAGAGAGCCCCAACCGATGGTGACCTCATGATGAGGTCACCATCGATTAGGGGAGATTCCCCCTAACCGATGGTGACCTCATGTTGAGGTCACCATCGGTTAGTGGGAGACCCCCCCTAACCGATGGTGACCTCATTGTGAGGTCACCATCGTTAGGGGTCCTAACCGATGGAGAGAGAGAGGAGAGGGGGGGATTTTGTCTATAAATACCCCCCCTACACCCTTATTTACAAGGCTATCTTGGCCAGGTGCTGGAGTTTTTCTTTCTGTCTCGGAGTTCTGCCCGACTTCTCGGAGCTCTGCCCGATCGGAGGGTGCCTTTGCAAGCCTTGGAGTTCTTCCTCGAGCTTGTTCTTTGTGCTTGTTCTTTGTATTCGGTCTATAGACCTTGTGCTGCCGGAGGTGCTGCTGGAGTCCGGCTCCGTTTCCTTGGTGCTTCGCCCTGACTTCTCGGAGTTCTGCCCGATCAGAGGGTGCCTTTGCAAGCCTCGGAGTTCTTCCTCGAGCTTGTTCTTTGTACTTGTCCTTCGTACTCGGTCTATAGACCTTGTGCTGCCGGATTTTTCCGTGCTTCGTACTTTGGACGGAGACATGTTCTCCTTGTACTTTCATTTTAACCGGGACTCCGGGCACCATTTAAGGGCCGGAACTCCCCTGCTGAATTTTGGGGAAGGATCCCGCTAATAAGTTTGTAACTTAAATAACCTTGGGGTCATTTTAAATCACAACTTTTTGGCCTCTGAGCAGGCTGCTGATAATGTATTGTAACCAGCCTGCTGATAACCAACTTTATCTTCGTGGCCCAACGGCCCCTTTCATCATGTCCACGACTCGAACCGTCGTCCGCCAAAAATAGGCTTCAACTAGCCAAGTCGCCGGACCATCATCTGATGGATTTTGTAATTTCCGCTGAAATAAACGTGTCACACTTTTGCCGTTCAACAAAGACCTCATCTCCATCCCCCGCCGTTGGCACTTCCGCCTGCACCAGCCACTGCTTGGCCTTCACCACCGCAGAAGGAAGAAGAAGAGATGAAGGAGGAGAGGGAGCCGCCACCCTCTTCACCTCCTTAGGCAGCAATCACTGCCGCTATGGCCTGCACCTTCCCCAGTCGCCCCCTCTGCTTGGCCTGGCCACCGTGGGAGGAAGAAGAAGTGGAGGAGGGGAAACCAGCACCGCTACCGCCGGGTGCTCCTGCCGCCGCCGCTGTTGGCCCCCACCGCTGAAGCCTTGAGCGCGGCCGGTGCTACTTGGGCGTGTCGCCGTCGCCGCCTTAGCCTGCCGCCGCCGTCCCCTCCCGCCGCCGCCGCCTTAGCCTGCCGCCGCCGTCCCCTGCCCGCCGCCGCCCGGCGTTGGGCTTCTCCCTCACCGCCGCCGCTACTGCTGGGCCTCTCCTTCGCCGCCGCCGCTGCCTCTCCCTCGTCCCTGCCTCTCCCATGCGAAATAGGAAGGGCCCAATTTCGGAAATCAAAAGGAAAAAACAGAAAGAAATAAAGCAAGCAAGGGGAAATTTGTAAAATAGCCAAAGCTAAATGACCGGGGAGGGTCTGTAAATGACCGGGACGACGCTTATGGCAAGTACGGTGTAGATGACCGGGACGGTGCAAATGACCGGGACGGGGCTTCAAATGACCGGGACGGGACTTCAAATGACCGGGACGGTGTCTTCTCCACCCCCTATAAAAGCACATGGGGCGCCCCAGGCCAAAGGGAGGATTTTCTGAAGTTTCAACACAGAGCAAGGCTCTGAGACTGCAAGGCGGTCTGAGGAAAAGGGTCTGCAAGGCAGCCCTAAAGAATATTGTGCTAGGCACGATTTAAATTTTCTCAAGTCTCAAAAAAAAAAAGGTATATTGGGCTTCCCCTTATTGGGCCAAATTTCTTATTGGGCCATAAACTGTTTATTGAGCCGGACTTGTAATTTCCATGCTATGATGAATTAAATGACCATGTTGCTTGATGCTTAATGGGCCTAATGATGGTTAATGGGCTGCCCTGTGATACATCTTTGCATGTGATGTTTAATGGGCCCATTGGGCTATTTATCTCATTAATCACACATTTACGAGTAATCATACGTGGTGTCACGTTTATTTCGAACTTGTCGTTACTTGGTTTCTTAATCAAAATCAACCAATTTTTTGGTAAACATTAACAAAATATTTCACAAACATTGTTAATTAATTTTCAATAACATAAGAATAACAAACAAGTTATGTCTCATGTCATTTTTGATCCACCTTAGGTCAATCATCTTTTAAATCAACTAAATTAATGAAAACATTAATTTATCTACATAATCTTAATTTAAATAAATAAATAACGAAAATGATTAAATAAATAAAATTAATAATTTTAAAAATAGGAAAATGAATTTTAAAAATTAAATAAAAAATGAAACAAATATCAGAAAATTCCAAAAAAAATAGATTGCATGTTTGCAATTTTATTTTATTCATGTATCGTTCATTTCATTCAAATGTGAGTCACGTTCTTTTATTTCAAAGGGTTTGTCTGATGGTTAATCAAGGGTATTCAGTCTTTGGGCTGATGTAATTAACACTAACTGAGGTTAGTGGGGGGTCCAACGAATTAAAAAGACCATGTCCTTGTAAATAAATAAAAATTCCAAATAAATCAAATCCAAAGATAAATTTAAAATTTTAAAATGTTTAAAAAATATTTCTCACAACTATATAGTAGTTCTTCCCGTTAGATGACCAAGCAGACCTCAAAGTCTTTGACACATTGGATTCCTGGGCCGGGCGGCCGATTCAGGAATTTTCCGGTGGAAAGGCTTGTTGGGGATCGCCCATCCCCATACTCTTCTTCATCAGACAGGACGAAGGGGACTGGCTGGGTGGCCTCCGGTCCGAGAGCCCACTAGCGATATCCTGCTGCTCTTCTTCTTCCTCGTCAGATGGGTCGAAGATGAAGGAGTTCTCCCGCACCTCTATTTCCGGGGCAGGCTGAGGCTTTTCTCCTCGGAAGACAATAGTCTTGCCCAGGTCGGGCAAGCTGGTTTTCTCGCTGGGGGACGGGGAGGATTTCTTTCCTCGTCCATGGCCTTTTCCTCTGCCTCGGTTGCGGCGCCGATATGTTGCCACAGGGGGCGTAACAGCCGGTGATTGCAAGCTCGCAGGCGGCGGTATCGACACCATGTTGCACGAGAAGTCTTTCAGCATTTCTTCCAACTTCTCGATGGTGATTTCATCTTCCTTATAGAAGATGGCCAGTTCTTCGGGCAGAGGCAGCTTCTCGCCTTCTTGAGCCCTTGTAGCATTTGGTGGACCCAGCTTCTGAGCCTTGTTTTGCGCTCCATTTCTTCCCACGGGATGTATATGTCCAGAGGGACTCCCCAAGTGGGTTTAGAGGGAATATACTCCTCCAAATCATCAATGAGCTTTTGCAGCTTCTGGAGTGGAGTAAGCTCTGCTGGGGCTGCCGCGGCCTCCTTTGCTCAGCTTGCTTCTTTAGGCATCTTTTCATGTTCTTGCGTCGGTTCTTTTCTTGCTGCACTGCGCGCGCCATTTCAAGCAGTGTCAGCGGCTTGGCTTGTTCTGTCGCTTGAGGGGTAGCCTCGCGACCAAGGCGACCGTGCGACCTTCCCCTCTGGGGAACACTGACAGAGTGTGCATTCTGGACGCCACCGTCGTCCAGCCAGCTTCATCTTGCTGATGCTGGAAAGTGGAGTCAATTGCCCGCTCGATTATCTCGGGCGGCAGTTGTTGAAATTCGGCCCAATAGGGACCTGGCTCTGGGGTGGCCGGCTCCATCACTGGCTGCTTGCCCCTGCGGTCTTTATCTTGCCGCTTGAGTATTCGCGGAGGAGAATTCTCGAAGCACTGCCCCTTACTCCTATTTTCCGGAGTTTGTTCACGGGGAGGGGAGACTTGATGTCGTCGAGACCCCTTTTTTCGCCGAGGAGGTTGTTGCTGGGCTTCTTGCCTGGCCTCGGCCCGGGTTGTCGGGTTGCCTTCTGGGTCGATCTTTCCCTCTTGGATGAGGGATTTGACCCAGTCTCGGACAATCGGACACATATCCGTAGGATGCAGCAACATGGCATGGTATTTGCAATACATGGGGTGGTTTGTTTCCCTCTCCGTGTATGTTGGTGGCGGCCTGTGCGCCTTTACATAGCCTTGCTGCAAGAGTCTTTCGAAGATCTCCCCGGTCTTTGCGGTCGCAAAGGGGTTCGGGGAGACTCGCTACCCGGGATACCATAAGGCAGGGGCCTCGTCAGATGAGCCGCCTTCTGTCATATCCGGGTCCTCTTGATTGTATCTCAAGATGGGCTGCTCTTTCAGGGATATATTCCTGAATTGCTGCCCCAAGCTTGCGCCTTCAGTGTCAGCTATGGACGACATCGGCGGTACGAGCCATCCTCGTTCATCAGCTTCGTGGGCTTGGAGGTTCTTGAAGCGCATATAGTCGCTTTCTTCGAATTCCCATTGGGCTGCTTCCCTGGCTCTCATCAGGACCATGGAATTGCCTTCCGGGTCGATTTTCCCCTTTTGGATAAGGGACTCGACCCAATCCTGGACATCAGGGCACCTGTCTGTAGGGTGCAGCAGCATGGCGTGATACCGACAGTACATGGGGTGATTCAGCTCCCTTTCAGTGTACGTCGGCGGCGGTGTGTGAGCCATCACGACACCCCGTTGCAGGAGCTTTTCGAAGATCTCCCCAACATTTCCGATCGCCAAGTGACTGCGATGGGGAATTTGCCCTCCCGGGGACCACCAAGTAGGGGCTGCGCCTGATGAGCCGCCTTCTATCATATCCGGGTCCGGGAATGTGAAGGCCACCGGTGTATAAATTTCCGGTGGGTCGATGACGTTGACTGTATGTGTGACCACGTCAGCTGAATGGTCTGTCCATTCGCGAATGTGAGGCTGCGGTGGGTTGACACGGGCGTTGCCCAAGTCGATAATCCCTTGGTTGATCCATGCTTCAACCTTGTCTTTAAAGACGTGGCAGTCCTCTAACGCGTGCCCTGCATCTTGATGGTATATGCAGTAGTTTGGCGGGACGCTTGTTGGCGGCTGGCAGCCTAATAGTCCCACTCGCAGGCAGGTACGGTAGAGTGCCAGTGTCCGATGGCGCGGGAAGGAGTATAGTCTTCCGGCGATTTCATCATCAAACGGGTTTGAAGACTCCTCTGAGATTCATCCCCCGCAGGGGGGGCACGTCGGGGCGCAAGTGTGCCTACCGGCCCCTGTTGACACGGGGAAAAAATTTTCCTATGAAAATATCGCGGTGGATTGCGTTCATTCATTTTATTTGGCGTATGTATTTATTGTTTTATATTTTGATATTTGCGGGGGCGTGCCAGCCTGTCTAACAGACAGAAAAAGAGTCCGCGCAATGCGGGAGAAGAATTTTGGTGTCCGGGGAATGGACAGGTATGGTGTCCGTGGAACGGACGGGTATGGTGTCCGAGAAAAGGACGGGTTTGTCCGCGAACGGACGGGTGTGTCCGTGGAACGGACGGGTGCGCCGTTTTTATCTGAACTTCTTGAGTCCCATGTTTATTCTCATCAGGTGATTAGGGTAGCATGTGCTGGACCTCTGTCTCCATCGATCGGAATCGATGTTACATTTACATCGAGTTAGGACACCTGGTATTATTTGATACCGGTCTAAACCCGAATACCATTTCATAGTAAAGGACGAGAAAAATACATGCTTTTTCTTAGAAAATCCTGATTATGACAGTTTTTGTTTCTTTTGATTGTTTTGAAATGCTTTCGTTTTGGATATTTTATTTTTGAAATGACTGCTTTTTGGGAGTCCAAAGTTTGATTTCTTTTGAAAAGGGGAGCGGGTATATACCCGTGGACCGATTTGAGGTATTTTTTCTCCTTTTTACAAAGGTTGGTTATGGGTTTTCATTTGGGAAAACATGGAGATATTATTGTGAACGGGTATATGCCCGACGATTTTGATTCTGAACTTAGGGGTGTTATAACCCAGAGTAACACTTCGTATTAGAAGGATGATTGTGCCAATTTTCATATGGGGTTCTTTTACAGTGCCCTTTCTGACAGAGTCCGAGTTTGAGGTAGAGTTTCATTTCTCCTCATTTCGTACTTGTGCGGGTCTAATTTCCGGAGATCATATGGATGTATCTCCACGGAAGTTCTTGTCATATTTGTGATTTTTGTCCGAAGTCCATTTCCACGGGTATATTTCTCGTGGAGGTGCATATGTGCTCCCATTTAGGGTATCTGAGCACGGTTCCTGTCTCACTTCCCTTTTTCTTTGGATGTGTGTATATTATCACAATCCCTTTTTTATTTTTTGAATATGGATATGTCTTGGTGAGTCCCCACTTAGGCAGGGTGTCCTTGTAGAGATATTTTCATATTGGCATATGCTTATATCCATGTATTTCGGGAGAAACTTTACCCGGAGAGACTTTGCCTTAAAGAGATATATGCGTATAAACACAAATTTGCACTTTGTAAATATATTCTCAAACGGTATCTCCACTTGAGCAGAGTATCCGATAAGAAGGAGCCCCCGTATGAACGGAGTCCCCTTTTTTTGAGAAACATATACAAATGGGCATATTTGTGATTATATAGATATATTCTCGGGCAGAGTCTCTATTTGGGCAGAGATTCCACTAAGAAATACATTTATATAAACATGAAGTTTGTGATTATACGGATATGAATTTAGAGGGAACTTTGTCCGGGCAAGATTCCTCCTAAGAGACATATACGTATAGGCACAAATTTGTGATTTTATGGATATGTTCTTAGGGGAGTCTCCATTTGAACAGAGTTTCCTCTAAGAAACATATACATAAGAACATAAATTTGTGAATATACGAATATGTTCTCGGACAGAACCTCCGCTTGGGCAGAGTTTCCTCTAAGAAACATACACATATAACACGAGTTTGTATTTACATGGATACGTCCCCTGAGAGAGATTTTTGCCTGGGTGAGATTCTCCTTAAGGAACATATTTGTATAATTACAAATTTGTGATCTTTATATATGTGTTCATGGACGGAACCTCTGCTTGGGCAGAGTTTCGTCTTAAGAAACATATATATAAGAACACAAATTTGCGAATATACGAATATGTCCTTGGGCAGAACCTCCGCTTGGGCAGAGTCTCCTCAAGAAAACATATACATATAAGCACAAAATCCACCATCCCAGAGACTCGCTCGATGGGCGGGGAGAACATGGGTATTTAAATACCATGTGTCCATAGAGACTCGCTCGATATGGACGGCATTTAAACCCCGGGAATATCACCCCACAGAGACTTGCTCGATGTGGGGGATGGAGATTAAGAAGGAATGCTGATGACGATTACGCCGACCGCTCTCCTTTCCGCGCCTGGCCTATCGGGCTAAAGAAGGGGATTTGTACCTTCACACACGGACGGGGAGGGATTTGAGAATGAGAGAGGGAATGAGCAAATGCTCTTTTTTCTATTTTCCTGGGATTTTTCCAACAGGGCTTCGCCGGAGCAAGTAGAAGACCCCCTTTCCTTTGGAATAGGGGGGGTATTTATAGGGGTTTCGGCCCCTTTACATTGCGTGGGAGAGGAGAGAGAGGGTGCCCCAACCGATGGTGACCTCATGATGAGGTCACCATCGGTTAGGGCCAACGATGGTGACTCATCATAGACCCTAACCGATGGTGACCTCATGTTGAGGTCACCATCGATTAGGGGAGGACCCCCCTTAACCGATGGTGACCTCATTGTGAGGTCACCATCGGTAGGGGGTCCTAACCGATGGAGAGAGAGGGGAGAGGGGGGATTTTGTCTATAAATACCCCCCCCCCCCTACACCCTCATTTCCAGGACTTGTTGGAGCCGGAGGTGCTGCTGAAGTCCTGCTTGTTTCTTTGGAGTTTCGCCCGACTTCTCGGAGTTCTGCCCGATCGGAGGGTGCCTTTGCAAGCCTCGGAGTTCTTCCTCGAGCTTGTTCTTTGTGCTTGTTCTTTGTATTCGGTATAGACCTTGTGCTGCCGGAGGTGCTGTGCTGGAGTCCGGCTCCGTTTCCTTGGTGCTTCGCCCCACTTCTCGGAGTTCTGCCCGATCAGAGGGTGCCTTTGCAAGCCTCGGAGTTCTTCCTCGAGCTTGTTCTTTGTACTTGTCCTTCATACTCGGTCTATAGACCTTGTGCTGCCGGATTTTTCCGTGCTTCGTACTTTGAACGGATACATGTTCTCCTTGTACTTTCATTTTAACCGGGACTCCGGGCACCATTTTAAGGCCGGAACTCCCCTGCTGAATTTTGGGGAAGGATCCCGCTAATAAGTTTGTAACTTAATAACCTTGGGGTCATTTTAAATCACAACTTTTTGGCCTCTGAGCAGGCTGCTGATAATGTATTGTAACCAGGCCTGCTGATAACCAACATTTAATCTTCGTGGCCAACGACCCCTTTCATCATGTCCGCGACTCGAACCGTCGTCCGCCAAATAAGGCTTCAACTAGGCTAGTCGCCGGACCATCATCTGATGGATTTTGTAATTCCGCTGAAATAAACGTGTCACACTTTTGCCGTTCAACAAATGCCCCCCACGGGACACGTGTCGGAACTGAAAGTGACGACACGCGACCCGTGTAAATCCTCGCTTTGCATTCCGGAGCATTTTGTAGTGCTTTTGTTCCCGGATTTCTGCTCAGCTGGATTTAGTGTCTTTTCCTTCTCTAATTTCCTTTTTGTTTTACCTGTGGTTTCCCAGGCTTTCATCATGCCTTTCAAGAAAAATTACTTGGCCCGTGACAACCACAGCCAGAAGACCCGTGACGGGGTTGTTCCGAAAGGAATTTTGATGCCTGCCTTGGCGAGACCCCGTATTACTGAAGCCAATTTAGCTTCTCTGGATAGTGTTACCATGTAGTAGCAACCCTTACCCTGAGGGTCTTGCTACAAATGGCTCAGTGGATTACTCTCGCATTTGTCTTCAAAAGGGGACTTATCATTATACGCGGAGAGGAGGCTTTCAAGCCATTTCCCATCTGACAGGGAATTATTTTCCTTCATCCAGGGGTTCATCCCACCCAATATGTCCGAGAATGATCCCTGTATTTCAGCCGAGAGGAGGTATCTGGAATTTGCCATTTTAAGGTTCCGGGATAGCCTCCTGGGTACCTGTGCCTTTTCCTACCCCAGTTTTCCTCTGGGATATATGCCTTTGAAGAGGATGCCGACGGCTGATAACCTTGGCCCTTATAATCGTGACCTTGATTGTTATACTCGGTCACGGAAGCTGTCCCCTGTTATCTGGAACTTGCAGAATCGCCATACAACTGCGATGGAGATCAATGGCACTTATTTGATGCCAGGTGATTCCCGGTATGCCGCTGGAAGTCATGACATCCGATGTCTTTTGGATCGGATTATTGATTTCACTTCTCCCAGCTGGTATGGCCATTGGTCAGTTGTATCTTCTCATATCTTTCGTTATGGGGCCACAGAATGGCTGACTGGTGTTTTGCACCATTATGGCGAGATCTTGAAGAAATCTGGCATCTATGGGCTGTTGAGGCAGCCTTATATGATTATCCCTGTTACACAGGTGTCCTCCGAGGTTTGGTGGAGAGATTTAGCCCCAGATGGAATACCCTCGGGACGGCTGAGGGTGAAACTTCCATTGACTTATGGGGTTTTTACCAAATTTCAGGCCTGCCGATATCTGGGCTTCTTTATGAAGAAATTGTATTGGATGACTTGCACAGCCACCGCAGCAATGGCTCTGGCCAGTATTTCTATCCATATAGCCTCCGTTTCCTGACAAAAGTATGGCGGGACCTAGCCCGTGTCGGGGACAAAGCATCCTCATCTTCCTCAACTATAAGAGTCAGTCAGAATGCCTGGCTTCGATATTTTTACAATGGGCCATTTTGCTTCTTCGAGGGCTTTTCAGTTGAGGGTCGCTGTTTAGAAGAATCAGCAACTAGAAGTGAAGAAGCCTTCTCGGGGACGATTCATTTGTGCCCTGAAGGATATGGGTTGGAACCCTCGGCGGCTACCTGACCGCACTTATTTGGCCGCTTACTTAGTTTACTGGCTGTCTAGCTTTGTGGTTCCCCATGGCGAGGAAGAAGTATTCGGCCAGGCCTTTTTTATCCTGCTTGCCTTCTGGCAGAGGGCCGTCAACTTGCTTTGGCTCCTGCAGCACTAGCAAATATATTTCACGGGCTGGGATCGTTGAGTTCACATCCCAGTCCTCGAGATCGGAAGGTGCAGCTACCCACCCATTACTTAAGTGCTTGGGCCGGCCTCTTGCTGCCTAGTTTGTGTCAGACAATTGATTTGCCTCGCTCTTCAGCTCCATTAATTTTAATGTTCCGGAATCATCCAGCTGGAGACCCACTGACAGAGCTGATGAGTACTAGATCCAGTTTATCTTTTCTGCCGAACAATGAGCAGGGGCTACTTCAATTCGACACGCATCCCGGGGACCAGGCCTTTCTGCACCCAGACCTCCGACGGGACACAATATTATTCAGCAAATAGCAATAGCCCCAGCCAATCTGTGTATCAGGACTGGCTATGTGTATTCGGCCCGGAGTATGGTGTATTGCGTGAGATCGACTCTTATCACTGAGCCTTATTATCCTTCGCGATTTGCCAGAAATTTGGGTATGATCAGTCTATCCCGCTACCTGCGGAATTTCCATTGTCACTCCGACTCCAACGCGGCCATGATGTTCACATGACGGCAGCAAGTTGGTGGAAATATTTCCGTCGTCCTGAAACAGGTTCAGCATGTGCCCTTCCTGCCCCAGGAATGACGGGTCATATGGATATATTTTATGCCAGATGGTGGTTTAACCGGAGCAGTATTTTCCGACTCCCCTGGCAAAATAAGGAGAGGGAGGACTCTCGGCTTGTGCAGTACAGCTTGTCCCCGGTCTTCATTGACGAGGCATATCTTAACCGGCACTTTTCCAGCATAGCAGCTTCATATAAGAGGGCTACGATGCCAGTGTGTCACATAGTACCAAGGCCGAAAATGACAGGTATTATTATCAGGGGGAGATACCGCTCCTGGCATCCATAGTTCTGGACAAAAGCCCGGTCGCCAGCGATGATTCTTCACCATATTGCTGGTGGAATCATTTATTATCTGACTGCGGTCACTCTCCTACAGTACCTTTGTCGACAAAGCTACCTCCAGAGAGCATCGACCATCCCGGATGGACACGATGGGAAAGACATCTTATTAATGTAATTGGCAATATTGGGCCTCTGGAATATATCCCTCGGCTAGAAAATGCCAAGACATTTCAAGATGTTCAGGATATTATGAAGAGAGTGGGGGAAGCTTGTAGCACCACCTTCCTTCAGCTGGTACCAAGCCTTTATCAGAGTCAGCACGTAAGCCACCCCTCTTTCCCTTCTTCTTCCCTTTTTTTTTCTTTTTTTCTCTTTTTTTTTTATATGGTGACCTTGTCTTCCATACTCCCGTTTTGAGGATTAACGGGGATAGGGGCAACGGGACTCGCCCGGCGCTCCTTCTTCCTCTACCAATAGAAGAGCTGAGAAGGCCAAAGAGGTTGCATATGCCTCCTCGAGCGGTAACTCTTTTGAGATTCCCCCGCCTCTCTTTTTTTATCATCAGTTCTCATATTGATTCTTTCATACTTTTGCACTAGATGATGAAACTGACGAGGCGGGCGCCGGTTCACCCCTTCCAGATGTGGTGGTTCTCCGCCCGAAAGTCCCTCTATTTTTCATAGAGAGGGAAACGGGAGCACTCTGCAGTCTATGGCAGATCCTTTGCCCGGAGAGGGGACTGATGGTGCTCCCTCTCATTTTGCATTTTCTGGGGTGGTAGAAGCCGATGTTGACTGCAAGAGATTCACATATGCTGAACTGGGAGCTTCAGAAGGAGAGTATTCTTCTGCCCCCGTTGAGGTCTATATCCCGAGACCTGTGGAGGAGCCTCCTGTAGGGACGACTTCTTTTGGTGAGCCGATTTTCTCAAGCTCGTATATAGTTTTCATGACATATTTCTTTTATGACGAATCCTCCTCCCTTGCTGTATTTGCTTTTAAAAGGGGCAGAATTCTATGATCAATTGTTTGGCTGGGGAACGACAGATCATATTCTGTCTCAGGAGCGAACTTCTCCATCCCGAGTTGGGGAATTTCAATGAGCCCGTTTCTGGACTTCCCAGCTCAATCCGCCTTTCAAGTGGGCGATACCACAAGTGGAGGCGGAGGTCTTCACCAGGCAGATGCTGCCTATGTTCCTCCAACCTTCCCATATGATGGGGAACAATTTTATGCAACTTCGCCATATTTCCAGCTCCTTTCAAGATCCGCATCTGGACCATCCAATCTCGCTCAACCTTCAGAATCTGAGGCTGAGAGGAGGCGAAATTCCCGCCCCAGGTGAGAAGAGCCGAGCTTTATGCCTTGCATTTTGACTTGGTGTTTTATTAGCTTTGTCTTGCTAACAGCCTTTTCTTGCTGCTGATTTCTTTTCTGGGGCAGACATTGTGACGAATCTTGACGAGGAGAACTCTCTGCCCTTGGAGGTTGGTGCTCCGCCCGAGCATGGTATAAGATGGCCTGAAGGGACGCAACCAGCCCCGCATTTTGCTGATGATGGCTGCTGGGAATTCCTTGTTGGCCGAATAACGGCATTGGCAGATTCCACAGACCCGGCGCCTATTGAAGTTATTCGAGAGGCGCTGGAGCAACATACGGGATCCGCCTTCAGCATGGGAGTCCAGTAGGAGCGTTGGATGAATTTCATCACCGATGTTTGGAACAGGGTGTACACCCGTCAGGTTGAAACGACCTGGGCCCAGCGATTTGAAGCTCTGGAGAGCGATATTGAAGCCGATGATCCCCAGGCTGCTGAAGTGCGCAAGCGTCAGAAGACGCGAGAGCTGCGGATGGCTCGGCTGGAACGCGAGCTTGGCGAGGCAATATCTTGTCAGGCCCGAGATGCCAGAGATGAACTGAGGTCCGAAGAGGAAGGCCTCCGCACTAGAGATAGAACGGCTCTCGCCGGCCCGGATCTTCCAAAGCTAGGAAGGCAGCCGGCTGCAGAAGAAGGCACCCTCTTGGCTTTGTTTCTCAACATAGCCTTTGTGTATTAGGCTCGTTGTCCTGATTTGTTTTGTTGTTTTTTTTTGTAAATAGTGTGTGACTATCTGTCACCCCTTATGAATATGTAACAGAGTGACTTATGACTTATGAATATAAATATGAAGGACAAGGAAATTCCTTCTTTCATTTATGTCTCTCTTTTTTTTTCTATTTTTTTTTTCACATTACCAGTCTTAGCGCCCTTCGGGTTTTCACCAAGACTGGCCCCCTTTAGCTTTTTCCAACGCGCCCTTTCGGGTTTTTGCGTTGAGGGGTTATCCATTTTGCCTGAAGCGCCCTTTCGGGTTTTCACCTCAGCTGGATTTTTTTGATCTTTTTACCCTCAAGCATACAGTGGGTCATATACTTAAGTCCAGGGTATCTCTATTTTTAACCCCTTTTTTGTTTCTTTCTTTTTTTCTATGCCAAGGCCGTCGAGGACTCAACTGACTTGGATGGCTGAATGGCCAAAGGTTTGGTTATGGAGTGAGTGATGGTTTCAAATGTGGTTTGAAATTGAATATGGCCAATGATTGGAAATTCGGATGTGGAATTTGGTTTTGGAATTTGGATTTGGATGTGGATTTGGGGTTTGAATATGAGTATGTTGGGTGACTTGGGTCACCTTTGTGGTATTTGGATTTGGGTTTGGATATGGATATGTTGGGGACTTGGGTCACCTTTATGGTATTTGGGTTTGGGTTTGGACATGGATATTGAGATTTGGGTATGATTTAGCTTGGACTTGGTTTAAATGGGGCTTGGAATGGTGTTTGTGTTTGACTTTGGGATTGAATTCCCCCTCCTTGATGGCTTGGTGCAGGCAGCTAAGGGGTTTGCAACTGGATTTGAATGGCTGGAGAGGAAAAAGCATTCCTGCCTTTGTTTCACAGCACAACATTTGTATAGGGCTTGTGCCTTGATCTCTTTCTATGTGGTATCTGTCACCTTCTGCAAGTTTGTAATGTGGCGACTTGTATGAATGGAGGACTGAGGATCCTTCTTTTCATCATTCATTTTTTGTCACATTACCAGCCTTAGCGCCTTTTCGGGTTTCACCGAGACTGGCCCCCTTTAGCTTTTTCCAACGCGCCCTTCGGGTTTTCACGTTGAGGGGTTATCCATTTTGCCTGAAGCGCCCTCTCGGGTTTTCGCTCAGCTGGATTTTTGATCTTTTTACCCTTAAGCACACAAGGAATCGTATACTTAAGTCCATCGGGGTATCTCTATTTTAACCCCCTTTTCTCTTTTTTTTTTTTGAAGATTTGACTGGCTCAGATAATCAAAAGGGTGAGGTTCGGTTCTAAAACCAGTAGTGAACTGGGATGGGATGGTTGGTGAGCTAGGATGGGATGGATGGTGATGGCTTCTGAGCGTGAGATCTTTTTTTTTTTTTTTTTAATTTGGGTATTGTTATGGGCTTTAGTATGGAGTTTGGGTTGGATTTGGGTTTAGGTTATTCAGTTTTGTTTGGTTTTAGATTCGACATAGCCTACCTTTTTGGTTTGCCGGCTATGGTTTGGGTACTTGGATTTGCATAGCCTACCTTTGTGGTTGTTGGCTATGGTTTTGGTATTGGATTGACACAGCCTACTTTTTTTGGTTTGTTGGCTATGGTTTTTGGTATTTGGATTGATATAGCCTACCTTGTGGTGTTGGCCATGGTTTGGTTGGTTTGATATAGCTACCTTTTTGCTTGTTGCTATGATTTTGGTAGGGTTTTGACATAGCCTAACTTTTTGGTTTGCTGGCTATGGATTTGGTATGTTTTGACATAGCCTACCTTTTGGTTTGCTGGCTATGGTTTTGGGATTTTTTTGGATTGGCATAGCCTACCTTTGTGGTTTGCGGCTATGGTTTTGGGTATTTTGATTTGACATAGCCACCTTTTTGTTTGCTGGTTATGGTTTGGGTGGATTTGACATAGCCTACCTTTTGGTTTGTTGGCTATGGTTTTGGGATTTGGATTGACATAGCCTACCTTTTTGGTTTTTGGCTATGGTTGGTATGGTTTTGACATAGCCTACCTTTTTGGTTTAGGCTATGGTTTTGTATGGTTTTGACATAGCCTACCTTTTGGTTTGTGGCTATGGTTTGGTATGGTTTTGACATAGCCTACCTTTTTGGTTTGCTGGCTATGGTTTGGGTATGGTTTTGACAAGCCTACTTTTTTGGTTTGCTGGCTATGGCTTGGTATAGTTTTGACATAGCCTACCTTTTTGGTTTGCTGGCTATGGATTTGGGTATTTGGATTTGACATAGCCTACCTTTTTGGTTTGCTGGCTATGGTTTGGGTATGGATTGACATAGCCTACCTTTTTGGTTGTTGGCTATGGTTTGGGATTTGGATTTGACATAGCCTACCTTTTTGGTTTGTTGGCTATGGTTTGGTATGGTTTTGACATAGCCTACCTTTTGGTTTGTTGGCTATGGTTTGGGATTTGGATTTGACATTGTTTAG
>CM024762.1:86171317-86203746 GCA_014218235.1 Colocasia esculenta
CGTCATCTTAAGATCATAGGAGATCTCAATCATCCTTCGGCAAGTTCTTTCTACCTATCGCACCGTGACCCCAAACTCAAGCCCTATCAAGATCTGTCACGATAAGCCAAGCAATTCCGTCAACTTATCTACATCCATACTCCTCGCTCTCAGAACATTATGGCCGATGCTCTGGCATCTTAGCTTTCGTCTCTCTCCTTCCTCTCAGCGTTAGTGCTGAAACTATCACTATTCAGAGGTAGAAGCTCCCTCAACTCAGGACCTGGTTCTCAAAACCTAGGAGCTCTCTAGTCTGAAGGCAAGAAGAAAGAAGCAAGGAGTTATTGCTTGTTGAATTAGGAGAATTGATGGAAGAAGAGAGGCTGTGGTACCATGAGATCGAACAATTTTGCAGAGACGGTACCCTCCCAGAAGAAGCTGAAGCAGAAGATATGCGAGCTATCCGTAGAGCAGACTTAAGTATACCCTCATTGGTGAAGTTTTTTACAGACGCGCTCTAATGGAATGCTCCTTAGATGTGTGACAGATGAGAGGCTTGGAAGATAGTGGGAAGGCTCCACTCTGGTGAATGTGGAGGGCATGTGAACGGTCAAATGTTAGCTAAAAAGATCCTTAGCAGGGCTACTACTGCCAACCTTAGAAAGGACTGTGCCACTTACGTTCGTAGGTGTGTCAGATGCCAAATCTATGCCAATAAAATTCATGCTCCGTCTTCCTCTTTGCATCCGCTATATCTTCTTGGCCTTTCTCCATGTGGGCCTTTGATATCATCGGGCCCCTTGGTGATCCTAATGCTCAGGTAAAACAAAAATCCTTCATCCTCTTTGCTACTGAGTATTTCACCAGTGGGCCGAAGCAGAAGCATTTGCAGAAATCAAGGGTTCGACCGTGTGTAGATTCATCATGAAGGAATCATTGCGCGGTTTGGAGTACCAGCAGCCTCGTCACCGACAATGGACCGCAGTTCATATCCCAAGAGCTCAAGACCTATGTAAGAGATTCAATATTTCCTTGCATCATTCGTCTCCGTATTATCCGCAAGGCAACGGCCAGGCCGAAGCCACAAACAAAACACTTTTGAAAATTCTAAAGTAAACTTGTGAGTCTAATAAATTCGCTGATTGGCCAGAAAGACTAATTGAGGCTCTATGGGCCTACCGCACCTCCGTACGAACACCCACAGGACAAACTCCTTTCTCACTTACATACGGAATGGAAGTGGTTTGTCCACATGAGATCCTCATCCCTTCGCTGAGAATTCAGTTAGACAAGGAACTTAATCCCGATGAACATCAGGAGGAGTTACTTACACAACTAGAACTCTTAGACGAACGGCGTAGCTGCAGCCGATCATGTGCTTTCATATCAAAATAGACTCTCAAGATCTTTTCAAAAGAAAGTGATTGAGCGCAAATTTCAAGAAGGAGACATGGTTTTGAAGCGTATTTTCATAAAACCTGGAGGTCCAAGGTCAAAATTGTCTGCGAACTGGGAAGGGCTGTACGTCGTTAAAGAAGTGTACCCGGGGAACACATATAGGCTAGTTAATGCCGATGGCGATGAACTCTCTCACCCATGGAATGGATTATATCTTAAAAGATTCTACCCCTGATAAACAGTCTTTTGATAACAACACCAATTGACGGGTAGCCATTTGCCAGTGTCTCACTCCTCTCCTACTGGCAGAATAATATTATGCTCAATTGCATACTCAGCACGGGACCTAAGGTCATTTCCCCTTCATGTATGGTGTTATCGCTTAGCCTCGTTCAGGGAAGCAAAGGTCAATCTCTCCTTACTCTGACAAGGTCTAGGGACAAGGGGAGGCTAGCCTGTAAACGTGCAACAGTGGACCATGTGTTTGAAGTCTTAAAGAGGGGCGGGCAGTTCTAAGAGAAAACGTATATGGCTCAAAAATAAAGTGACAAAATGATAAATGAAAAGGGCATGTTAAAGATGGCAGTACAGTTCCCCGCGGGACGCCCTTGAGCCCGGTCTCACGCATGCCCCAAGCAAAGAGAAAAATATTGTGGCCCTAAAGTCCCTAGACAACAAATGAATCTCACATGTGGCATACTCGTTGCAAGTTTTACAGGTCAGTAACCCCGACCCTGAGATTAAGTCTTATCACATTTATATTCTCTTATCCTCCCTAAAATGACCAAAGGATCCCTATGCTTGGTCTGTGTTGGAACATTGACTTCCAGGGGCAAGAATCTTAGCAAACCTAAGACGAGATGCGTTGCACATAACCTTATTCACAAAGTGAGATGGAGGTAAGACTCAGAGCTAATCGCTCAAGATTAAGAAGTGTTATTATCAAAAGAAATTTCAAAAAAAAATATCCAAGATCTCAAAAATCCAAAAAATCTCAAAAATCCAGAAATCAAAAGATCCCCAAAACAAAAAAAAAATCAAAAATCTAAAAAATCCAAAAAAAAAAATAAATCAAAAGATCCCCAAAAACCCAAAATCAAAAGATCCTCAAAATCAAAATTTTTTTAATTAGAAAATGTGTACATATCGCTTTCCTTTGGCATGCATTATTTTCATTTTCTTTTCACCTATTTTAATAAGGCTCAGCCCCTGACAATTCACAGAGTTAAGAGTTCTATCATTTTAACACAAGGGGCTGAGCCTAAGAACAGATCTAACTTGTTCTTCTAAGTGTGGCAGAAGCAGACGTTTCAAAAACAAAAGTAAGACAACGTCACTCAGAAGTCTCTGTCTCTCTCGCTTGTTTGAAACTTGCCTCTTACTCGTGTCAATCACAAACCATTCATTTATCACAAATATTGACATGAAAGTAAAAGCTGCACTAAGCTATGAACAATATGTACATAGATAAGGGGGAGAGGCTCCACATCTCCTCACTGTCCACCGCCACTCTCCCCGGATCCCTCCTGCCTATCTGGAGGTGGTAGCATCTCGCCACCACCCTGCCATCCGGGCACTACTAGGGTGAACATGGTCCGGTTCGATTCAGTTCACCCCACTTTTTGGGTGAACCGAAATGAACGAAATTAAATCAAACTGAACCGAACCGAACCAATTAAATTCAAACTGAACCGAACCGAATTGGTTCGGTTCGGTTTGAACCGTTAAAAAAAAACCCCACAGATTTTAAAGCCCAGTTGGCGGACCTGAGTATCGAACTCAGGTCCGCCCATGGAATGGGGAGGCGCTAGCCATTGGGCTACGCGCTCCCTTGATATATATTATTATTTAAATATATATTCGGTTCATTCGGTTTTCCAACAGGAAACCGAACTGACCGTGGGACCTCTCACCCGAACCGAACCGAACTGGCCGGTTCGGTTTGGTTTTACGGGTGGACCATATTATGAACAACCCTAGGCACTACCTCACCCTGCCGACGCCTCTCCTCCTCCTCGTTCCTTCGCTGCTGGGGAACATGCTAAGTACTGTCCGACGAAGGCGCCGGTCGCCCTGCTAACGCTCGCCCCGCTCGGCTCCGACGTGTGAACGGCCTATGTCCGTCACGATCTGCTGAAGGCTCCGCGCCAGCGTCTGCTGTGCCAACAGCTCCGCACGCAGTCGGGTGACCTCCTCCTGGTCTCCGGGCGGCCTCTGCACTGCAGCGTCGCCATCTCCTCGTCATCTCCGCTACTGTGCCTCAGCTGCCTCGCACGGGAAATGGGCAGCTGGTCCCTCGCTCCGGGTAGTCTGGGCTCCCCCGAACCGATCCCTCTCAACCTGCAACTCCATGGCGGGCTCCGTAGTGAGCTGCAAGTCTCTCTCCTGCACAACAAGCAATCAATCAGTATCAATTGAAAATGATCAACTCAAATCTTAAAATATTGCTTACCCGCTCCTCCAGGTGTCGCTGAGCCTCCTCAGCTCTCAACACCGCCCCTGCCCCCGGGCCTCCAGAAGCGATGGAGAGCCCCCTGCACTCCGAGAGGAGGAGGCACCGCCTGCTCGGCACCCCTCACTCTCTCCAACTCACTCCCATGCACAAAAGGTATGTCAGTTTCTAAAATCTGCTTGAGTTAAATCAAAGGCTGAATTGAACAAGGTACTTAAAGCTCCGCTGTCTGCCTCTGAGGCCTCCCGATCTTGCATCTCCGAATGAAGCAGGGCTCGGAGCTATGCAATCTCGCCAGTAACATCCACCTGCAACGCATTGCCAAATCATCAAGTCTAATTCATAAATCTAAATTCTTTGAGCCATGGTTTAGGAGTTTTACCTGGTGTCGGCGCTCTTGTATACCTTTCCTCCATACTTCAAGGCGTACGCCTGGAGGTAGGCCTCGTCAGTGGTCGCGTCCGATCTGACCGCCTTGCCCTTGCACTCCCAGTTTTCAATTTGCTCTCGCACCCGCTCACGCCAGTCTGTCGGTCATGAAGTCCCCGAAAGCTCCGACCCGGCCGGCGGAAAACAGGTCCCGGACGGGGAACTCCACGACACTCTGTCGAAGTCCGAGGGAGCGCTGGGTCGGAATAGGTTCAGAGGTAGCACAAGATTAGCGCATGCAACCACACCGACCTACCAAAGTAGGGGCGGGCCTACGCTAACCAAGGCTATCCCTCATCACCTCACCCAAATATGGCTGCCAAACCACCTGCAAAAGATGGTAAATCTGATCAGTCATTAGGCAATTGAATCAAGCAAATAATTTATGCAAAGGAAAAGATTAAGGATACTTACATACAGGTAAGAGTAGCTGTCAATGGCCTCCTGCAAGCGCTCCAGCTGATCAGCAAGGTGGCGGGTGTCTAGGCGAGAGTCCCAACGGCGTGCAATGGGCACGAGGCCCGGCCGTGTGAGATCCCTCTCCCCAGGGCTGGGAGGTGTAGATAGGCCCAAACCTGCAAGATGAAAGACAAGTCAGATGGCAGTTTAAGCAAATGTAGTTTAATTCCAGAAGGGTTGGAGAAGAAGGTGTACCTGGAGGAAGGGGAAGAATCCGCTGGTCGACGTCTGTCGCTCCGAGGCGCTCAAGCCGTCGAACTGGTGTGCTAGAAAGGCTGCTCCCCAAGCATACCCACCTACCTCACCTAGGTCCTCCAGCAAGGGCAGGAAGCGACAGTGGACTGCGTCGCCTCTCGTGGCAAACAAAAGTCTACCAAGAAAGAGAACGAGAAAGCGGCGCAAGTCCAAATCCGCCTGCGGCCCAGGCTCACTCGCTAGCTCTCTCCGGCTGACCCTAGCTAGCCTCTCAAGGTACTCGTCCTCACTCTCCCCGGCATTCTTCCCTGCCTATATAAACCAGACTCTCCTGCAATGCTACCCTAGGCACTAGGGAGGACCTACGCTCTACTGGGAGGTCTAGGAGTTGCTCGGCTAGCTCATGATAACAAGGGTAGGTATAGCCGCTCACCGGTCGCCATAAACCCTGAGCCCTGTGATCCGGCTCACATCCTCCAGACTGGGGATCATGTGCCCCCATGGGAATGCAAAGGCAGTCGCCTCTGTGTCCCATCTGCTCCGTAGAGCCTGGGTGAGGGCCGGATCCACCCTCATCCTCTCAATCCTAAATATCTCCCCAAACCCCATCTCCTCTACCCGCTCTCGCTGGAAAGGGGGGAAGGCTAGAAAAACAGCCAACACCAGTGTCCATGACACTCGAGCCCACATCTCACCCTACAGATCCATTCAGTTAAGTGAAGTTAGATTTCTGTGTTCAGTTTGTGTCGCGATAGCATTAGTCGTCGCGACCTTATCGCGACATAGCGGGACACCGCGACTTTATCGCGCCACCTTCTTAGGCCGCGATAAGGTCGCGTCTGCCCTAGACGCCGCGACAATGTCGCGACGCCCCCCCTGCCGCGACACCATGTCGCGGCAGGTCGTGCTGACGCGTTCTCAGAGTCAGATCGGCCGAAGCCCTCTTTGTTTAATCCTCTTTTCTTGGGCGCTTCGCCCTACATTGCGCCCTCTAGGGCCTCCGTCTACCTCTATTCTACTATCTTCATGGTTTTTGGGGTCGAGATACTGACCGACTTCATCGCCTTGGCCCGTTTCTTCCGCTCCTCCTCCACGCTCATGACTGGGGCCGTCTCCTCTTCCCCCTCTTCCATGTCGACCTCAGGCACCTCCCCCCCCAACCGGAGGCTCCTCCGCGCGCCGCCGAGAGCTCCGGCACTCCGCTTGACGTTTCCTCCGCGATGAACCCTCGCCGGTTTCTTTTCCTCCTTCCATCGCAATGAGGGTTGATTTAGGCAAGTTGCGGGCTAGCAAGCAGGGGAATCAATGAGAGATTGTGAGGGGAAGGTTCGGAGGTATGAAGGTTTGGGGATTTGAAAGCCGGAAAGGAGGAAGGAGGGGGGTCGTTTGTTTTTTGAATGAATCGGTTCTTGACGCGACTCAGTGGGCGGTCGCGTTCATGTCACGTCCCTCTTGGCCGCCGCGACAGAGTCGCGACACCCCGTTTGGCCACGACATTAAGGCGACACCCGTGACTGTCGCGTCATCAACAGAACCCTTGCGATTACAGGAAATTCATTCTTATTCATTCAAATGTAAAGTCTTTTACATGCTCTAATTCATTCTAAACAATCAAACAATACTTTCAAATCCTAACTACCATCTGGCCACAAATCAAACCAAATCAAATCAGCTCAAATGTTCCCTCCGCTGGCTGAATCTTCTTCAAAGCTTCAACATATTCCTTGGTCACATCATCGTCTTCTTCCACCTCAGCTTGAACACGCTCATCGCGCATCCCTCCCAGTGGACGACGGCGCTACGCATGTCGCGCTCGTCTTGTTCATCGCCCCTCTTCCTCTCTTGAATGGGTGGGAGTGCAATAGAAGTGGAACCACCGTGCGAGCCGCACCGCATTGGAGATAGCAGCGGTCCGGGTTGTAGGAAACTAGCGCTTCGTTGCCCAGCAGCCTCAAGGTGAGCTCGGTGCGTTGAGGAAGGTGGATTATCGGCCATGTATGAATCGGGGGCTCATGTTAAAATCAGCCACGGTCAGACTTCAGAGGTACTTGCGCCATGGTTGTATGCCCTTCACTTGAACCGTTTTGCACCAAGTCCGAGTGCTCATGTGAAGTCGTCTGCCCACATATGCCAGCGGGTGGTTCAGCATTGTCTTGCACTCCGTGGTCAAATCCTCGCTGTTCGGAATTGGATGTGCATCCCCATCCATAGCTCGAGGGCGATGACCGATCCATAGAAAGGACCCCCGAGCACTGCAGAAGTCAGGCCAGCATACAGAAAACCCAAGACAGCTTGTCCAATTTTCATACCTTCAGAAATAGAATCAATGATGCTAAGGTTGCCAAAAGAGATGGCGCCGTCAGATTCTGGGAAGAGTATGACAAGCAAATGCATATGGCGGCTGCCTTGGCAATGGCGGTGTAGTTCGTGGTCTTCCGTTTACACTGGGAAGTAATCCATTGTGCAATTGGAAGGAGGTGGACGTGCATACCGCTTGTCATGGAATAGAGGTCATTCTTCTTTGTGGTGATGTACGCCAAGATGCTCCATGAGTTGATTTGTTCCACTGTGTAGGAGGTTGCCGATTCTTCACCCCTTTGATAGCGTGGAGGCCAAGCATGATCTCCAACTCTTCCAAAATGATCATTGCTTCAAATTCGGGGAAGATGAAAGAGTTGGTTTGCGGATGCCACAACTCCGCCATGGCCGTAACGCTCTCCCACACGTGCACTAGCTTGTTGTAGTTCTTGGCCAGCACGAAGACAGTGGACAGCCCCCACTCTTTCAAGTGGCCAATAGACGAGGGCGGCAATAACTCTAGCATGGGCACCATCCATGGCACCTTTGAGAACCGCTGTTGGCCGGGGAGGATCTGGAGTATGAGATGAAACATGAAAAGATGGAGGAGAAAAGAGAAGAGCAAAACAGAACACAGTTCAGAATTTAGGAAGAGAAAGGCCACTTACTTGGAGCCCCGGGCACGTGTAGATGTGCCCCGGGATGGCGGAGAGCTGCTTCAGATCGGCGTACATTTCCCTAGCAGCCTTTGGGTCGGAGTAGGGAGGGATGTCCTCTGCAAACGCCGAATAACTCCTCTTCATGGTTGCAAGAGAAAGAAAAGCTTGAAATCGAGGAGCAGAGGATGCCAGGGAATAGCTGCGGGATTAGCACCCCAAACCCTCTATTATAGAGTCTTAAGAGTTAGAAACCCACTCTAATCCCGAAACTAGGTGTTAGGATAAGATTAGAAGAGGTTTAGGAGTCCTAGTGTTAGTCTAGGTGTCTTATAAGGGTGAACTCCGGTTTCCTGGTCTTTCTGAGCTCTGTTCGAGTCGCGATGCCGCGATCTGACGTGACCAGGTCGCGACAGGGCGCTGCGATGCGACATTGTCGCGGTCATCCAGGATGTCGCCTCTCTACCAAGAGGTTGTTTTCACCTCTGAGCTGTGTATATATGTTGTTTGATTATTTATAATTGTTATGTTTGTTATCTCATGTGTTTGTTCTTATCAAAAAAACAAACAAAAAAACAACAAAAAATCAGAAATTCAGAAAATCGAAAAGGGGACTTCGTCACAGGTAAGTCAGGTATTGTATCTCTATCCCTACTCCTCGCATTACTATATGATATCCTACTTATTATATCATTTCAAGGACCGGCTGGTTCTCAATGTGTTCTGGGATTTGAGTTCCCCTTTACCAAAAACAATGATAGTCTAGGGGCACATTGTTAATCGTTGGACAGGCCGCTGAGTTGCTTAAGTTCGGGGACGATGGATTCAGGCCTGCACTGCGGTTGCGAGTAGTCTCTTGACCCGTTCTTATTCGGCTTAGAAATAATATCCTTGATATATTTTCTATTTTCCCATTTTCTTTGCATTCGTTTTGATGATTCTTTTACTTTAGCCCAGCATGCATCATGTAGGACTTTGAGCTTTCCTGACTCACTCTTGACCATTGATGAGCTCTTGTTGAGTGCCCAATCATTCTTCATGTTCCAAAACAAGAAATCTCAATTCCACTCCGAATCGGAAGGTTGCCTCTGAGTGAGTTATTCCCATCAGTTTGAAGAATTTCCCTGTCTGGATTACCTACCTAAAATTTCCTTTTCCTTTGATCCGTTATGGTCGCGAACCTCCCAGGACAGAGTCATGAGTTACCTGCCTGGCACGCACATGTCCTTCCAAAACGAAACCTTCAGGCCAATCGGCTAGGGTACCTCTCAATCGAGGGGTTGATCATCCTCTTCTTTTCTCTCTCGTCCAGACTTGTGCTCTTCTTTGCATTCTACCCGAACAACCAACTCGGGGCTTTCACAAAGATTCCAATTGCCTGTTAGTTAAAATCGAGTGTCTCTTACCTTGGCTCCCCGCTTTTCAGTCCACTCCGCGTCATCTTCGTTCCGCTATCACTTCATGACATCTCCACTCCACTTCCGCTTCGCTCCCCTGTAAAGTGGAAGCCAAGGAGGGGCAATTTGTAGACACCCAGTTATGACTAATGGGTGAACCACATTTCTTGTTATCTTAGTGGGCCCTAATTGGTCACTCACCTTGAGCCCATCATTTGCCTTGTTTTGAGCCCATTAAGCCATTAAAATGCCTTGAAATCCCGCATTTATCACTTGAGAGAGTCCTTGGAGCATAATAACTCTTATCTTATCATGTAGTAGGCTGATAATTCTCAATAATTCGGATTTATTGTGGCGACGCCTCGTGGCGCCGCGTCTCTAGTCGCGACAGTTCTGGCAGCCGCGACAGCCCATGCATTATCCATGCACGTGGGTAATGCTGTTGCGTCAATCCGCCCGTCGCGTCTTAGTCGCGGTCCTGCGATATGTCGCGACAATGACCGAATCCTCTGGCCTCCATAACTACCCCCTATTTATCCTCTTATGAACTTGACTTAATCCTAAGGTTTATCTCTACCCCTTGGGGCGGGATTCGGCCCTAGGGACTCTCTAAGGATGGCTAAGGACTCTCCATTCGATTTTAATAGAGCTTTATCTCCCATTTGATTTTTAAATCATTTTAAGGAGATAATGTCATTTATTCAGATTCCAAGCTCTATATAAGCAAGGCCCCTCCTCAAGGACGAGGAGAGCCTCATTACCGCCCCGAAGGGCTGTCGAATTTCCTCTCATCCATACTTAGCACCGCAGCCACTCATTTGACCATTTCCCTTCACCTTCCACTCCACAAAGCTACTCTTTTCACCATTAACGGAGCACGGAATGTGAAGAGGGCGACCCCGACGATCTCCTGGAGCGTTTGCACATTCTTGGAGCTGTACCCACGCCAGGGAGTCGCCCCAATGGGGCTCATCTCTCTTCTCTTTCCTTTCTCCTATTTCTACATGCATTTTGCGTTATTTTTAGATAGAGCACTTTCACTGTCTACCCACGTTTTCCCATGCCCATAGGGTTTAAAACCACCCAGGTGCGTTCCCACCACGATTCCCCACTTTCTTTCATCTTTAGAATAGATACTATGCTTAACATATTCTAATAGGGTGTTTTCTTTGTGATTTTCTTTGGTGGCAGAAAAAACAAACGAAGTTTACGAGAAGCTCTGATTCTCCGGCCGGTTGGAGGACGAGAAGAAGGTCCCTACTCCAATTCTCCCGCATTCAGAGAATGCGACGGCTAAGGGAGACGCGACCAGAGACGCGTCAGTGTGTGCTGACGCGACATCAGTTTATCGCGGCGCCCACGACGACCGCGACACCAGGTTCGTTTTTGTTCTCTTTCCTTTTCCTAGTTTAAGTCAGCCATTATCTCATTTTTTCTTAGGCGACTTGCTAGGTGGCGATCACATCCATGTTTCATGCTACTAGTTTTAGTATCCATGTCTGTGCCGAGGGGAGCCAATCCCTGTGATTACAATAAGGTCTTTAGAGTGTTTGCAAAATGATTTCTGGAAGTTGATCTGTCGACAGATGAGTCTGTCCTGTCGACAACCACTTTCTAGCTGTCGACACATGCTGTTCTGACCTGTTTTCCAGTACCTTTCTCTCGTCCATCTTATGTTGGTTCTATACTCTATTAGCCTAGTAAGTTGTGTCCTTTATATTCTTGGGTTTCTACTTATATATTCTTAGAGAAATCATCCAATTGTCTTCCATTTCCAACCTTGGTTGATTCTTGAAGTCTCCAAGTACCTAGTTGGCTATGTTCTCTTGTGTTCAGTAAACTTGATCCACAATCTTTGATTACATGAGAGTTTGAATACTTGAGTACCCCAATTGGTTATGAATAACTGGTGATGACAATTATTGGGTCCCTGGACCCCACTTGATTAATATGCCTGTGCAAATAGGGCTGGTCCAGTCTTGGGAGGAGCACCCGAATTTATTTACGGGTCGTACGAAATAATAAAGGACAACGAGATGTTTGGCATTGCATCAATATAGTTTGATTATGGTCATCATGTTATCTCTCCTGTGTGAATATATATATGAGCCAGAATATGAGATTCATTGTGAATTCCTGAACATGTTTTGTATTTAAGTACCACTGTTCCAATTTCACTGTCAAGTTGAGATGCTTATTTGTCCTTCTGTGATATCAAGTCTAATCTTTTATCTTGATCATCATATATTTAATCCTTATGATTTGAGAATTTGAATCCTACTGGGCTAGTTAGCTCACCAAATCCTACTTTTTCAGGCTATCCACAGTTCTCGAAGGCAGGACATCGGGATTTGTGGGTTGAGGGATCAACCTTTACGGCATTTGTTTTTGAATTGTAATTAAGAATCATGTAATACCTGTAGAATGACAGTTAATAATTATTTTATTTAGTAAAGCTCGAGCATTTTCTGTCCAAATAGTTCAAAGTTACTCTTGATTTCTTATTCGTTCACGTTTCGGCATTTGTTGATATATTAAATGTTGGGACGTGACAAAGGCTCTCTTGAAGAAGATCTCACAATTTAAGAGCAAAGATCTATGACAGCTCAAGGCTACACTGAAGGTCAATCTGTCAACAGGCCACCATTATTCAATGGAGAAGACTACAACTACATGAAGGCAAGAATGAATTCTTTCTTTAGGGATTGGACTACCAACTATGGAACATTATCGAAGATGGTGACCTTGTGGTATCAAATTCTAATGAAGATTGGACAACAAATGACAAGAAGCGATTGTCATTGAACAGTAAGGCTAAATACATATGTGTTACGCACTGTCAAGAAATGATTTCAATAAAGTATCACTTGCAATATGGCAAAAGAGATGTGGGACAACTAAAAATCACATATAAAGAGAAAACAAAGCGAAGGAGACTAGGATCGACATTCTAGTCACAAAATATGAAGAGTTTCAAATGAAACCAAGTGAGACTATCACATAAATTTACATTGATTTTACTAACATTATTAATGGCGTTGCAGGCTTAGGAAAGACATACAACTAGAGAGACATGGTTAGAAAGTTTCCAAGATCTCTCCCAATGCAATGAAGACCTAAATTCATGGCAATAAAGGAGCAAATAACCTCTCCTCCATGTCTTGAAAGAACACATTGGTCACTTATAAGTTAAACTTGGGAAGAGATTCTAAGGTCAAAGAAATAACATGGAACAACGATGAAGACTTCTCATATGCCTCAAGTGTAGAAACAGTAATGAAAAATCGTACCATAAAAAAGACTTTAAAGAATCCCTGCTGTGGCGGAACGCCTCAGCCAAGCTCGTTAAATCGATAACGTACTTGATCCGAGTCCGCCTCCCGCGAACGGGCCGAAGCCTCGCTAGGGATACCAAACCCAGTCCGTGTAAACACAAAGGAACACACCACATTTTATATATATATCACAAGTTACATAGCCATATTTCCATAAAACTGAAAATAAGTACAAGAGCCTGGGGCATACCCCGAGATACAACTGAAGAAAATAAACAACTAACTACACTACACTGCTGGAGCTGCTACTACACAGCTGGAGGTACCGACCCTGCACCGCTACGAAGTGGCTCTGAACTGGACGACGGTCGTGAAACGTCCTCCTCGCTCTCACCTGTGGGGGTGGGTGAGCCTCGCTAGTCACTGGCTCAGTAGGGAACTCCCCCAACACCGAGCAAACCAAAAACCACAGGTACAAAATCAATAAATAGTACCAACAATTTATAGAACAGCTAAGCAGGATATAAAAGCTGTAAAAGTACTCGCCGTCTGCCGACTACGAAAAACACTGTAATAATTAAACGGAAAACCAGTACAGGTGTACAAGCTAAATTAGAGACAGCCAAACACGAGCCACGTGAACTGGTTCACGACACCAGAAACTGACTCGGACAAGCTAACATAGGTCTACCTCTCAGTCTCGCAGCCAAGAACGAAAGGTCCAGCTGCCGCTCCACGTGAAAAGTCAAGCAACTGTGGAGACTAACTAAACACCACCATCTGCGGACCACACGGTCACAGGCCCATGTCTGACACCTCTAGAGATCCTGGCCCGAACTCTCTAGAGTGAGGCACTGGAAAAGGACTAGCTGGGGTCCAGTACGTCTACTGGTGTCCGTACCCCCAACTACGAGCGCACTACAAGTGACTAAAACAAACACAAGTGTCCTGTCCCACTGTCGTCTTTCCCTCAGCCGGACGTGCAACTCAAACACAGAGTGAGGGTGTCCAGGTCAGATGACACAGACCTCGACGGTACAACACAAGTACCGGGACAAAGCCCCGAGCTAACAGCCTGGCTCACAAAGAACCTGGGGCACCCAACTGGAGAGGTAACCACTGTAGGCGTCATACTACTCGCCACGTACACAAAACCACGTGCACGTCACACACAAACCACGTAAAACCTCACGTAAACCTCAAGTAACAATGGTCTACCACACGTGAACCCAACTGAACTTGCGTGAACAACACGCAACCTCGAAGGTGAGTAACTAACTGCATATCTCATATGCTAAACACGGAAATTATGTGCACTCAGTGCACTATAGGTGCCAACGCACCATACATTATCGACAAATACCATAAATGGTCATTTCTGCTTATACACAAGTTGGTGGCAACATCGACTGCCGCTTATGGAAGATAGACGGCAAGGGATATGGCCGTCTGTATCCCGGCTGATGAGCTTGGCGACAAACGATGTGACGCCAAGTTCTTCGGCCTCTATCCTTGCAGAAACCCTAAACTGATCCTACAGGTTTTACAACCGTTAAAACAACGGAAAGGCATGCAGAAATAGTCCCTCTAACATCCATACACTATAATTAAACTACAACAGCATGCTTTACTACTTGAATTCATCAAACCACCCATTATCCCCGCATGGTGCAACTTAATCTGAAAATGCATTAACATGCTGATTCAAGTGGTTACGTCGTATTTTAATGATCCTACGGAGCTAACAGGGTTCGTTCCCTACCTCAGAACACGCTTAAACCTCCCGAAATCTCCCGTTCACACCGAACCCTTCGCGAGCTCCCACGGCAATTGCACCACGCCCGGCGTTTCCTCGCGCGATTCGGCAATGCCACACGTCCCACGATCCTCCAACCACTCTCCTGTACTGTTGGAAGCTTTAGGGACACGGGGGCGTGAAGCTGAGGCAAGGGGAAGAGAGAACCAGGTGGAAAACCTGCTCTCGGGTGACCCTATAACCTGCAGAATTCACAGGTTGGTGTCAACACCTCTGCCGCCTAGAGAAACCGCCACCCTCAACGTCCACATCTTGTGCCGCCAAGTTCATCCAACGGCACCTTACCTGGACGCCACCAGTCAACGACCACCCCTGGCCGCCAACTCCAACTCAACTGCAGCAGGTCCTATTTCATTTTAGGACCAAACCTGCACCTCACCTAAGCAAACCACACATCCAAACCACACATTCCACACAACCAACTCACACTGGCCTCACAACGGCCATCACAACCATTACACACATGATCCGCATGGATCCGAAAAGCACGCGACGTTACATTACTATCATCTAAAAAAATTTCGACCTCGAAATTCAATAACACAACTCAAAGTTAAATAACTTAAACATACACACCTTTACAAGCACTATCATCTAAAAAGAAATACAAAGACTTATTCAAACAGATAGGGATACCCTTTAGCCATCTCCTCGGCTAACTCCCAGGTATCCTCACCACCCAACTTATTTTCCCATCTTACTTTAATTAGCTCAATTTCTTTATTTCTCAGCTTCTTTATCTTTCGATCAGTGATCTGTACGGATACTCTGGCATAGTCATATCCGGTCTCAGGTCACCACCTTGATATCTGATTATTTGAGCTGGATCTTCAATACACTTTCTCAACATAGAGACATGGAAATATCATGCACATCTGCAAAATCAGCTGGCAAATCCAGTCTATAAGTCGTCTCCCCAATCCTTTCTAACACTTGAACGGGTCCCACATATCTCGGGCTCAACTTTCCAGTCTTGCCAAACCTCATGATTTCCCTTACTCGGAGAAACTCTCAGGAAAACCAAATCTCCCACTTCAAACTGAAGTGGTCTCCTCCGGATATCTGCATAACTCTTTGCCTGCTTTGAGCTGCCTGTAATTTTTCTTAATAAGCTTCACTATTTATGTGGTTTGCTGAATTAATTCAGGACCCACTAACTACCTTTCTCCCACTTCATGCCAGTTCAATGGGGTTCTACATGACCTTCCATATAAGCTTCATACGGTGCCATCCCAAGACTGGTATGATAACTATTATTATAGGCAAACTCAACCATTCCCAAATGATGCCCCAGCTACCTCCCCAAACTAAACAACAAGCCCGCAACATATCTTCAATTGTCTGGATAGTTCTCTCTGTCTGACCATCTGTCTGGGGATGATAAGCGGAGCTATATCTCAGCTCAGTACCAATTACTCTTGGCAGGCTTCTCCCAAAACCAGAAGTAAATCTTGGATCTCTATCAGACACAATAGTCTTCGGGATACCATGCTGGAATAATTCTTTCAACATAAATATTTACTAATCTGTCCACTGTCCAAGACATACTTACTGCCACTAATCTGCACACTTTGGTTAATCTGTCAACAAATACCCATATTCCATTATGCCCGGAACTCGATCTTGGTAAACCTGCCACAAAATCCATAGCAATATCATCCCATTTCCACTGCGGAATGGGTAACAGTTGCAATAACCTCCAGGCTTCTGATGCTCTGCTTTAATTTGCTGACAGATAGCACATCTTGCAACAAACTCTGCTATTTCTTTTCTTCACATGAGGCCACCAGAAATGCTTTCTCAAATCATGGTACATTTTAGTACTACCCGGATGGATAGTGTACCTAGATTTATGAGCCTCTTCCAACACTCGCTGCTTCACCTCTCTTTCTGCTGGAATAAACAACCTGCCCCTGAGCCTGACCACACAATATCATCAATGGTAACTCCTTCCATTTTAACAATTTCAGCTAACTTGCATCTGCTCTCTGAGCTCAATAATCTGCCAATACAAAGATGGCTCTACAGCACTAGCAGCTAGTACTGCCCGTCGCTGACTACTGGGCACATATAAGGAGTTCTCCACTACCTCTTCATACAACTTCCATTCTTTAATCATCATCAAACTACATATGCCTTTCTGCTCAAGGCATCTGCTACAACATTGGCCTTACATGGATGGTAAGCTAAACTGAAATCATAATCCTTTAATATTCAATCCATCTGCGTTGGCAAAGGTTCAAATCTTTCTGCGAGAAGATATACTTCAAGCTTTTATGATCTGTAAAGATCTCAAATCTCTCGCCATACAGATAATGCCTCCACATTTTCAGGCAAACACAACTGCTGCCAATTCCCAATCATGAGTGGGGTAATTCTCTTCTGTCGGCTTCAATTATCTGGATGCATAAGCTATCACTTTACCATGCTGCATAAGCACAGCACAAGTCCTCTCCTTGAAGCATCAGTATACAACACAAAACCACCACTCCCTGCCGGTAATGTCAATATAGGTGCTGATGTAAGTTTTCTTCAATTCCATAAAACTTTTCTGACATTCACCGGACCACACAAAAGGGCACCTTTCCTGGTCAATTTAGTCATAGGTGCTGCAATCTTAGAAAAATCTTGAATAAAGTGCCTATAATAACCTGCCAATCCAGAAAACTTCTAATCTCGGTTATTGTCTTAGGCACTCCCCATCTCATCACTGCTTCCACTTTACTCGGGTCCACTGCTACTCCTTTAGCTGAGATAACATGACCCAGAAACTGAAATTCTTTCAACCAAAATTCACACTTATTGAATTTAGCAAATAACTAGTTATCCCTTAACAACTGCAGGGTAAACCTCAAATGAGCTTCATGCTCCTCTTCAGATGCTGAATAAATTAGAATATCATCAATAAAGACCACAATGAATTGGTCTAATACGGATGAAAAATTCTATTCATCAGATCCATAAAACCTACAGGAGCATTGGTCAACCCAAATGGCATAACCACAAACTCGAAGTGACCATATCTGGTTCTGAAAGCTGTCTTATCTATATCCTCCTCTTTAATTCTCAACTGATGGTACCCGGACCTCAAATCAATTTTAGAAAATACTTTGCTGATTGTAAATGATCAAACAGATCATCTATTCTTGGCAACGGGTACTTATTCTTAATGGTCACATCATTAACTTTCTATAATCAATACACATCCGAAAACTTCCATCTTTCTTTTTCACAAATAAAACCGGCGCTCTCACGGGGAATGACTCGGTCTAATAAACCCTTTCTGCAACAATTCTTCTAACTGCTTTTTCAATTCTTTAAGTTCTGCTGGTGCCATCCGATATGGAGCTTTAGAAATCGGCATGGTACCTGGCAGCAACTCAATGGTAAAGTCCACCTCTCTATGTGGAGCTAAACCAGGCAAATCCTCAGGAAAAACATCAGCAAATTCCCTAACCACGGGAACTGCTTCACTGGCTGACTAGCTTCTACTAGACTTACCGAGGCTAGATAAGCCACACATCCAACATTATCAACTTTTAGCTTTAATTGCAGAAATTAGAAACTTAGAGGTATAAAAGGCATACCTTGATATTCAAATACTGCACCATTAGGATGACAAAAACCTGATCCTTTTCTTTCTACGATCTAACATTGCTCCATACATCTCAAGCCAATCCATACCCAGAATAATATCATAATCTGACACTGCAGGGCATACAACCGACCCGGCATCTGGTTCCCTTCAATCATCACAGGAGCTTCATTTACATAGCTGAAGTGAGCAGGAACTCACCCGAAGGAACCTCCACTACTAACTCACAAGACTTCTCTAAAGGATGAGCTATACAATCCAGAAATTCTTCGAAATGAAAGAATGAGAGGCACCCGAATCAAATAAAACTCTTGCTGAATATTCATAAAGACGTAAAGTACCTTCTATCATATTCGATGCCTCTCCTGGGCTCGGGGGTGATAGCCATAACCCGGCCTCTTCCCGCTGCTGCGGTGCTCCTCTGCCACGACCTGACTGTGGCTGCTGAAACTGCTGAGGCTGCTGCTGCTGCTGCACACCTCTTCCATACCCATATTCTCTTGGATAGGGGAAATTGCGGATCAAATGCCCCGACTGATTACAATTATAGCATCTATATCCTGGTGGAGTAACGGGCGGCTGGCAGTACTCTGCTGCGACTCCTCCACCTCAGGCCTACCTCGGCCCTGCTGGAAATGCTGACAACTCCCCATCCTCTTCCTTTGCCTTTAAATGCTTGCTTTAATTTCTGGCCCCATTTCCCAAAGCCTGATGAAGAAGGTCCTGCTGGTGCTTTACCCTTACTTACACCCACTGACTGCTGCGGTAGCCGGAAAATACCTGAGCCTGACTCGCCCACCTGACGAGTCCGAATAGACCTCTCCAATGTAGCTGCTCTCTAGGGCTTCTTCCACTGTCTTGCACATGAGAGGTACTATTGCATCCTGCAACTCCACTCTCAAACCTCTAATAAAATACTCAACCATCATATTATTATCTGATACAACATAAGGTGCATAACGTCTAAGCGCCATAAATCTCATCTGGTATACTAAAACTGAAGAGTTACCTTGCTGGAGCGTCCGAAACTGCTCTCTTTTCACTTGCTACACTTGATCGGAAAAGGTGTATCATTAAATACATCGAGAAATTCCGACCAAGTTATGGCCTCCTCTGTCCTGCCTGCAAAGGTGGTCTGCATCTTCAGTCGCCACCATTCTAATGCAAAACCTCTCAACTGATAAGCAGCTAACACAACTTTATTTCTGTCGAACATCTCATAGTTGCAAAAACTCTTTCAATCTCATGAACCCAGTGCTCCGCTATATCTGGATTCGGCCCTCCTGAATAAGTAGGTGGCTGCAATCTCAGAAACTTTTCAACCTGCATCACTGGTTCTTCTGCTATCAACACTGGTGGTGGTGGTGGCACAGGTGCTGCAAAAGGCACCACTCTCTTGGCGGGACTAGAGCAATAGGTACAGTCTCTCCATTCCCAGGTGGCACTGTAACCGTGGTACCGGCGCCTGTTGATCCATCCTTGCCCGAATATCCGTGAGGCTTTCCCAGATTCTTTCTATCATACGCTGAGTACTTTCCTCCGGATCATCTCTTCCACCACCCCAATATCTTCTATCAGCCATTCCAGAAATTTCTACATAAACAAAACACTAAACAAAAATCAAAACAACAAATTATCAGAAACCAAGGTCCCTACCAGCAGTGTACAAAGACCGAAATAAGGCTATGTATCTTCTAGTTCCCTTTTATTAACACGGACCTTGCTCTGATACCAACTGTGGCGGAACGCCTCGGCCAAGCCCGTTAAATCGATAACGTACTTGATCCGAGTCCGCCTCTCGCGAATGGGCCGAAGCCTCGCTAGGGATACCAAACCACAGTCCGTGTAAACACAAAGGAACACCACCATTTTATATATATATCACAAGTTACATAGCCATATTTCCACAAAACTGAAAAGAAGTACAAGAGCCTGGGGCATACCCCGAGATACAACTGAAGAAAATAAACAACTAACTACACTACACTGCTGGAGCTGCTACTACACAGCTGGAGGTACCGACCCTGCACCGCTACGCCACGGCTTGAACTGGACGATGGTCGTGAAACGTCCTCCTCGCTCTCACCTGGGGGGTAGGGGTGAGCCTCGCTAGTCACTGGCTCAGTAGGGAACTCCCCCAACACCGAGCAAACCAAAAACCACAGGTACAAAAGCAATAAACAGTACCAACAATTTATAGAACATCTAAGCAGGATATAAAAGCTGTAAAAGTACTCATCGTCTGTCGACTACGAAAAACAACTATAATAATTAAACGGCAAACCAGTACAGGTGTACAAGCTAAAGTAGAGACAGCCAAACACGAGCCACGTGAACTGGTTCGCGACACCAGAAACTGACTCGGACAAGCTAACACAGGTCTACCTCTCAGTCTCGCAGCCAAGAACGAAAGGTCCAGCTGTCGCTCCACGTGAAAAGGTCAAGCAACTGTGGAGACCAACTAAACACCACCACCTGTGGACCACACGGCACAGGCTCATGCCTGACACCTCTAGAGATCCTGGCCCAGAACTCTCTAGAGTGAGGCATGGAAAAGGACTAGCTGGGGTCAGTACGTCTACTGGGTCTGTACCCCCAACTACGAGCACGCTACAAGTGACTAAAGACAAACACAAGTGTCACTGTCCCACTGTCGTCTTTCCCTCAGCCGGACGTGCAACTCAAACACAGGAGTAAGGGTGTCCAGGTCAGTGACACAGACCTCGACGGTACAACACAAGTACGGGACAAAGCCCTGAGCTAACAGCCTGGCTCACAAAGAACCTGGGGCACCCAACTGAAAGGTAACCACGATAGGCGTCGTTACTCGCCACGTACACAAAACACGTGCACGTCACACACAAACCACGTGAAACCTCACGTAAACCTCAAGTAACAATGGTCCACCACACGTAAACCCAACTTAATCCGAAAATGCATTAAACATGCTGATTCAAGTGGTTTGTCATATTTTAATGATCCTACAGAGCTAACAGGGTTCGTTCCCTACCTCAGAACACGCTTAAAACCTCCCGAAATCTCCGGTTCACCCGAACCCTCCGCGAGCTCCCACAGCAATTGCACCACGCCACGGCGTTTCCTCGCGCGATTCGGCAACGCCACATGTCCCACGATCCTCCAACCACTCTCCTGTACCTGTTGGAAGCTTTAGGGACACAGGGGCGTGAAGCTGGGGCAAGGGAAGAGAGAACCAGGTTGGAAAACCTGCTCTCGGGTGACCCTATAACCTGCAGAATTCACAGGTTGGCGTCAACCCCTATGCCGCCTAGAGAAACTACTGCCACCCTCAACGTCCACATCTTGTGCCGCCAAGTTCATGCAGTCAACGGCACCTTACCTGGACGCCACTAGATAGTCACGACCACCCCTGGCCGCCAACTCCAACTCAACTACAGCAGGTCCTATTTTATTTCAGGACCAACCTGCACCTCACTGAGCAAACCACACATCCAAACCACACATTCCACACAACCAACTCACACTGGCCTCACAACGGCCCATCACACCATTACACACATGATCCGCATGGATCCGAAAGCACGCACGTACACCTGCCAAGAAGAAAGAAAAGCCCAAAAGACGGAAAAAGAAGGGTACATCAAGCACAAAAAAGATGAAGAAACTACAAGGCTAAGTTTGATGGACAACACCAAAAACTTGTCCCCCCCGCCTGGTAGCGAAGTGGACATGCATTGGGGCGGGGGTGGGGCGTACCCGGGTTTCGAACCCTAGGTCCGCGGAGTTTCGTTATTAGGATGGTGGTTTAAACCAGCACGCCGAGGTGTACAGAAAAAACATCAGAAAACATTCAAATGGTTACGATTAGAAGGTCTTGGAAAAGCAGATATTGGTGACTACCAACTCTTTATTTCACTCATATCAGAAGAGGAAGTAGTCACAAATAAGCATGTCTTTTATTTCTTACTTAAAATTACGGTACTACTAATCTCTTGCAAGTTGTTCTTTGATCCCTACAGGTGAATTCAAAAGACAAAAATTGGTTATGAAGAAGAAACACATATAAGGGGGAGCAACGACTTAAGAGAAAGCAACAACTCAGGGGGAGCCAACTAATCAGCAACTTCTGATTCAAAGGGAGAGAATAACATCTTAATAGCAATGATTATTGAACCACTCCCTCACAACAAAGAAATGGTAAGAAATCTACAATTGAAAATGGAGAGAATGACAAATGGTAAGAAATTTCCTTTTTGGTATTGTCAAAATAGGGGAGAATGTTGTTTTTGATTTTTGAGCATGCTTGTATTGAATATTTTATTTTGAAAAATTATCATGAGTTTTGTCATCACAAAAAATGGGAAGATTGTTGAACTACTCACTTATATTTCCCTATGTTTTGCTGATAGTAAAACTCATAAATATCATGAACATAATAAATATATTTAATAATTTTTTTCTTCAAAAAATAAGATAATTTCTATCGCTTTAAAGATTTGTCCTCAAAAGTTCATATCGATTACATTTCAATGTGTATCGATCAGGGATTGAAGTGTCACAACAATTATAGAACAAGTTTTACATGATTAATGAAGTTCACTTCGCCGTGTACGAAGCTTAATTACTTTGTCATACGATATGTGTGCACATAGATTATTGAAGAAGCTTTATACTGATTATTAAATAAGTCCATGTGATTACTGCTTATGCACTTATATCGATTAGTGAACAAAAGCTTATGTCGATTGGTATTATAAATGTTCCGATTACTGAACAAAGAGTTAGTATCATTTTGATTAGTGCATAAAGGTTCAATATTTATCTGATTGATGTTATAAATGTTCTGATTACTGAACAAAGAGTTAGTATCGTTCTGATTAGTGAATAAATGTTCAATATTAATTCAATTGATGTTATGAATATTCTAATTACTAAACAAAAAGTTAGTATCATTCTGATTAGTGAATAAATGTTCAATATCGATCTGATTGATGTTATGAACATTTCAATTACTGAACAAAGAGTTAGTATCATTCTGATTAGTGTTAACTAACTTCAAATACGTCAATTGATGAACTAAATGTACATTGCTTATATATATTCTACACTAATTAGAGAAAAAATGTTCTAAGGGCTGCCAACGAATCTCTGATTTTCGTTTAGCCGACCCATTTTTGTAATTTTTATAGGATGTAGAACTCCGAAAAGAATTTTCCGATAGCATAGCAAAAGTGGAACTGGATATCCGAATTCTTATAGGATGCAAAAATGGAAAACCTAATTTCGCTTCGCCTTTCGTTTCTATTTTCGTTTTTGATAATTATATATATATATATATATCATATATCTTAATATTTTATATAATAAAAGCTCATCAACCTCGAAGCTTTGGCTCTTAAATTTTTAACTCATTGTCTCTCACTAACAATCTATATGCAAATGCCATCTATCCTTGTCCCAATTATTAGCTAGTGGTCACTCTCTCATTCTATCATATATTAATAGTTTTTCTCTAACAGTCTTCATATCTGCATATGTTTCTGTTACTTAACCATTATATAACTACATGATTTTACCATGTTAATTTGATATTGGCATACTTCGTTAGAAGGGTCATTATATGTACATGATGGAGATACGATAGAAGAGATTATTAAATTTATATTGATACTATTCATAAATTTAATGATTAATGTACTTGTACATTTATAAATTATTTTAATTAAAATAAATTTTGTTGCATTTGAAGTTTCCATTTTGTTTCTGTTTTCCGACTCAAAGTGGAATAGATGCAGAAGCGGAACACCCTTTTCCGTTTCTATTTTCGACTCCGAAATTTCTTATAGGAAGTGTAAGCGGAAACACCTATTTCCGACTCCATCCCATTGGCAGCCTATTCTATATTCATAGATGCAATGATTCTGAAGCCTTATTCATATTTGTCACATCAATTAACACATCTTTAGTTTAAATATTGCTTCATCCATTATTGTAGTAAAATATCATCCTCTTACATATATTTTGGCGCGTAAACAATATGCTTCAAATCTTCTGCACATCCTTTACCTATTATTTACTACTTCTCAAAATGTGTCATCTATAGCATGACTTTTTGGATATAGCGTATATTCTATGAGGTCTGCTAGCATGAAATGAGGACTAAAGGTAAAATCGGTATGAGTTGACTGACATATGATCTTCCCTCTCATGATCCTCTTTAGCATTAATGTTTACATGCTTGTGGTACTCATGCAAGACCTATGTTAGATCTGAAAAAAGGGACTCTCTTCTATTCCAATTAACGGAGATATAAGAGGAAAGACGTTAGATACAAAAAAGAGCAGAAGAAGAAGAAGAGCAACGGGAAGAAGGAGCTCTAACAAGTACATCCCTTCAAACGGTCCTCTTTAAAAGTTGAATACGAGAAACATGCCCTAAAGATGAAAGAGAGAGAAAAAAGACAAGATAGATAGAAGGCAATAAGAAATATGTTCAAGTCTTCAACATTCAAGCTCTCTCTTTCTCTCTTTTGTGTGGCATTGTAAATTGAGAGAGAGTTTATGAGCCTGAGGGATTAAGCTTCTTGTACATTTCTTTTTGCTCTCAGGTGTTGTCAAGATAAAGGAAGTTAAGTTCATTACTCCTGAACTTGGTCTCAACAAATTGTTCTTTCTTCTCTTTAAGTAAGACTCGAGTGCCCAGTTGAGGAACTGCACTCGCTTTCTCCTTGTGTAGAAGGGAAGACCAGCTAGGGTGTTGGGTGTTGTGTCCAGTTGAGGACTACACTCAGTGTCCCCTTTGTGTTGAAGGAAGACGAAGACCAGTAGGGAGTTTGTTGTGTATGCCCATTGGGAGAACTATGTACCAGGTTAGTGAAATCCTAAGAATTTACTTGGAGACTAGATGTAGGACTTCCATTTGAGAGATGTACCGAACCATGATAAATTCTTATGTCCCTTTGTATGATTGTCCTTATGATTGTTTGTTGTTTATTTTATTCACTGTGCTTATTTGCTAACCAACGCTTCCATGTCAAAGTTTTTATTTTATGTGTTAATTTTTGCAGCACTCATTCTGTGACGGCCCTAGATATTTATGCCCAATAAGGCTCCATATCCAATTCCGCCTCCTGCAAACGGACCGAAGTCTCGTAAGGGATAGCTCGTACACGTGTCCAGTAAGAATATAAAAGACAACCACAATAGTATAAGACACAAGAAAGTACATGTGCTCATATCTGTATATAACAATTTAAAACTGTCCCAATACATTATTACATGTACAATAAAAAGTACAACTACCTGGGACATACCCCGAGGGAGCACAAGCTCACACACACAACTAACACTACTGCTGGTGGACCAAGTCTGCCACAACGCCTTTGCAAGCCGTACCAACGGTAAGCTCTGAAAAGAACTGTAAGGAGTGAGCCTCAACTAGTCACATGCTAGTGGACTACCCAAAACAACACACAAACTGAAGACCTCAACCCTAGAGGGTCTCACTGGCAACACCGATATCCGAACCATATCATGCTACATCAAAGTATATTAATAACAACTAAACACAATTACATCAGTTAATACAATCCCGAAAAGGAAGAGGGACAACAGGACTAGCACAACACCACTAGTTCGCTAAACAACTGTAATGCCTAGGCCACAAGCCTCACAAGCAAAATCATTACAACAACTGGTCGCTGAAGCTACAGCTTCACAAAGTAACTACCCCCGAAGGGTAATAGGACTGGCATCGGCTACTCTAGCCAATCCACCTCACACCATTACTCATATCAAAACATAATTGGAGCTTACCTGAAGACGAGCAAAAAAACACAACACGTGAAAGGTCACCTCCACAGACCTCCACAGACACAAGTTCACCTCAACACATGAAGGGGACTAGTACACAATGTATCACAACACAAAACTACCCACAAAGGATACTGTACTACCACCACGAGTACCACCACGAAACCACAACCAATATTGTGCCACCACCAGGGCACACCACAACGGGTAAAACCCAAACAACCTATCACACACACAAGCCACCACCAGTGGCAAAGCATGAGTCGGAAAGAACGACGCACCACATGAGAACGGACTACTGGTTCATGACACCAGTATCCAACCCGGACAACACAACACAAAGAACTACCTCTCAGTCTCACAGTCACAGACGAAAAGGTCCAACTGCCGCTCCACAACAATAGTAAGGCCAAAGAACAGTGGAGACCAACCAACACTACACCTGCAGACCACAGAGCTGCAGGTCCATGCCTGGAACCTTTAGGGACTCTAGCCCGAGCTCCCTAAAGTGAGGCACTGAAAACACAGGACTAGCTGAGGCCCAGTACGCTACTGGTGTCTGTACCCCAACCACGAGCGCGCTACAAGCGACCAAACACAAACTCTCACAAGTCGTGTCCACTGTTGTCTTTCCCTCAGCCGGACGTACAACTCAAAACATAGGAGTGAGGGTGTCCAGGACAGACGACACAGACCTCGACGATACACACAGTACCGGGACAAATCCCAAGCACTAACGTGCCGGCTCACACAAACCTGGGGTACCCGACTAGAGAGGTATTCCAGAATAGGCGCCGGACCACCACATCGGCAATGCTCAAACCACAATATTACACATTATTATCTTTATTACAAACCACGGTACACATGTGAGGAATAGCTTGTCCCGATCACTCTGTGACCCACAAGCTAGCCAACACAGAAGTATACATAAATTACATTAACCAGTAATAACTTGACCTATCATTGGTCACTATGTAACCTCCAAACTATCCGACACTAACACATACTTAAATCACAATAACATACAATAATCTTGCATGTCATTGGTCACCCTGTGACCTCCATTTCATATTAATACATATAATAACACTTAATAACCATGCAAAAGACACTAAATGTAGCGTTTACTGTTCGGATCCCGGTGTATTAGTTGTGGGGGCCAATGTGTGGCCAATGTCATGTGTAGCAGGTTCTTACACAGGTTTCAGGGCGTCGTGGGCCGGCAGGTTGGGCCCAATTGCATGTTTGTCCTGTTGTGAAACGCGACAGAGGAGGGCGTCGCGTTTTGAAACACGACGGTACGGGTGTCACGTTCATGGAACCGCTGTTTGGGTCGTCGTATGCATGCGCGTTGCGTGACGCGCGCAGGGCGGGCATGCTGACGTCAGCAATGTGAAGGCGACGGACAGCTACGTCGCGATTAGGTCGCGCCGGTAGCCTGCGTCGTGATCTTAACCGAACTATGTTTTAAGTAAGTCTTGGCCGAACAGAGATTTTGCAAGCTCTACTCGGCAAGGAAGGGGGTTTGCCGTGGAGAAAGGGCGATCCATCTTTTAGAGGTGTTCTGGCGTGTTCTCACCACGAGGAAGCTTTGTGGAGCGGGGGAAACACCGAGTGGATCTTGTGCTTCAGTGTTTTCGCAAAGGTACGGAGATTCCACTTGTTTGATTCGTGAAACTGTGTGTGGCATGGTAACGCATTATTTACTTTCCAAACAATAGATGTCATGCTAGGGCACACATTAAAGCATGTAAAATGGATGGAACCACAAGTTTGTAGGGGTTTTGGGGTGATCCAAAAGAGGGTTTCGGATTAGGGTTGTGCCTGTGAAGGCAACAACCCTTCCATCGCGACATGCCTATCTATCGCGTTAAGGGTTTTGAACGTGCCATATCGGGCTGTTGCGATCTTAAGGCAGCTTGATACCCCGTCGCATTAGCAGCCGAGGAGTGGTTTTGTGGTGTGCATGCTAGTGTGGCTTATTCAATTATCGTGAATTGTGTGCATGGCAATGGTGAGCGGTGCATGGGCACCTGTAGCACCGAGGAGCGTGTTGTGTGGGGTTTGCATGGTATTCACGCGGTTCACGTGGGGTTCACGTGGTTCGTGCGGTGTGCACGTGTTTTGTGGTGGTGGCGAGTAGTGTTACGCCTCCCATGGTTACCTCTTCAGTTGGGAGCCCCAGTTTTTGTGTGAGCCAGACAGTGTGAGGTTTGGAGCTTCTCCGGGACAGTGGTACGTCGGGTCTTGTCGTCTTCCTGGACACCCTTGCTCTCGTAGAGAGTTGTCGTCCGACTGAGGAAAGACGACGGTGGGACATCGACTAGAGAGTTTGTGTTTGTTGCTTGTAGCGCGCTCGTGGCTGGGGGTTATGGACACCAGTAGACATACTGTGCCTCGGCTAGTCCTAGTTTCCAGTGCCTCACTTTAGAGGCTCGAGCCAGAGTCTCTAAAGGTGCCAGGCATGGTCCTGCAGCGGTTGTGGTTCGCAGTGTGGTGGTTTTGTTGGTCTCCATAGTTTCTTGGAGTTGGTTTAGTGGAGCGGCAGCTGGACCTAGTCCGTGGCTGCGAGACTGAGAGGTAGACTGTGTGTTTGTCGGGTCGGTTGCTGGTGTCGCGAGCCAGGGCTATGCGGCCCGAGTGTGGCGTTTTCTACTTTAGCTCTTACACTTGTTTGGGTTGCCGTTATTATTTAGTTGGTTCTAAGGTCGGCAAGCTGTAAGTAGTTTACAACTTTAATACCATGCTTAGATAGTTATAAATTGCTAGCATAGTTCCTACTTTAATTACTTTTGTAGTGGGTTGATCGGTTTCTGGGGAGTTTCCCTACTGAAGCCAGTGACTTGCGAGGCTCACCCCCCTACTCCTTTTAGGTGAGGGAGAGCAGGAGGCTTCCCGTCCGTCTTCTAGTTCCGAGCTGCACCGTAGCAGGGCAGGGTCGGCGCCACACCAGAAGTGTAATTCCCTTGTTTTATACACCTGGGGTATGCCCCAGGTTTTCTGTTGTACTGGTTATGGTACAGTTGAGAAACTGGCTATGTAAAATCATGTAAATATTTGTGAGATGAAATCTTATATAAATTTCAGTTGTTTCCTTTATATTTTACGAAAATGATATCCTTGCGAAGCTTCGGCTCGATCGCGGGAGGCGGAGTCGGTCGAGCTCGTTATTAGGTTAAGGGTTTGAACAATGTAGTCCGTCACAGTTGGTATCAGAGCAAAGTCCGTATAAATGTAAAGGAACATGAATTTACATAGCCTATTCTCTACTTTAACCCACTACTGGTAGTTGACCCTGAGTTTTTGTGTTGATTTGTGTTGTGTTGTATGGTTGGAATTGTTTGTGCAGTGATCAGAAATGGCAAATCGGAGAGATTGGGGAGGTGGTGGAGAGGATCCGGAGGATTCTACTCAGTGGGATGATAGAGCGGATATGGAGGAGTTTGACAGATATCCGTGTGAGGATGGATCAACAAGCACCGCACAGCAGTAGCAAGTACCACCATTTGTTGAGGAGGCAGTGCCACACAGTAGCAGTTCTACCATCGGAGGGAGTTGAGGTCCCCCTTGTAGCACCCGTACCTCCTACAGCAACAGTGAGACCGGCTATTGCAGAGGAGCTACGGCCTCTCGTAGAAAGGTTTCTGAGGTTGCAGCCCCCGACTTACTCAGGAGTCCCAACCTAGACACGGCAGAGCACTGGGTACATGAGATTGAGAGGGTGTTTGTCACTATGAGGTGTCTGCCGGAGGACAGAGTATTCTTGCCATATATCAGTTGAGGGGATTGCTCAGCAGTGGTGGAGATTAAAGATGCAATCAGTTTTTGCAGGAAGGACAGAGGATAGCCTAACATGGGCGGAGTTTTTGACAGTTTTCAACGACACATTTTTATCCATTACAGGTCCAGAAGCAAAGAGAGAGAAGTTCAGGACATTGCAGCAAGAGAAGCTATCTGTGCTAGAATATCAGATGCGGTTTATGGCACTGAGCAGGTATGCTGCTTACGTAGTGACAAATAATGTTATGAGTAGAGTATTTTATCAGAGGCTTGAGGACCGAGTTGCAGAATGCAGTAGCTCCACTGATGTGCAGGACAGTAGAGGAGGCAGCATAGAGAGCGACTGTGTTGGAAAGGACTTTGCAGACTAGGTAGAGTCAGTCGCAGGCAGGAAGTTCAGGCAGCTTTCGAATTCCCCAGTAGACACAGGGCTTCAGCAAAGGAAAGGCACCCTCAGGAGCATCATCGTCTGGCTTTGGAAAGTGGGGTGGCAAGTTGAAAAGGATATTCAAAGGAGGTGGTCGAGGTGGAGGTAGGCAGCAGGGTTTTCAACTGGGTTTCCAATAGGGGCGAGGGTTCAGACCAGCACCAGAGGAGTCTCAGCTAGGGGTGTACAACGGTTCGGTTTCCCCAATTTTGGGGAACCGAACCGAACTGGACCCTTTCGGGGAACCGAACTGTAGGTTTCAAATCGAAATTGTCCAATTGGCCACTGGGCTCACAAAAACAGGAAAAAATGGCAAAATTAGGTATTTGGCAAGGCGCCGACGAGATTTGAACTCGCGCCAATGCCGCGGAGGGCGCGGCGCTGCGCGCCAAAGGGCGCGGAAGCGGTGGGAACCACTGCGCTACGGGGGTTTTTTGTTTAAAAATAGTATTTAATTAATTATATTATATTCGGTTCATTTCGGTTTCCCAGCCTGAAACCGAACTGAATAGTGAGGTCCTCCAAACCGAACCGAACCGAACCGGTCGGTTCGGTTCGGTTTTCGGTTTGAACCATAATTTGCACAGCCTAGTCTCAGCAGAGTACCGCAGGTCAGCCAACGGCTTTTCTAGATTAGGTGTTATATCTGTGGTCAGCCAGGGCATCTAGCCAGGAATTGCCCGTTCGAGGGTATAGTTATGGTAGGGGACCCAACAACAGCAGCAACCATATCAACCACCAGAAGAAAGAGGTAGAGGAACCCATACCAGAGAGGAGGTCGAGGCCGAGTGATGGCGATCACCGGCGCAGGCGGAGGCATCAAATCTATTGAAGGTATATTAACGCTCTTTGATTCTCAGCTAGAGTATTAATTGATCCAGATGCTTCTCACTCATTTATTTCCGAAGATTTCTTGGATAGTATGGTTCATCCCTAGAAGAGAAGCAGTGTGAGTTGGTTGTTGAGTTCCTTCGGGGTTTTTGCTTACCTCCTGTTATTAGATGAAGTTCCAATAATGATCCATGGAAAACAGTTGCCAGCAAGGCTATATGCCTTGTCGTTGAAAGAATATGATTTGATTTGGGAATGGATGGTTAGAGGCTTATGGTGCACTAGTAGATTGTAGAAAGAAAAGGGTCAGATTCTGTAGACCAGGCGGGGTGGGGGAACATTTGAATTTCAAGGTATGCCCTTCTATTCTCCTAAGTTTATTATTTTGCGCTTAGGGCTAGAGGTTAATTAATGGGATGCGTAGCGTATCTTGCTTCTGTGAGCGTGGTTGAGTCCAATAAGTCTGTAGATTCAGTGCCAGTGGTTAGAGGATTTTCAGATGTATTTCCAGAAGATTTGCCAAGGTTGGCACCACACCGAGAGGTAGATTTCACTGTTGAATTGCAGCCAGGCAGCATGCCGATATCAAAAGCATCGTATAGAATGGCACTAGCGGAATTGAGAGAGTTAAAGAAGCAAGTGCAGGAGTTGTGGAAAATGGTTTCATCAGACCTAGTCATTCGTCGTCGGGTGTGCCAGTGTTGTTTGTTAAAAAGAAAGATGGTAGTTTGATGATGTGTATTGATTATAGGCAGCTGAATAAAGTCACCATCAAGAATAAATATTCACTTCCAAGAATAGATGATTATTTGATCAGCTCTAGTCAGCAAAGGTGTTCTCCAAGATTGATTTAAGATCAGCTTATCTCAGTTGAGGATTAAAGAAGAAGATATTGAAAAGTCAGCTTTCAGGACTAGATATGGGCATTATGAATTTGTGGTGATGCCATTTGGATTGATAAATACGCCAGCAGCTTTTATGAATTTGATGAATAGAATATTTCACTCGTATCTAGACCATTTTTTTTGTTGTTTTTATTGATGATTCTGATATATCAGCGACAGAGGAGGAGCATGCAGTCATTTAAGGATCACATTACAGACATTGAGGAGCACCAGTTGTACGCCAAGTTCAGTAAGTGTGAATTTGGCTGAAAGAGATTCAGTTTTTAGGGCATGTCATTTCAGGAGAAGGAGTTGCAGTGGATCCAGCAAAAGTGGAGGAAGCAGTATGAAATGGGAAGAGCCGAGAGAACAGTGTCAGAAATTAGAAGCTTCTGGGTCTTGCAGGTGTGGTGGCTGTTTTCTGCCACCTAAGCCCATCATGACCCATCAGGGCTCATCAACGCCCCCCTTTTGACGTTGCCTCCTCGAACGGTCCCACACCTCCGTACGGATCGGTTAAGAAGGGCCCACGTGCCAGTCACCCCTAACGAAACATTGCCGAGCACTTTAGCAAAATGCTTCCAAACAGGGGATGTTAATCCTGCTGCGCAGAACAACCCTGGATATCACCGAACAACACGTTCGATCCCCCCATGCGGGTCACCTGCTCGGAAAGCATGTCCAGAGGGTGCCGAGCAGGTCTTTTGGCCTACGTCACGGTTATAACCGCCTCAGGCCACGAGCCCCATCATCAAGAGGCGCATT
>CM024762.1:86203846-86309270 GCA_014218235.1 Colocasia esculenta
TTATCAGGCCAAGTATTTCTCCTTGGGGAGCACCAGTGTTGTTCGTCAAGAAGAAGGATGAATCTATGAGGTTATGTATCGACTACAGGTATTGACTAATCTCACTATCAAGAACAAGTACCCTCTGCCACGTGTCGATGAATTGTTTGATCAGATATCAGGAGCCAAATATTTTTCTAAGATTGACCTTAGATCAGGATATCATCAGATGAGAATTAAAGATGCAGATATTTACAAGACGACTTTTAGGAGCAGGTACGGTCATTATGAATTTGTAGTCATGCCTTTTGGATTAACCAATGCTCCTGCAGCTTTCATGCAACTAATGAACAACATCTATCGGCCTATCTCGACAAGTTTGTCGTGGTTTTTATTGATGATATTCTCATATACTCCAAGACCAAGGAACAGCACGAGGAGCATCTGAGGATCACTCTGCAGATCTTGCGGGACAACAGCCCTATGCCAAATTGAGAAAGTGTGAATTCTGGCTCGAGGAGGTGTCATTCTTAGGCCATGTTATTTCCAAGGATGGTATCGCTGTCGATCCTTCCAAGCAGAAGTCGTGCTCAACTGGGAAAGCTGACTAATGTCATAGAGATAAGAAGCTTTCTTGGACTGGCTGGTACTATAGACGGTTCATAAAAGACTTCTTCAAGATAGCTGTACCTCTTATGCGTCTTACGCGAAAGAGAACCCTATGTCTGGAGCAAGGAGTGTGAGAAGAGCTTCCAGACACTGAAGCAATTGTTGACATATGTTCCTATCCTCGCATTACCAGTCGAGGGCGTAGGATTCTCAGTCTACACTGATGCATCTGGAATCGGTCTAGGCTGCGTGCTCATGCAGATGAGAAGGTGATAGCGTATTCTTCAATGCAGTTGAAGCCGCATAAAGTTAATTACCCTGTCCATGACTTAGAATTGGCCACGGTGGTATTTGCACTCAAGATCTGGAGGCATTACCTATATGGGGAGCAATTTATTGTCTACTCTGACCACAAGAGTTTGAAGTACTTATTTTCTCAGAAGGAGCTCAATATGCGACAACAGAGATGGCTGGAGTACTTGAAAGATTTTAATTTCAATATCCAATATCACCCAGGCAAAGGTAATGCAGTAGCTGATGCACTGAGTAGAAAGCCAGTAGCTTCGTTATCATGTCTAGTCATGGGCGAGATGCAATATTAGAACAGTTCGCCAGTCTAGATCTAAACATTAAAATGAGAAGTGATAAGATGATAGTGGCTAATCTTAGAGCTCAACCTAACATTTTTGTCGAGAATCAGAGATCAGCAAGCAAATGATCCATTCCTAGTCAAAGTCAAGGAGACCATAGCTGACAAGCCAGATTTCTCCATCGCTGAAGATGGGAGAATATTATTCCACGCCAGGACTTGTGTGCTTGACAATGAAGAACTGAAGAGAAAGCTGATGGATGAAGCCCACAAGACCAAGTATACCATACATCTAGGCACAACCAAAATGTACCAAGACATGAAAATGTCATTTTGGTGGCCAAACATGAAGCGTGAGGTGGCTGAGCATGCCGCACACTGCCTCACATGCCAACAAGCCGAAAAGCCGACACCACTCCTACGGGTGTACTCAGACCCCTAGACATACCTGAATGGAAGTGGGAAAGTATCGGCATGGATTTCATCATGGGTTTACCCAGAACTCGTGGTGGACTTGATGCTATTTGGGTTATTATGGACCGATTAACTAAGTCCGCAAATTTCCTTGCCATTAAGAGTACCTGGAGTGTGGATGTGCTAGCAGCCCTCTATGTGAAAGAGATTGTAAGATTACATGGAGTCCCTGTATCCATAGTCTCAGATCGTGACCCCAGATTCACTTCTAGATTTTGGAAGGGGCTTCAGACTGCATTGGGTACTAAACTCATTTTAGCACTGCTTTCCACCCTCAGACATATGAACAGACTGAAAGGACAAATCAGATTGTGGAAGACATGCTTTGTGCCTGCACTATAGATTTTGAAGGTTATTGGAATGAACAACAGTCCCTAATTGAATTTGCCTAGAACAATATCTATCAGGCGAGCATTAAGATGACACCTTTTGAAGCACTGTATGGCAGAAGCTGTAGATCGCCAGTGTGCTAGAACGAGGTAGGAGAACAGCAATGGCTAGGACCAGACATGGTGCAGAACACTAGTAGAGATATATAGATCATCCGAGAAAGGATTAAAGTAGCTCATTCCAGGCAAAGGAGCTATGCAGACAAGAGAAGACGGGACATAGAATTTCAAGCCGGAGATCATGTGATGCTGAAAGTATCCCCGACCAGAGGATTCCAAAGATTTGGGATGAAAGGCAAGCTGAGACCGAGATTCATAGGTCCACTTGAATGTTGGATAGAGTTGGCGAGGTGGCGTACCAACTAGCACTACCTCCCCATTTCTCCACCGTACATAATGTTTTCCTTATGTCCATGCTAAGGAAATATGTGTATGACTCGTCACACGTAATCAGCTATGATGATATCATTTTGAACAAAGATATGACCTATGAAGAAAGGCCGGTGAAGATATTGGACAAGAAGATGCAACAGCTTCGGAATCGATCTATACCTGTGGTCAAGATACTGTGGAGAAATCACAAAGTTGAAGAGGCCACGTGCGAGCCCGAAGCATTAATGCGACGAAATTATCTGGAGATATTCAGTAAGTCACTCTTCCTCTCACGATCATATGAATTTGGGGACCAAGTTCTTTTTAAGAGGGGGAAGATGTAGCACCCTTGATTTCTTTAAAATCCAAATAAAATAAAATTTTTATTTTAATAAATGAGGTAAATAGATTTATTTAGAATAAATGATAAATACGTGAAATAAAAGGAATTTAAGCAATACTCATTAAGCTAAATAAATAATGGGTTACCCTAATGATCCAAACCTAATTGGATGGGCCCAATTGTGAGAAGCCCATCATAGGATGGGAAATAATTATCCCAAATTCGGATTTAATTAATTAGTAAATAGTAAATGGCTAGGATAATACTAAATAACTTGTATTTATCTAAAACAAGAGCCCTTAGCCTATCCTAATCCCATGGCCATGAATTTAGCTCTCTTTCCAACCCCATTAGGCAGATAAATGAAAGAAAATAGGAGGATAATTACTAATTTTCAGAGTTGGAGGAGAAGAGAAGAGTTAGAAGATTGTAGGACTCTATTAGACATTAAAACTCCACTATTTCGGCCATAGCAAACCCTAGATCGCTGCTGGAGACTTGGGAAACGAAGGAGAAGGGCTGAGGACGAAGAGGCAAGGAGGAGAGGAGCTAGAACAAGGAATTTCTTCTTCATTTTTCGTCACCAACTAGGGATTTCTTTACTCCACGAAAAAGGTAGACAATCTCTCAAGCCAAATTCGTGTAAAAATTTACCCTAGGGAGACTTCATGATTCTGTGTAAAAGCCCTCTAGTTTCGCTCTATTTCGATCTCCCATGAGGGAGAATTATTCTTTGAATCCATGTCAGATCTATGTACCTGACCCTTCATGTTTGCTTTCAAACCTCGTGCATACATGATCCCATGCCATGAGAAAATTCTCATAAATACTACATCATGTTGGCTTTCAAACGCCCCTAGTTTCCCCAACATTCATCTTGTATCCATTGCTAATTACTTTGAACTATGACTGTGAATATTTAGGTCACCGAAATGTAACCTGATCAAATCATGTCTAATCCTTGTCTATTTTCAAATTAATCGTACATGTTGATTGACCTATGTGTCTGCTTTTATTTAAAACTGGTTTCGTGATTTTTGGATCATCGTGCGATTATATATCAATTTACAAGTGCCATGTATCAAATAGGATCTGCCCTGGAAAAAGGGAAAAAGGGCCGGACCCTTCTGATATCGTGACGGCGCGACCCGCCGCGATATCAGCAGGGTCGCTCCCTAAGGCGCGTCGCGATAAGAACACGGCGGCCAATGCCGCCGCGATTTCTAGCGCAAATTGGGCCAGGCCGGTCGGTTCGGCTGTCGCGCCCGGGCCGCGCGCCGCAACAGTAATATCGCGATCGGTCCCGCCGCGTCTTGATCGCGACGGGCAACCCCGTCTCCTTTTTGAAATTACTGCTAGAACCTTAAATTAAGCATATCCCCTGCTGTTTAGGCTATATGACCCTTATTTAGCCATGATTAAACCATGTTATAGATAATTCGACATGGTAAATTATTAAATGGAAATAATTATATAAATTTAATTATTTAAAAGCCATTTGCACAATTTATCATATTCTTATAATTCTTTACACTTACACACACATAATATTAGTATTTGTCATTTGACCATAATAAATTATTCAATAATGTATCTAGTAAATTAGCGAAATAAATAACTAAATTTCCCTATTTAATTAAATACAATTGTCTTCGTTTTATACGCGCATTTTGGATACCATTACCGTTTTCCCTTGGCCTTCGAGCACTCGAGGCACGATGGACCAGTTTCCACACACTTTCTCTTGACTAGGACACCTCTCCTTCGGGAATACTCTCGACTGGGCAGGGACTACTTGTCAAGGCCTCCGTAAGTCTTCTTGGCTTTGACGCACGTCCTTAGCTGACGAGCTGGTTGTACCTTAAAATCCGTTACACCTTTAGGGGTCAATACGATCCATGGCCTTAGTGTGTTCTCTTTTTACCTTGTGATCATACCGGACCATCTAGCCTGTGTTCATAGCATGGCTAGTGGGCGTTGGTGATTTCTTCCAGACTACCGGTACAACAACCTTGTGCCGTGCAACTGTGACTATCGTTGTTTAACGTATTTTTACGATATTGTCCCTATCTCATCTACTATCTATATTCTTATCAGTTTACGTTCTCTCTACACTCTCGTCTATCTCGTCTACTACTCTCATCTATTTCTTGGTACTCTATTGGCCATTCTTGTGATTGTCTAAGATAAGAAATGACTAATGCCAGTGCAATGGGGCCCGATCTGGTCCTGGAGGAGCACCCGAAAAGTGCCAGTGCCTATGAGAGTTAAAATGATCAAGGATGTGTTATGGCATGCATCCAGCGCCACCATACTATCAAGATTAATCTATGACAATCAAAGTGCTATCTATACCAGTGCAATCATTATCGTTACTAGTGTACCGTTGTGCAATTTACATGTTATATCATTACATGGTCATTCTATTATCATTCTCGTTGTGCTATTTTCCCTGTACCAGATGCTATTGTTCTCTCGTTATCATTGCTTGATCTACACTACAACAATTCAGTTTATACCCACAGATTTTACCTATGGTAGAGTAATACGTAGGTACAATGAGAATTACATACGCTTTTAACATCCATTGTAATATTACACATACGTTTATTTTAGCCATGTGTTATACGTGCTATAGTTACAGTTTTATATAACAGTGTGTAAAGTGGTTATTTTTTGCCACAGTTTATTAAGAAACGTAAGAAAAATTACAGTGTACTTATGAAAAATTTAAAATATATGTATTGATCACTATAGTAACATCTCAAAAAAGAGAACCGTAGGTTGAGGGTTTAGCTCTGGCGCCAATACATTTCGTTTACCGCCGGAATGAAAAAGTTTTATTTGAAGGGGATGATCAAAGCCATAGAAAGCGGCCTCAAGGTGTCAGATTTGAAGGGGAGTCTCCTGGTGCCGAGGAGGAAATGGAGGACAAAGAAGAGGTCTGGTCGCGGGTCACACGAAGGGGATGCCGCCAAAGGAGGCGAGGAGGGAGTCGGAGCCGGCGAGGGCCAGGGTTCCAAGATGCTCCTCGGAGAAACCCTCTCTATCGTCGGTTTCCCTCTTTTGTGCCCATCATCGTTGCCATCACTCTTGGACGCTTTAGCGGCCGCTGCTGCTGCTGCCCCGCCATGAGAAGGGGTGCCCTAGAAGCATCTCCACTGTCAACCTCTTTCTGGGCTTCCTCACGAAGCACCTCCCCAAGAAATCCCTACCCTCCTCCAACAGCTCCTCTGGGATCTCCAGCAACTCCTTGTCAGAGCCGATGTGGAGGAGAAGCGGCGCGGCGGCAGATGTCGTGGCCCGCCCCCCATACCGCCACGCCGGCATCCCAGTTGCCATCTCCGACACTATGCAGCCGAGTGACCAGGCATTTGACAGTGGCTCGCACTCGCTCTTCTCCACAAAGTCCAGCGCCATGTACAGTAGCGTCCCCCTCAGGAACCCAGCATTGCCACTCCTGCTGCCCTGCGCCCCCGCCCTCTTCGCAAGCCCGAAGTCGGCGATCTTGGTCCACCTGGGGCCGGCGATGAGCACCTTCTGTGGCTTGAGGTCGCAGTGAACACAGCCCTCCTCGTGGACCCTACGCAGCCCCTGCAGCATCGATGCAGCATACCTTCGCATGTCGTCCTCTACCATGGGCTCCCCCATGTACATCTTCAAGAGGGACCCCCTGGGCAGGTACTCCAGGAACACGTTGTACAGCCGCCGTCCGTCAACCTCGATGCTGACCTCGGGGCATCTGGCAAGCTGGTCGAGCACCTCCTTCTTGTGAGAAGTGTGACAGATTCCATCAACGGGGAGGACTTGACGGCCATCACTCCGGGGCAGCAGTCGCTGGCTGGGTCTCTTCCTCACAGCCATCCGCATTGCGAGAGCCAGGTTGACGGAGCTGAAGCTGCTCCTCACTATATAACCAGTCTCCTCGTGGACTGGTCTAGGGCAAGGCGAGGTCGGCGTACGTTGCTAAACATTTTTCTTCTATCCTTCCCACCCCCCCTCCTCTTCGTCTCATATGTGACATTTGTCAGATCATGGTGGGGGGGGGGGGGGGGGGGGGTTTCTCGCCGCCCTATGACAAAATGAAGAAGAAGGTCATCCCTGATGTTTTCAATTAAGTTTTCCTATTCGATATCATGTTCTAGTTGATGGTGTGGCACCATTCGTTTGCTGATTTACTTTATTTTGTTTATGAATTAAAAAGGGAACTGAGGCTTCGGAAGGAGAACAAGTATTGTCTGGTCATCTCTCGAAGGAGGTTGGATGGACCTACTATGACATTGTGAGGATAAGAGATTTTGTATCTATTCGGGTTTATTTGGTCTATTATTTGTCTCAACTTTTTTATGTTTTGAATAGGTAAACAGTGATCAAGTTTTGTTGATGAGATGTCCCCATATCGATTGATTTGTAAAGATCAATCTATACTTTTAATGTTTTGCTTAGATCGGAGACTGATCCTCCTTTAAGGATCTCTATTTGTCCTTTCCATCATTTGGTTAATCAGAAAGCTTAAAGGTGGTGGGATTAATGGAGGCCAAACTGCGAAAAAAAAATGTATTGGCATCAGAAGAAAGGTGAAACTGTCTGAACTCTCTAAGATCTCTTCTACATCTATCCAAAAATTTGAGATGCCGCTGAGAGCTGAGATGATCCTTGGCTGATCACTGTTTTCTGCTTCCTTGTTTCTGTGGGCTGTGGCTATCCATTCTGGAAAGGCAGAATGCATCTAGATCCTATAACTCAACTATTGACCTACAATTTTGGGTTTTTGAGTTTGGTACTATCAATGGTAAGTACAATATAAACGCTACAGTTTTATTTTATCTTGCTGGACCTCTAAATATACATTTAGAACTTTACACCTGTTTAAAAATGGGAAAAATCATCTGTCTTCTCAGAATCTCAGAATGTCAAGAGATAGAGATCTCAGGGAGATTTTGGAAAGGTTTTGCTCTATTGGAGAGATCCTGCGAAGATTGAATAAATTACAAAAGCAACTTGTCATCTTAGAGGAAAGCAAAATGATCATGAGATATTGGAGAGATTATGGACCTCAAAGAAGCCTTGAAAGATGTCAAACCATGAGACCTTTTATTATGTTATGTTTTTGCCTATTCAATGGCCTGACTATCCTGGTATTATTCTGTTTTTGTACAGGACAAGAAAATTTGTTTGGATCATCCAAAATTGAATGGTGAAACAACGGTTCAAAGTGCAATTACAGAAGTGGCCATGATGGTGTGGGGGAGAATGTAAAGCTCAGAAGAGGGTTTACGTTGTCCACATCTTCACATGGTGTTGTTTCCTCTTATCTCCACACCAGTCCCCAACCAGGTGACCTTGTCCTTGGATGACCTCAGTTTGTGCAGATGATGGATGTGACTATTCTTTATATGCATATCTAATGATTTTTTTCAGCAAATTCATGTTTTTCTAGAAAGTTTCATCATATTCCAACAGGACAGAGATACCTCCTGATAAAGTAGAAATGTTGAGCTTGAAGTGAAAAAAATTGATCACCACTTATTGTCTTGTTCAACCTTGCAGCAAATGACCATTTATTGATGATTTGATGAAATTTTAACCTTTGTCCATGCATGAATGAACTTCCAGATTGTTTTGATTAATCAATATATCTGTTGTTTGGGCAGGCTTGGGTTGCATTGCGAGACTGCTAACCTAGAAGTAGAAGACAGCAGCATTGCCCTTGATGCTTTACTGCGAGTTGGTTCATCACTGGCGATGCACATAGTAGCATCAAAGCCACTATTTTTATCAAAAGAACTTGTTTCCACTGAAGCTATAGTTGGGATCCTAATGATGAGAACAAGTGACAATGGCAATATCCGGAGGTGCTTTCAGAACTATTGAGTTTGTACAACCAGAACCAGTAATTGCTTCCTGGTGTTTTGATGTTTTGCAGGAAGCAGTTTGATTTCAGCTCTTTCTTTCACACAATTTCAAATGTATGTGTTGTGACTCTTGCATTGCTTTATCTCATATATTAGAGTGGAGCATTTAATTAATCATCAGTATGGTGTATGGAATCTGAGGGAGTAAAAGTTCTTAAGAATGCAGACAATGCTCTGCACTGTTACTGCATTGGTTGAGAATATCATTTGGGATTCATCTCCCTGTGTCACTTTGTTTCTGGTTTTGACATGCCATGAATTCAATGTTGTCTAGTAGCATCTAACTGATGCAGACGGTCTCTATCTGAACAAAGAAAGTGACCTCATCCATGCTATGTTTGCCATTGGCATTTTGGGATGCTTTGTTTTGTTAATTGCCTGACATATTCGGAGCTTCTTTCTCAAGCAGGATTTAGTAGTTAGACTTTGATGTTTCAGTTTAGGTGTTGTTTGATTTCTTTAGTTGATCATGTTTGTCTTTCTTAAATTTCAGATTTGCCCATGTTTTATATTTTCTTACTATAACATATATAATCACATGTTGGATAATTATTTTTTTAAGATAGGTAATTTATTTGTTTCTCAACTAGGTTTTTGCATAAGTTCTGTAGGACATGGTGGGAAGGTCATCATCTGGTGTCATCTACTTTTTTTTAGTTATTTCCCATTTAAAATAACACCTAACTGAATTGTCAATATGGTGTATTTTTCCTTCTATTATGTTAAGCTTGCTGCTTGATCTGACAAGCTTATTGTGCTTATGGTCTCCTTCTGTTTTGATGAATTTAGAGGATACTCTTTGTGGTCCTTTTCTTTGGAGTTTAGATTTTTGTTTATGCTATAGGTTGAAAGGACAAGGAAAATTGCTACTTTCCCTTGTAGAGACACCTTGCTTACTGTACATTTCCCCCACCTCCATAGTTATCCCACCTCATGGTGGGACATAAGCACATAATGTGCTATGGGAGTACATTTAAAGTATGCAGCTTAGCTACCTTTATCTGAAAACTTGTTCAAGCTCTTCTTCCGGCTAATTTAAATTAATTTTCTGATTTGGCCATCCTGGAAACCCTGTAGACTAGAACATGGGTTGACAGAGTAACAGTTTAAGTTTAACATTTTAAACCAAGGTTCAAGAGATGATTGGAAAATACATCCCTCTCCCCATTTTAGTGGTCTATTATAGATTCTTTTTTTTGGGCAATGCTCTATTATTAGATTTCAAAGAGGAAGATAGATAATAAGAATGTGTTGAATAGAATATAATGTACTATGATCGAAGAGGTGGTATGAAATGAAAGGAGGTGAAGAAAATGAATAAAGAGCTGATAATTAAATATGTTGTGTAGATTGTTTGTTTCTTTCTTCACACTCTCATAATTAAATATATTTTGTAGATTTCATGTCTTGTAGTCAGAATTTTCATTCTTTTCATGCACAGAGTGTATAAGATGCCTTTCATAGCTTGTGACATATTTTTTTGTACTATGCTAGGAGATTTTTCATTTTTTTCTTATTATAAAGTTCTTAATTTTGAGTCTTAAAAAATAGTAAAGTGATAGCCAGTAACTAGTTGAAATCAGTTTGAATTTGTTCCAGATCTAGAAACCTAAAGACAAAATATTACTGGTGAGATACCTTGTCAAGACCGGCTCTCATTATTGCACTTGTATGTGTTAGCATTTCTGGCATGCCTGGCCCACCCTTGGTCCCCTCTCCTCTAATAACAACTTTGCCCTGAGTACAAGAAAGAATGTAACATTTTAGATCCACACATACCATTAATTATGTTTCTATAGATAAGGTAGAGCTTCAAATAACAATGATGCAGTGTATGAGTGGTGTAATATCTAAAAGCCCAATAGCTCAGCCATCATAAATTCATAATGTCTCTCCATATTAAGTGGAAAGGCTCTGAATGCCAACTGACAAGTACTTATAAGAAATGTACATAACCTATTCACTGCATGTCAGCAAACGTGATGTACACTGAGAGAATAACTTAGAAGTGAAATTCATGAAAACTGAAATTAGAGAAGCCTAAAACATAGACAAAATTAAATAGCATGTTCTGCATGATAACAGGTGAGACATATTGCACAGTCAAATCATATATTCATTTTTATCACTTTTCAAGGCAGTTGCAAGTGACATTATTAACACAATGCCTTTGACAACTGCAAGCTTCTACGGTTTCAGTATATTTTGTCATTAGCACGAGCACTAATCTACTGTCATGGGAAACATGTTATCCACAGAGATATAAAGCCAGAGAACCTTTTGGTTGGCATGCAGGTACCTTTGCTTCACTTGTCATATCTCTGACTATTCAATAAGAAGTGCATGGAACATGTGTGATCTTTTCTTTGGAAGGAGACAGCTACTAGCAATATCCACATTCAAGAATTAGCAAGCTTTTTCTTCTTAATTTTGCGTTATTTTCTCTTTCTGGTGCAGGGAGAACTGAAAATTGCAGATTTTGGGTGGGCAGTGCATACATTTAACAGACGGAGGACAATGTGTGGTACACTGGATTATCTTCCACCTGAAATGGGTATGTATAGCAATCTGTTTCAGGCTTTGTTTTAACAGTATGGATCAGGATATGGCAGTTTTGGAAAGCATTTAGAGGTTTTTTTCTCTCATCTTTCAGTTGGAGTGTGGAACATGATGCTAGTGTGGACATTTGGAGCCTGGGTGTCTTGTGTTACGAGTTCCTCTATGGATGTCCTTTTGGAGGATCATGATCCTATCTGGCTTGAACTTCGGCATGCACATATAACAATGTATGCTCTGTTCAACAAGTCTTATTAGATTCATTTTTGTCATGAGCTTTAACTTTTTATTGATGGTGCAGGCTATTGAAAGGTTGCATGAAAAGATGACAAATTTTTGTGCAAAGAATAAAGCTGCACAGATCAGTAGTTCAAGGTATGCATGCTTTCTAACACATGAGGGCAGCCTAGATTATGCAAAGTGAGTTCATAATAACGGTGTTTAGCAAAGAGATTTCACACTAAAGGTGTTACTTTAACAGCCAATCTTAATTCTCTTATTATCTTGTTCTATGAAAAGTATTTAAACTGAATGTCCATGACTTCATGACATAAGTTAGTGAAATATATATGATATTTTAGTCACCTTATTGTCATTGAATGACTTGGTTCATCTGAAACTTATCTATCAACCAAAGGCAAGTTATATTTCATAGATTGTTAAATTTACATCTTCGAATGTGTAGAGAGCATTTTCATTTCTTTTAGACCCATAAAATTTTAATCTTATGTAGGGTTATCGACTTTCTAGTAAAGGAAATTATCAACTCTTGAAGAATTTTCTGGAGAAAAACAGTAGTGAATTTAGTTGCCTTTGTTCTTATCTACTTCAAGGCTTCAATCTACTAACCGAGTAAAGGATGGTTGAGCAATTATTATCTTTTCTGATTACTTACTTTCTTGCACAGATAGTTGGAAAACCTAACAGGCTTATTCGAGAGCTTGGGCTACATGATGTTGGGCTCCTGGAGCAAGATCTTGTTTTTGGGGATGCAGGGACAAAGGAAGTGATCAATTTTCTAAGGACATAGCAGGTTGCCTTCCTGAAAAGAGTGATCATGATAGAGGGGTTAATATAGCCATTACAGGTTGCTTAGACCCTAGTAGATCATAATTACAACTGTTTTGGTCACTTCTATTTTTTCTCCATGTCTTTGATTAAGTTCAATCTCTTCATAAATATAAGAGTGGATATTTATGTGGATATTTGACTGGACATGTGAATGTTATGGATGTGATGTGAATGTTACAGATTTGAATGGTGTTTTGCTTATGTGATGTAGATGAGTGGATATGGATTTGAATTTCATTGTAGTTATGTGGATGTATATGTATTTTATGTGCATGTGTATAGAATGCATGCTTGTAGAATACTTCTACATGCTTATATCAGATATGGACAGGTAGTTTCTATTTGAAAATAAAAATAAAATATATACACCTACGGTTTTTAATATTCATGACTAAACATGATTACAGACAATGCTGTAGAATCATAGGTATATATTGCAATATTTATTCCTACATTTATTTATCATCATCTCAAAAAATAGTATTACTACGGTTATAAAAACCATTAGTATAGATAAATCTATACTTACATTTATTTATCATCATCTCAAAAATTTATTACTACGGTACAAACCATCAGTATAGACGACAATACCTATGCTTTTTTGGGTCCTTTACCTATGTTTTATATGATTCTTTACCTACGGTTAATATCGTATGAATAAACCGACATATAACTACGATCATTTTTCTGTGGTATAGGCTTTAGTCACGGGCGCATGCGTGTCGGATTCAAACCGTAGCATTTTCCGTAGGTAAAGGGTTTTACCTTCGGATTTTGGGTATATACCTACGATTATTATGCGAAGTTATAGGTCATTTTTTTTGTAGTGCTACCTGACTCTTCTCTCTAGTTAACCTGCCATTAAGACATTAATTATTTAAAGCATGTTTGTTCTCATGAGATATTAAGTCCTACTAGGCGTTATTTGCTCATCCTGCGTATTTATTTAATGTGTTTCAGGTGAGTCAGATGGATACTACACTCACGAGGATGGGACTGAGGAGGATGCTCAGGAGTGACCATTTCGGCAACCATTTGCTTTAGTAGTTAGTTAGCTTAGTTATAAGTCACTAGTCCATATGTATTAAATTGGTTTTCAATAAAGTACTCGGGGCCCTAGTTCTGGCTCTGATACGTTGATGTAATAGTTAGTCCATGAAGTTGATGAGATATTAGTGATTGTAATGAAGTTTGGTGGATTATTAATGAATTTGAGTTTATTGGGTATTATTCCATTTGTGTAATGTTTATTATTTATTTCTTGCTCTGTACTATTTAATAACTGTAATCTCGCTCTGATATTCTGCGTCGGGGCGTTACAGATGGAGTCCTCCAAGCTGTCCAGCCACCAAAAACCTGTGGCACGGGAGCTATGAAGGGACGAGAAGAGCTTCACGATCGAGGCACATGGGACGATCGAGCCCGCTGCATGGCGGAGTACTTCGGCCAAAGGTGTGGAAGGTCGGAGCGGCTCGGGGCGAAAATGGAGCCTTGGGCAACCCTTTGGTAAGTATATCAGCCAACTGATCCTTCGTAGAAATGAAGGAGACTGTAAACAAGCGTTGCGCCACTTGTTCACGAACAAAGTGGTAGTCTATTTCGATATATTTCGTTCGGGCATGAAATACAGAATTGGCAGCGTGATAGTAGCTCTGATATGAAGAAGAGATCGCAGCCATATAAGCTAGACAATGGCATTGGCAATTGTTTTATATTCTGCTTCGGTGCTTGATCGGGCGACAGTCGCTTGTTTATTGGAACTCTTATGTTTAATTTTCTACTATATGAATAAAATTTTATATATTTATTTAAAAATAATAATTAAAATATTAACAAAGTGACAACATATCTTAAAATATCATAGGATGCATAAAAAATATATAAAGTAAATGTATTTAAATGAATTTAAATTAGATTAACATAAAAATGTGCATATGAAAGTAATTAAACTCTATCTATCATCCGAAAATTATCAAGAAACATGGCATAATTTTCCTATCATAGAAAATATTTATGCATATTTTTATCTTCAGGGCAAATAATGTTTAAGTAATTAAGGTATGCGTAAATGATGCGATGCAAATAATATTTAGGGATTTAAGATATATGTAAACAATAGACATGAAAGTGTAAGACAGATTTAGAAATATGAGAACGTGAAAATATTGACATATCAAACATGTATATTATGATTGAGAAATGTAAATAATGACCTAATCATAGTTTTTAAAATTTAAAATTCTTGTCTATACATTTGAAGATGGATCCAAACATACATATTAAAATGATCCATACAAATGTGTACATTTCAATAGATATTAGATATAATAGAAGTGTAAGTTGGATTACAGCTTTAAACATAATCCAATTGAATTCAGAACTCAAAGAATGAAAAATAAGAAGACTTATTCAACAATGATAAGTTCTTAAATGATGGTTAACTTAGGTCCTATTTCGGAAGAACCGATGAATTTTTTGAGCTAAGAAACCATAGTCTGAACAAAAATTATAAGATATTAATAATTCAACCAAAATTTATTATAACATACCTGTGGATTAAGAAGATTGCTAATTGTCACTGATGCAAGAATAGATCTATTCAGAGGATTGATGCTCCCATGATCAAAAGATACAGTACCACTAGATTGCAGGGATGCCTAAAAGAAACCATAGGAAGAGAATCATCTATACATTCTTACGTCAACTACACTATATAAAATATATGTCATCAAATCTGTGAACCATAGAATGATTTGCTTCTAATTACCTCATTTTAGTTCTTGTACTATAATACAATTAGTGTTTAGGCTAATTATGCATATTTCAAATCCAACTAATCAAACTTTTATTTTAAGAACACAGTAATATCTTGAAATTACATGTTTAACAAAAACTAAATGAATTAAGTATTCATGTATATCGAAGTAGGTCTCCCTTGACGTCCAAGTACGATACTCCACTCTGTGCTAACTTCAGCTGACTTATGTTGAAGTTCATTTTATTTCGACCATGATTCCTCCGTCGGGTTGGAGTTTCACTCTAATATTGGAAAAGGCCAAGTGAATTTATATAAAACCAAGTGAATTTATATTCTTGAGAGCTTGTTTCCCTGATTCGATTACATGGCCTCGTAGAAGCTACATGGTATAATCTGTCGATTAGATTTTGTCTCAAAAAGTTCGATGAATGCAAAAGGCTGCAACACAAACATTATTTATCAAAGCTAGGAATGCAATTTTGTAAACGATTAGAATGCTGCAATTTTATGCATCTCTTTGACAAACTAAGAAATGATGTACATCCACAAAAAAAGATTGATTTATCAGATGGCAGTCTCTTGGTCCAAAACTGGTGGTGGTGAAGACTCTCTGGGTGGAGACGTGGGCGGCGATGGTAGTGGATAAGAGCTGTTGGTTGCTGGTGGCGGTGCACGCTCGGGAAGCGAGGAACATTGGCGCGCTGATGATGGTGGAGGCGGTCAATGAGTTCGCGGTAGGTAGACGCTGGTGGGGATGGCCGTGGGAACTTGTTCACATGTGACGACGGCCTCTGTTGTCCCTGTGGTGGGGTGACTCGTTGGAGGAAGGTGATGGCGCATGTTGGGGCACCGCCGAAGAGTGTTGGTGCAGTGGAGAGGATGGTGATGATGGTAGTGGACACTTGCTGGGGAAAGGTCTAGGCGCCTGCTCAGGTAGTGGCGAACACTGGAGGGCCGGAGTCGACGATAGGGGTGGTGAAGACAGAGGTAGGGATGATGGTGCTGGAGACACGCTGGGGGAGGTGGCAGTGCATTCTTGGCTGTGATGACACTTGGTGGGGTGGAGGCGACAACGGGCGTCACTTGCGAGCTCGCAGTGATGGCGATGCACGTGCTTTCCTGGGTGTGCTGTGACGGCTATCACACCGAAGGAGACGACGGGGGTGATCTGTGAGCTTGCGGCGAGAGTGGCGAGGTCATTGACGGTGGAGACATGGGCAGTGATGGTGGTGGAGAAGACCTACTTGGGGCTATTGGCGGTGCACACTTGGGAAGCGGGGAAGGCTGACGTGGTGGAGACGGTGGCAGAAGTGACATGTAAGCTCACGGTGGGTGCGACTACACTGGTGTGGATGGTGGTGGAACCTGTTCGCAGGTGGCAGTGGCGTGTGGTGTCTCTGCGGTGGTGACGACGTGAAAGATACCAGAACTGGCGGTGCTGCACGCAAGAATGGAAGTGGAGGGGGAGGCTTACCTGCTGTTGCTTGTGGTAGTCCTCGGCTAGGGGTTCGTCCAAAAGGGCCTGCCTAGAAATGTGAGCGATTTTATAGCCTATAATTGCATAGGAACAAGAGATTAAGGAGAGGAGTTGTCAGGAGGGAGAAACCGCAAGATGTTTTGAAAATTTTTGTGAGAAATTGTAGGGGGAAGAACTGTGCGAGAAGGGTTAGGAATCAATTTTTTTTTTTTACTTAGATGTAGATTGGAAGTTCCATGCGGTTGGGAGAGAGATAGTGGAGGGAATAGAGAGAAAGTGTGTGTCAGGTGCAATCTAATTTGGCAGGGTTAAACTGAGTTTTAGTAGTATACTATTTCTATGCCCGTGCCATGCACGGGATTGTTTTAGATATAAAAAGAATTATAACTATCAAAAAGAATTTTCAATTTAGTAACATCACAATATTAACAACATAAAATGAATTAGAAATGTCTTCAACAAATAATAAGTCCACATCATATATTGGTCCATGACAAAAGTCATTGGTTTATAAACAATAATGTTCGACAATATCCATAGATCTCATTTTTCAACTTCTTCATTTTCAATTTTAGTTTTCTTCATCTTATTAGATGAATATTGTGTTGTAGTATCATCTGCAGACAAACCTTCTTCACGTTCTTCATCTGATAAATTCCTTTTGAATAGAGTGATGCTACTTTTAGAACATGTAATTGAAATGTTATCCTGAAACATAATAATAAAATTATTAATAAAACACTACAAATAAATTTTGAGTTATTGTTTTAGAAATGTTTTTTTACCTTGAGTTTTACTTACATTATCCACATCTTCAGTGTATACACCTTACCTGATATTGTTGTCGATGTCCACATTCTCAGCTGATTCCTAAAAATGTTTGAGCAAATAATAATAGTTAAACATTTTAGTATTTGTATATTTATCTTAACATAGTTGAAAGTAGCATATGAAAAGAAAAAATTATGCAAAATTGGATTGTTCATATATGTGAGTTACAATTGTTCTTCAATCCAACTTCCATTACTAACAATTTAAAATTATTGAAATTAGATTTACATAATTTAAAGATCTTGAACATGATTATTTTACAACCAAAAAATGCTATAACATGATAATTCTATCTTCCTTGCGCAAGTTTTTTTGGCCCATAAAATAATATTTGGAAGTGTAAAATAAAACTCTTAGATCCTGAGATTTTAGCACTTCATCAATCGTTAAATCTTAAAGAATAAATTCGCAAAATAGGATATAATTACAATCTTACACATACTACTTACAGATACAACAAAAAAAATCTATGCGACAGAATGTTTAATAGTTTACTTGTAAGCAATATGTATATCCAATATCCAGACATATTTGCTTAAAGGAAAGAAGAAAAAAAGCCATAAGAGAACTCCTTCACAGAAGTGCCCCCCAATATCTGTAAGTAGTACTACTACTCTCAATTAGATACGGAAAAGTGATGGAGTGCAACTCTGGGTGGAGGGGGGAGGCCATGGGTTAATCCTCCATGATTCCAAAGCACAGGTAAGGTGTCGCCTTCAGATGTCGGATGAAACATATCGAAATAGACTACCATTTTGTTTATGAACAAGTGGAGCAACGCCTACTTACAGTCTCCTTCATTTCTATGAAGAATCAGTTGGCTGATATACTTACCAAAGGGATGCCCAGGCTCCACCTCCGCCCTGAGCCGCTCCGACCTGCCACACCTATGGCTAGAGTACTTCACCATGCAGCGGGCTCGATCGTCCCACATGCCTCGATCGTAAAGCTTTTCTCATCCCTTCATAGCTCTCGTGCCACAGTTTTTTGCTGGTTGGCCAGCTTGGCGGACACCATCAGCTATCTGGAACAGAACCACTCACAAGTTATATATAAGGGACGGCTCGGAAGACAAGGTACAAATTAGAACAGTGACAAAGTGCTTTAACATATGTATGGAGAAGTACTTGGGGGTAGCTAGAGAGTGATGAAACAATTGGGTATGCGGGAGATCTGCATGAAAGACTGGCAAAATTGAGAACCTACAACTTGGTTAAGGAAGACAAATCCGAACAAATCTAGGACATGCACAAAGGAGGAGGAGGAGGAGGGGGGTGGAAAATTCTATGTGATGAGACTGCACATCACCCTCTCCGGCCACATCGATCGACGGCGGCATTGGCGACTAGTTACACACCCGAACACTCGCTTACACTCAGAGAGAGAGAGAGAGACTGGCAACAGTGGGTTCGATGAGTAGCTAGGTCGACATAGAGAAACCTACCCAAAACTCGCCAGGTCGACATAGAGAAACCTACCCAAAAAAAACACAATAGGTAAAAGACAACATGTCAGTAGTGGTCAAAAAATATATATATAATTTTAAGTCTAGATCAATGATTTAATAAGACAATATGACACCATATGAATCACTAGGAGTATCTGGCAAAAGGCAAATGCAATACACCAATACCCAATAAGAACATCTTAAACTAATCAATAGAACAAACATCGCAGTAGAAGTGAAGAGCCCTCACTTATTCACACAACCACAACAGATAAGTAAAATGCAAGGTGATACGGGGAGTTCCCGGTAGGTTGACTGAATCCTCAGGCTTAGCCGACCTCACTGAGGCATAGGCTGCCGTCCCTTCTTTCTCAGGAGGAACGTTAGCGTTGTTTGATCCGACGGTTCAGGTCGAAAAGATCAGCCTACTTTCATACCTCTGGCCGACTACCTTAGTAGGACTTAATATCTCGTGTGAACATGCATGCTTTAAGTGATTAATGTCTTGTAAAGCAGGATAACTAGACAGAACGATCAAGTATAGTCAAGAGAGTAATGTCACATGATAGCAAGAGAATGATAATACGTTCACATGAAAATAGCATAACAAGCATGATAAGGGATTGGCCATATAATGAGATAGCATGTATGGTTGCACAAAAGTGCACCAGTCGCGATAGCAGGTTTGGTCGTTCTTCTTGTCAACCGAGGGATTATAATATTTTGATTGATTGTCTTTGATTAAATCTTGAGAGTCATGCGTTTGGATGCATGCTGAACACCCTGATCATTGAACCCTCGTGAGTAATAGTCTTTCAGATGCACCTCCCAGGACTAGATCGGGCCCTTTATAATGTTGCATGACATTGATCATGTTTTTTATCTTAGACAATCAATTAGATGGCCAAATAGAGTACCAAGAATAGAAGAGAGTAATTGAAGAATAGACGAGAGTATAGAGAGAACGTGAATGGATGAGAGAATAAGAATAATAGATGAGATCTAGGACATATTCGTAAAACAACGATAAACATGCGATAGGAACAGTTGCACAACACACATGATCGTGTGCCGGTAGCCTGGTGGAAGTCACTAGCCGCCCAATAGTCGTGCTACGAACACAGACCAGAGGTCTGGCGTGATCTCAAGGTAAGAGAGAACAATCTAAGGCCGTTGGATCATGCTGATCCCTAAGGGCAAAATGGGTATTGATGGTACAACTTGCTCGTCGGTAATAGACATCCGCCAAAGCCAAGGAGTCTTATAGAGGCCTCGACAAGGAGTTCCTGGTCCTGTCAGGAGTATTCCCAACGGAGAGGTCGTCCAAGCCAAGAGAAGTGTGTAAGAAACGTTGTCCGTCTTGCCTTGAGTGCTCGAAGGCAGAGGGACACGATAACAGTGTTAAATTAAGCGATTAAAACGAAGACAGTCTATATAAAATAATAAGGAATTTACATGAATAATTGGACTTAATTACCAGATAGTTCATTAAGAAATTTTGGTAAGGTATCATGGCTAAGATTCATGTTTAGTGTGTGCATGTGTAAGAGAATCAAGTTAGCAAGAGATAGTTGTGCACACATCTTTTAATTAATAGAATTCATGTAAATATTACCCATTATACATTAACATGTCGTTACTGTTCACAATAGTACATTGCAGGATTCATGATTAACATGATGATTAGGGTTTCTGGAAAGACAGTCATGTCGCGACGTCGGCCAACGTCGCGTTCAGGTCGTGACAGACTGGGCCGACGCGACGACCATGTTATGGTCGCGACGTGTCGAGCCTACACGATCTGGTTCAGCCGAGATGCCGACGCGACGACGAGGTTCTCATCGCGGCGTGTGGGGGCGACGCGTTTAGGTCGAGACCGACGTGATCTGAAGATCGCGACTCAGGGACCCGTCGCATTATGAATGTGACATGAGGCCTTGTCACGACTCGGTTGAGAACGCGACCTATCGGGTCGTCGCATTCTCAGGGTCTCGGCCTGAGCTTTAACAGTGGGTCAAGTCTCTTTGGGTTGCGGTCCATGCAACCAAGGGCTTGACACAGTGGTCTTTAAAAATGGATATAAAATTGTATACACGATGAAAAATCATGAAATTAGTTTTAAAAGAAACTAGACATGTAGAGGTGTCCCAAGTAAAGAGTAATTAGATTTCTAACAAGGTATGATCATGCTATTAATAGGTTCTTCGCAATGAACATAAAATCTGACACAGTGATGGAAAACATTTAAATTCGAAAAGGGTACTTGATAGAAATTGGGGGAAATGGTGTCATTGGACTCCTAACATTATGTAGCATGTAATATAAAAGTCATAGGGCACAAGATCATGTATGAACAGGGATTTAAGGTAAACAAGTCAAGTTGGGTACATGTTCTTAATAGAACTTTGAGCACGAAATACTCATGAATGACATGATGAAAATTGGGGAAAATATGGGGCTTTCGAAGATGGTAACATGGTCTACCTATGGTCAAAGTTAATTTCATTTTTGCTTGAGAGATTCACTACAGGAAAATCAAGCTTTACTTACGTCCAAACACCGTAGTAGAGAACCAAAAATCGTAAGCATAGCCTTCGCTTACGGTGTTACCCTACGATAGGGTTTCGTCGGCTAAGGTCCGACGGCAAAGGCCTAGGGCTACGGTGTTTTAAACGCCGTAAGTATGGAACTTTACTCACGGTGTTTGTAGCTATAAGTAACACCACAAGGATATCTTCTTTCTCCTACAGCTATGTAAACCATAGTCATAATTTTTGTAAGGATAGACTCAGTTACAACTGCGTACATCCCTACGGCTATGTAAACCACAAGTATGCTTCCCTACGACCACGTATACCATAAGCAGTTTTGTTTCAGCAAAAAAAAATAGTAATGTATTCAAATGGATCCACATTCACCTACATTTAGAGATCCACATTACTGCATTTGGAGATCCACATCACATACATTTGGATCTACATTCACATACATTGGGATCCACATTACATACATTTGGATCCACATTCACATACATTTGGATCCATAGTCACATTTACATTTGGATCAACACATACACATCTACATTTAGATTCATACATTCACATCCACATCCACATTCATATCCACCTTCACAGAACATTCGGATCCACATTCACATTGACATCCACACATTCACATCCACACACACATTCACACCCACTCATTCACAATACACAACACATTAAAAATATAAAACACATTAAAGTTTAACAAACAATAATGTTGGTGAAAGTAAATCATCACATAAAACATCAAATCCATCAATTGTTCACATTCCATATTAGTGCTAAAGATCTGTTCAGAAGACGAAGTTAAGTGTTAACCCATCAAATTGTTCACATGTAATGGGAGGAGATTTGTGATTTGTCCAAATCAATTACACATCAAGGAGAGCATCAATCAACTTACTTTCTCCTTGGACCAAGACAGGTTGCAGTTGACGAACTACAAGAGCAACACTATACTTCTCATTTCAAACTGCACAATATGCTTAATAAAAAATGGGCTAAAGAAGATAATTTCTCAACATTAAATTTGATCTCAAGATCTACTCAGTTGGGCTAAACCAACTGCAACAGCAAGCTCATGCTAAATCTTATTTATTTCATTATAAGATGGAGGTGAAGGTGAAGATCAATTATCATTTTACCTCTTTGGGATAGGGTCTATGCCTATGCCACGAACTCTTCCAATTTTGTCCCTTCCCAGAACTTGCTCATAAGCATCCCCCATGCTTGCAATTGAGCTTGATGTGCTTGAGTGCTGTGTCAGTTTATGTCTCGAATTTTCTCCTACAACTTGAATAAGAAAACAATCAGGAATGAATACAATCATTGCAGCACTCTCATAAAGGAATGAATACAATCATTGCAGCACTCTCATAAAGACAATTAACAAAGTTAATTAATTATACAAAGCAGTTCTGGTTATATTTTTATTTTGACAATATGTTTCTTTTTATTTTGACAATAGCATACATTCCTTCAATACCTGCATAAAAGTCAAGGACAGTAGAAATGATTAGCGTTTCTAATGATCCTTGAAAAGTAAGAGCAGAGCATGGATGGGAGTTTCAGCAAAAACCGAAACTAGTTTCGGTCAGTTTTGTTTTGTTTTTTGTTTTTTATTTTTAATTATTTTTTAAAGATTATATTTAACAATAAAACCCTAGGACTAATTGTTACTATGACTGCAGCCAATGGTGAACCTGATCATCAGCATGTGAATATAATAACATCAGTAACTTTCAGTTACAAGAAATATTAGCTTCTCTACTCATCGACTAATAGATCAAAGCTTACCCCATTTAGCACCTGGGGTAATAATATCAACTTGGGAAAATGAAATAGTATTGTCAGCAGCAATAAAATTCCTTTGAAAGGATGATTCTTGTTCATTAGAGAGAAGGATATCTGCATATCAAACAATTATGAGTAACATTCATTTACAATAGTGCTTTTTTGTATGATCTACATCAGATTAATGATGCAAAAATAACATGAATACTGAGCAAGCAAAATGGATGTGTATAGATGAACTGATGAAGCAACAATCTAGCAAGCAACATTCAGACATGCAGACAGTGGAAGTACTAGAGTGAATTAGGTGCTACAAAGTTTCTCATAGCAATTATAAACCACAGTCCACAACTAAAAGTTTGCCCACTGCAGGACTTGTACTATGTACCATATACATACAGACAAAATAGGATTGCACTTCCTTTGTTTGCAACTAGTCCTAAACACTTGACAGTTCATGTGTGAGGAAGTGGTGATCTGATCACAAGAGAACATTTTTTGATCAAATAAATGCATGGAAACATAAATATAGAAACAAGGGTAATCATATTTTACCATTTTGGGCAGCATCAAGAAATTCCTCAAGTTCAAAAATGCAATTGATTCCACCAGTAAGTTCAAGATACTACGTATGCAACTCAAGGATGCCCCCAAAAGCCAGAAAACTTTGTGACACTATAGAAGCTAAGAAGCGCAATGCATCCAATTGCCCTGTAAACAATCAGCATGTGAGATAGTTAGAGAACATTTTGAGTAAAGAAGGCATTAACAGCTTCTCCTTGTGCACCTTGTATCGCAATAAGTGCACGATCTCCTTGGTGTTCCATAGCATACAACAAATTCAGTCCCCAAGTTACATTGTGAGGAAGTTGCTTTGTGATGAAGTCGTCCAGAATACCATAGTGTAACACCCCGAAAATTCGGTAATTAGAAAATTAGAAATAAATCGAAAACAATAAAATCAATATTTGTGAAATAGCAAAAATGCACGTGTCATTATCATACATACAAAAACCCATTAGAAAATTTCATAAAAACCACAGTTCAACTCTAAATAATACTCCCTAATGACCCACAGAGAAATTCGTGTAAAGGAAAAATCGGATGGTCCAAGTTTAAGGCGTTTTACGACTGAGTGTTGTAATTAGGGAATAAGTCAGGAAATCATTATCACACATACCTAGAGGAGCCAGAAAATTAAATAAAAATCATAGATGGACTTCAAATAATATCCTCTAATGATCCATCAAGAATTTTGGGTCAATAAAAGTCATTTGGGATATATTTAAGAGTTAGTGTGACTTATTATCGTAATTAGGAAATAAGTTGGACAACCCATTATTAGGTGTATAAATGAGATCATAAACTAAATGAGAAATTTATGGTGGACTCCAAACAATATGAGGGGATAGTCCATAAAAGAAATTTGATCAATGAACAACTTATGTCACATAACAAATTCAAGTATGAATTTAGTAAATAAATAACTTATGTATTAACGGAATGATAGAACTTACGTACCACTATTGTACGTGAGAAAACACATCGGAAAATTCCGTAAAAAAAATATAAATCAACCTCAAATATTGTCCCTAAGTGTTCCACGAAGGAATTCGTGCAACAAAAAATCTGATTGGTCGAGTGTACGTCACACGTGACCAAGTTACCCGAATTAGGAAACTAAGTTGAAAAATTATTAACACGAAAAAATAACCCTACCATAAATTAAATAAACATATTGGAGAGACTTCCAATATCATGTATTAATAACACATTAACAAGATTGGGCTAATGGAGCACACTTGGCCCAAGGATAGAAATTGGGAGAAGAAAATACCCAGAAATTCGTGTATGTAATTATGCAATAATTAGAAAGGGTATTTAGGGTTAAAATTAGGGTGATTAGTCATGCAAGGTAAGCCAAAACTGGATCCAACTCTAAGAGGTGGTTTCCTAAACCTTTGCTACCTCCTTTGGGTGAGAGAATCCCAGATTTCTTAGAAAGTAGGCAACAGAATTTGCAGCCCCTTTCCTAGTCCCGTTAGGACTTGTAAATACACCCTAAAACTATAAGAACTCCACACAAAACGTTTAGGGAAGGGTTACCAACAAGTTTGGGTCGTGAGCAACAAGTTTGGAGCGCTGGAGGAGTGGAGAACGGCTGGGGAAAACGTGGTCTTCCTCAACCTCGCTATGCATCAACCCAGAAATCTGTACGGAGTTCTTAGCATTTAAAGGTAGGTGTTCTCGGGCCAAGATTAAAGAAAAACAACACCATCATGTAGATCTTTGAGTCTAGGTTCATTTTCATGAGGTTTGACTCAATTTCATGGAGTATACATTGTGTATTCGTAGTTTTCCCTAAGTCGCTCACAGTTAGGGCTTTCCCCGTTCCTCTTATTATGCACGCAATTCAAGACAGAATTAGAAACTTCCTTCATGAAAGTTATTCGACTTGAAGTCAGGATCATCGTTTATGTTGGACATTTTGTCCAAAAGTATTTCGTTAGAGAGTTATAAGCATGGAAAGAGAGTCTCTGCATGATACTGCGATTTCGGGCTGCACTTAGCTTTATGTTCTTCACATATTTTCTTGGAATTTGAGACCGAATTAGATAAAACCCTCAACATAAAAGTTCTTCTACTAGTTGTCCGCGTCATCTTTTGTGTTCAACGTTTTATCTAACTGTCATTCGTTAGAGAGTTATAATCAGGGAAATAAATCGCTGCATGAGATGTGTTTTCGGGTTGCACTTGACCCATAATTTTTTTCTGGGAGTGCCACTAGTGTCGACACTACTTGATCTAGTGTCGACACACTGTCCCAAAACAGCCCAGAAGGTGTTCTGGGAAGGTCTCTAGTGTCGACACTACCTGATCTAGTGTCGACACACTGTCCCAGTTTGACCCATAAAGTTTCTGGGAGCTGATCTAGTGTCGACACTACCTGATCTAGTGTCGACACACTGTCCCATATTGGTCAGAAGGTTTTCTGGAAGCTGTCTCTAGTGTCGACACTACTTGATCTAGTGTCGACACTACTTGACCAGTTTTGCATTATTTTACATTGTGTTCGAAGCATTGTGTCGACACCAATAAGGGGTGTGTCGACACTACCTTTACAAAAAGATTGTATATTTTTGGGTCTGATCATTACATGATGTCTACTAGCATGTGCATGATGTTATATAGTATGCATGGACCTAAAATAAATCAACCCATTGAAAAATAGTAATGATATGAATACGATTCTAATGCGTAATTGTGATTGATCTTATGTCCATCGGGTTATCTTGTGATCTTGCTTATTGTCAATTGATAAGATAAGAATATGATATGAATGTGGGGATGAATACATGTTAGTATGGACTTGTTAGTGGTGCTAATGTCATGATTTGCATATGAGTTTCAATAGTTACATGCTTTCCGGTGTTCAATTAATTATTTGTCATATGCATACATGCTAGGAAAGATACGTGACTCATCACTTACACCTTTGCACGAATAGGCACACCCATCTTGGGGAATTGAGAGCACATGTTCTGCATACGATCTGTCCTTAGAAACATCCACATGTCAAGACATTAACGAATTATGAAACATAAGATACGTCGTTATCCTGTCTTGTTCTCTTGAGCTATTTGTCATACATTGACTCTATGAATGATCATGTTCCTTTTACTACGAGCTTGTTATTGAAACTCTGTGGCCATAATATGAATCTGTTTGTTCGGCACAACGTGGGACTCTTGTCCAAATTTGATCCAATGCCTGTGCAATAGGGGCCTGGTCCGGTCCTGGGGAGGAGCACCCCAACGTACTTATTAACCGCGGGAGTATGGACTTCTGGTGCTTGGCATAGCACAAACAAATACTCAAGAGTTGTGAAAATTGTGCCTTTGTTTGATATGGTAAGTTTGATTTGATATGATATGATAAGATTTGATATGATAAGTCTGATCACGTGAATACGAGATATCTTTGAATATGGCCAATCTCTTTTGATACGATTCTACTCTTGAAATATCTGTTCATTATATATGCAACTCGACATTTGATCTGATATGATATCCATTCTATTCTGCTATTCAATCTGTTATTTTGCATATATTGTCATCACATTCATGAGCATATCTGCCTATTTAAAATGTTAATCATGTATACTACTGCCCGCACAATATTGAGATGTAAATCCTACTGAGCTAGTTCGCTCACCCTTTCATCCTACCCTTTTCAGGTAGTGATGAGGAACCAGTGGAGTCTGATGGGGCCAGGCAAGAGTGATGAGCACCCGCTATATGAGTAGTTGACAGTTTAGAAATAGACATTTGAGTAGTCGATGTATTAGAGAAACATTGTTATTTGAATAATGAACCCTTTAGTTGGTTCTTTCTTATGTAAGGTTGTAATTAGTTGAATGGTATGGAATAAAGTATACTTTTGGTAACCATATTATAGTCTCAATGTGTTCTTCTGTTCAATCGTGACTCTGCGCTATTCAACTGTGATACGTCTATTTGTATCGTTCACGTCCCCCGGTATTTATTCCACTGCTAAATATCGGGGTGTGACAGTTGGTATCAGAGCCCTAAACTTTAGGGTCCAAGGGAATAGGAACATAGGATAAAACTAGATCACACGAGTCAAAATCTGTCGTACTTAATGTGAGCTTGGGTAGAACCATGGGAATAGAAGTCACATGTGATATATTTAGATGACTGACTATATTATTATCTTGAAGGTATTTATTACCTCAATGGCCGCTGAACGTGCCCAGGCTAGGAGCATACAACAAACAATACAGAACTTGATTCAGGCTATCCTGCAAGCCACCCAGGGTGGAGGTAACCGCGGAGCCGGTGATCTCCATTGGAATTTTCGGAATATGGATCCACCTAGGTTTGAAGGGAGTACTGACCCAGATATTGCTGAACACTGGGTTAAGGAAATTGAAAGGGTATTTAGGGTCATGCAATGCACGGACCAGAACAAAGTACTGCTGGCAACTTTCCAATTGGAAAAGGATGCCAGGGCATGGTGGGAGTCGGTAGAAGTAACATTGAATGGCCAGTAACTAACATAGGGCTAGTATCAACTGCAGGAGAAGTCGGGTAACCTTTAGCCATTACCCAAAACTAGTGTTCACAGGGGATAGGAACCGCAGGAGATTGTCACTTATCTCTGCACTTTGAGTCAAAAGGATAATGAGGAAAGGTTGTATGGCCTTTCTTGCTACTGTTGTCATCACAAAGAAGGAAGTCAAAGTTGAGGACATCCATGTTGTCAGCGAATACGCTGACATTTTTCCAAAAGACTTGCCAGGAATTCCTCCTGAGCGAGAGGTCAATTTTACCATCGAGTTGGTCCCTAGAGCAGCACTAGTATCTAGGCACCATATAGAATGTCCCCCGCAGAACTGAAGGAAGTAAAAGAGCAAATGATGGAACTGTTAGAGAAGGGATTCATCCGACCAAGCACATCACCATGGGGTGCAAGGTGGGAATAGTTGATCGATTGACTAAGTTGGCTCATTTCTTGCCGATTAAGAGTACTTGGTCAGTGGATGTATTGGCTGCCGAACGAGCCGGGCTTCCCCTAAGTCCTAGGCAATAGGAATGATAGGATAAGTGTCATTATAACCCTCAGCTTGTGTCAAGAACTTTGTACCTACCTGGTGAGATTGGGTAGAAACTTGGGCTTAGTCCAAAATTTTATTAATAACTAAATATTGTAAGTTACAAGGCATCAACAAGGAGTAAAGGAGACTGACCGTGTGATAGTTTGTTTTGAAGGAACTTAATAAACAGCACGGAGGATACACCTACACACTCTATGGACGGACAAAGAGCAGCCCAAAGATTAATCAAAGCACTACGACAAGCTGCTCAACTGCTAGAGGATGCCCTAACAATGGCTAAGGGGGATACAAATGGAAAGGAAAGGTCTATGGATGACAAAGGAGTTGGCGAAACTAATAAGAAAGAACAAATTTCAACCACAGGAAACTCCAAACCTATAGTCAGAGAGAAACGGCCCGACAACAGTAACAGGTTGCACAAGAGAAAGAAGTGCAAGAAGTGCAATAAGAAACTAATTCCCGCTCCTGTAGAAAGATGTCAGCATTGGAATAGAAAAAATCATCGGACTGAGGAGTGCTGGAAATTTCAAGGCAAGTGTTTCTGTTGTGGTAGCCAAGAATACAAGGTTAAGGATTGCCCTAATGAGAAATCAAGTTCAGGAATAAATGGCAGAACAAACCAAGGAAGGAGGTATGAGAGAGGTATTCTTTCTAACTCGCTCTTATTTAACCCTAAAGTTACATCACCGATCAATCATTATATTATTAGCAATTCACAATTTGATTCCCTGCAAGTCCAGCCCGTAAACACATGTGAATTTGGGGACCAAATTCTTTTAAGTGGGGGAGGATGTAACACCCCGAAAATTCTGTAATTGAAAAATTAGAAATAATTGAAAACAATAAAATCAATATTTGTGAAATAGCAAAAATGCACGTGTCATTATCATACATACAAAAACCCATTAGAAAATTTCATAAAAACCACAGTTCAACTCTAAATAATACTCCCTAATGACCCACAGAGAAATTCGTGTAAAGGAAAAATCGGATGGTCCAAGTTTAAGGCGTTTTACGACTTAGTGTCGTAATCAGAGAATAAGTCAGAAAATCATTATCACACATACCTAGAGGAGCCATAAAATTAAATAAAAATCATAGATGGACTTCAAATAATATCCTCTAATGATCCATCAAGAATTTTGGGTCAATAAAAGTCATTTGAGATATATTTAAAAGTTAGTGTGACTTCTTATCGTAATTAGGAAATAAGTTGGACAACCCATTATTAGGTGTATAAATGATATCATAAACTAAATGAGAAATTTATGGTGGACTCCAAACAATATAAGAGGATAGTCCATAAAAGAAATTGGATCAATGAACAACTTATGTCACATGAACAAATTCAAGTATGAATTTAGTAAATAAATAACTTCCGTATTATCGGAATGATAGAACTTACGTACCACTATTGTACGTGAGAAAACACATCAAAAATTCCGTAAAAAATTATAAATCAACCCCAAATATTGTCCCTAAGTGTTCCACGAAGGAATTCGTGCAACAAAAAATCTGATTGGTCGAGTGTACGTCACACGTGACCAAGTTACCCGAATTAGGAAACTAAGTCGAAAAATTGTTAACATGGAAAAATAACCCAACCATAAATTAAATAAACATATTGGAGAGACTTCCAATATCATGTATTAATAACTCATTAACAAGATTGGGCTAATGGAGCACACTTGGCCCAAGGATAGAAATTGGAAGAAGAAAATACCCAGAAATTCGTGTATGTAATTATGCAATAATTAGAGAGGGCAATTTAGGGTTAAAATTAGGGTGATTAATCTTGCAAGGTAAGCCAAAACCAGATCCAAATCTAAGAGGTGGTTTCCTAAACCTTTGCTACCTCCTTTGGGTGAGAGAATCCCAGATTTCTTGGAAAGTAGGCACAGAATTCGCAGCCCCTTTCCTAGTCCTGTTAGGACTTGTAAATACACCCTAAAACTATAAGAACTCCTCACAAAACATTTAGTGAAGGGTTATCAACAAGTTTGGGTCGTGAGCAACAAGTTTGGAGCGCTGGAGGAGTGGAGAATGGCTGGGGAAAACGTGGTCTTCCTCAACCTCGCTCTGCATCACCCAGAAATCTGTACGGAGTTCTTAGCATTAAAGGTAGGTGTTCTCGGGCCAAGATTAAATAAAACCAACACCATCATGTAGATATTTGAGTCTAGGTTCATTTGCATGAGGTTTGACTCAATTTCATGGAGTATACATTGTGTATTCGTAGTTTTCCCTAAGTCGCGCACAGTTAGGGCTTTTCCTATTCTTCTTATTATGCACGCAATTAGGACCGAATTAGACTAAACTTACTTCATAAAAGTTCTTCTAATTGAAGTCATGATCATCTTTTATGTTGGACGTTTTGTCCAAAAGTCTTTTGTTAGAGAGTTATAAGCATGGCAAGAGAGTCTCTGCATGATACTGCGATTTCGGGCTGCACTTAGCTTTATGTTCTTCACATGTTTTCTCGCAATTTGAGACCGAATTTGATCTAACCCTCAACATCAAAGTTCTTCTACTAGTTGTCCTCGTCATTTTTTGTGTTGAATGGTTTATCTAAATGTTATTCATTAGAGAGTTATAAGCAGGGAAAGTAAATCACTGCATGAGATATGTTTTCGGGTTGCACTTGACGCAGAATGTTTTTCTGGGAGGGCCACTAGTGTCGACACTACTTGATCTAGTGTCGACACACTGTCCCAAAACAGCCCAGAAGGTGTTCTGGGAAGGTCTCTAGTGTCGACACTACCTGATCTAGTGTCGACACACTGTCCCAGTTTGACCCATAAAGTTTCTGGGAGCTGATCTAGTGTCGACACTACCTGATCTAGTGTCGACACACTGTCCCATATTGGCCAGAAGGTTTTCTGGAAGCTGTCTCTAGTGTCGACACTACTTGATCTAGTGTCGACACTACTTGACCAGTTTTGCATTATTTTACCTTATGATCGAAGCATTGTGTCGACACCAGTAAGGGGTGTGTCGACACTACCTTTGCAAAAAGATTGGATATTTTTGGGTCTGATCATTACATGATGTCTACTAGCATGTGCATGATGTTATATAGTATGCATTAACCTAAAATAAATCAACCCATTGAAAAATAGTAATGATATGAATACGATTCTAATGCGTAATTGTGATTGATCTTATGTCCATTGGTTATCTTGTGATCTTTCTTATTGTCAATTGATAAGATAAGAATATGATATGAATGTGGGGATGAATACATGTTAGTATGGACTTGTTAGTGGTGTTAATGTCATGATTTGCATATGAGTTTCAATAGTTACATGCTTTCCGGTGTTCAATTAATTATTTGTCATATGCATACATGCTAGGAAGATCCGTGACTCATCACTTACACCTTTGCACGAATAGGCACACCCTTCTTGGGGAATTGAGAGCACATGTTCTGCATACGATCTGTCCTTAGAAACATCCACATGTCAAGACATTAACAAATTATGAAACATAAGATACGTCGTTATCCTGCCTTGTTCTCTTGAGCTATTTGTCATACCTTGACTCTATGAATGATCATGTTCCTTTTACTACGAGCTTGTTATTGAAACTCATTGGCCATAATATGAATCTGTTTGTTCGGCACAGCGTGGGACTCCGGTCCAAATTTGATCCAATGTCTGTGCAATAGGGGCCTGGTCCGGTCCTGGGGATGAGCCCCCCAACGTACTTATTAACCGCGGGAGTATGGACTTCTGGTGCTTAGCATAACACAAACAAATACTCAAGAGTTGTGAAAATTGTGCCTTTGTTTGATATGATAAGTTTGATTTGATATGATATGATAAGATTTGATATGATAAGTCTGATCACGTGAATACGTGATATCTTTGAATATAGCCAATCTCTTTTGATACGATTCTACTCTTAAAATATTTGTTCATTATATATGAAACTCGACATTTGATCTGATATGATATTTGTTCTATTCTGCTATTCAATCTGTTAGTTTTGCATACATTCTCATCACATTCATGAGCATATCTGCCTATTTAAAATGTAATCATGTATACTAGTGCCCGCACAATATTGAGATGTAAATCCTACTGAGCTAGTTCGCTCACCCTATCATTCTGCCCTTTTCAGGTAGTGATGAGGAACCAGTGGAGTCTGATGGGGCCGGGCAAGAGTGATGAGCACCCGCTATGTGGTGGAACGCCTCGGCCAAGCCCGTTAAACCGATAACGTACTTGATCTGAGTCCACCTCCCGCGAACGGCCGAAGCCTCGCAAGGGATACCAAACCACAGTCCGTGTAAACACAAAGGAACACACCACATTTTATATATATCACAAGATACATAGCCATATTTCCACAAAGCTGAAAGGAAGTACAAGAGCCTGGGGCATACCCCGAGGTACAACTGAAGAAAATAAACAACTAACTACACTACACTGCTGGAGCTGCTACTACACAGCCGGAGGTACCGACCCTGCACTGCTACGGCGCGGCTCTGAACTGGACAACGCTCGTGAAACGTCCTCCTCGCTCTCACCTGTGGGGGTAGGGGTGAGCCTCTCTAGTCACTGGCTCAGTAGGGAACTCCCCCAAAATCGAGCAAACCAAAAACCACAGGTACAAAAGCAATAACAACACCAATAATTTATAGAACAGCTAATCAGGATATAAAAGCTGTAAAAGTACTCACTGTCTGCCAACTACGAAAAACAATTGTAATAATAAACGGCAAACCAGTGAAGGTGTACAAGCTAAAGTAGACACAGCCAAACACGAGCCACGTGAACTGGTTCGCGACACCAGAAACTTACTCAGACAAGCTAACACAGGTCCACCTCTCAGTCTCGCAGCCACGGACGAAGGGTCCAGCTGTCGCTCCACCTGCGGACCACACGGTCACAGGCCCATGCCTGACACCTCTAGAGATCCTGGCCCGGAACTCTCTAGAGTGAGGGACTGGAAAAGGACTAGCTGGGGTCCAGTACGTCTACTGGTGTCCGTACCCCCAACTACGAGCGCGCTACAAGTGACTAAAGATAAACACAAGTGTCACTGTCCCACTGTCGTCTTTCCCTCAGCCGGACGTACAATTCAAACACAGGAGTGAGGGTTTCCAGGTCAGACGACACAGACCTCGACGGTACAACACAAGTACCAGGACAAAGCCCCGAGCTAACAGCCTGGCTCACAAAGAACCTGGGGCACCCAACTGGAGAGGTAACCACGGTAGGCGTCGTACTACTCGCCACGTACACCAAACCACGTGCACGTCACACATAGACCACGTGAAACCTCACGTAAACCTCAAGTAACAATGGTCTACTACACGTGAACTCAACTGGACTCGCGTGAACAACACGCAACCTCGAAAGTGAGTAACTAACTGCATACCCCGTATACTAAACACAGAAACCATGTGCACTCAGTGCACCTCAGATGCCAACGCACCATGCATTATAGATAAATACCATAAACGGTCATTTCTGCTTATACACAAGTTAGCGGCCACATCGACTGCCGCTTACAGGAAGTAGACGGCAATGGATCTGGCCGTCAGTATCCCGGCTGATGAGTTTGGCGACAAACGATGTTGACGCCAAGTTCTTTAGCCTCTATTCCTGCAGAAACCCTAAATCGATCCTACATGCATTATGATCCCAAAACCATCAAGAAAATATGAGGAAACACTTCCTCTGACATGCATGAATCCCACACAACCCAAAACAACATGTTTCATTTACTAAATTACTCAAACTACCCATGTACCCCGCATGGATACCATGACCCAAAATTACCATTTTCATGCAGATTCATGTTTTCTAATTACATTATCACGACCTATAGGAACTACAAGGGTCATTCCCTACCTCAGCACATGCTTAAACATCCCAAAATCTCCCAAACCACGCCGAACCCTCCACGAGCTCCCACGGGAATTGCACCACGCCACGGCGTTTCCTCGCACGATTCGGCAACGCCACACATCCCACGATCCTCCAACCACTCTCCTGTACCTGTTGGAAGCTTTAGGGACACGGGGGCATAAAGCTGGGGCAAGGGGAAGAGAGAACCAGGTGGAAAACCTGCTCTCGGGTGACCCTGTACCTACAGAATTCACAGGTTGGCGTCAACCCCTCTGCCGCCTAGGGCAACCGCCACCATCAATGTCCACATCTTATGCCGCCAAGTTCATGCAGTCAACGGCACCTTACCTGGACGCCAACAAGTCAACGACCACCCCTGGCCGCCAACTCCAACTCAACTGCAGCAGGTCCTATTTCATTTCAGGACCAAACCTGCTCCTCACCTGAACAAACCACACATTCCACACAACCAACTCACACTGGCCTCACAACGGCCATCACAACCACAACTCACACGATCCGCATGGATCCGAAAAGCACGCGACGTTACATTACTATCATCTAAAAAGAAAATTTCGACCTCGAAATTCATAACACAACTCAAAGTTAAACAACTTAAACATACACACCTTTACAAGCACTATCATTTAAAAAGAAAATACAAAGACTTATTTAAATAGATAGGGATACCCTTTAGCCATCTCCTCGGCTAACTCCCAGGTATCCTCACCACCCAACCTATTTTCCCATCTTACTTTAACTAGCTCAATTTCTTTATTTCTCAACTTCTTTATCTTTCGATCTGTGATCTGCACCGGATACTCTGGCATAGTCATATCCGGCCTCAGGTCACCACCTTGATATCTGATTATTTGAGCTGGATCTTCAATACACTTTCTTAACATAGAGACATGAAATATATCATGAACATCCACAAAATCTGCTGGCAAATCCAGCCTATAAGTTGTTTCCCCAATCTTTTCTAACACTTGAAAGGGTCCCACATACCTTGGACTCAACTTTCCAGTCTTGCCAAACCTCATAATACCTTTACTCGGGGAAACTCTCAGGAAAACAAATTTTCCCACTTCAAACTGAAGTGGTCTCCTCCGGATATCTGCATAACTCTTTTGCCTGCTTTGAGCTGCCTGCAATTTTTCTTTAATAAGCTTCACTATTTCGGTGGTTTGCTGAATTAATTCAGGACCCACTAATTGCCTTTCTCCCACTTCATGCCAGTTCAATGGAGTTCTACATGGCCTTCCATATAAAGCTTCATACGGTGCCATCCCAAGACTGGTATGATAACTATTATTATAGGCAAACTCAACCATTCCCAAATGATGCTCCCAGCTACCTCCACAAACTAAACAACAAGCCCGCAACATATCTTCAATCGTCTGGATAGTCCTCTCTGTCTGACCATCTGTCTGGGGATGATAAGCGGAGCTATATCTCAGCTCAGTACCAATTACTCTTTGCAGGCTTCTCCAAAAACCAAAAGTAAATCTTGGATCTCTATCAGACACAATAGTCTTCGGGATACCATACAGTGGAACAATTCTTTCAACATAAATATTTGCTAATCTGCCCACTATCCAAGACATACTTACTGCCACTAATCTGCACACCTTGGTTAATCTGTTAACAAATACCCATATTCCATTATGCCCGGAACTCGATCTTGGTAAACCTGCCACAAAGTCCATAGCAATATCATCCCATTTCCACTATGGAATGGGCAACGGTTGCAACAACCCTCCAGGCTTCTGATGCTCAGCTTTAATCTGTTGACAGATAACACATCTTGCAACAAATTCCGCTATTTCTTTCTTCATATGAGGCCACTAGAAATGCTTTCTCAAATCATGGTACATTTTAGTACTACCCGGATGGATAGTGTACCTAGATTTATGAGCCTCTTCCAACACTCGCTGCTTTACCTCTCTCTCAGCTGGAACAAATAATCTGCCTCTGAGCTGACCACACAATTATCATCAATGGTAACTCCTTCCATTTTCACAATTTCAGCTAAATTTACATCTGCTCTCTGAGCCTCAATAATCTGCCAATACAAAGACGGCTCTACAGCACTAGCAGCTAGTACTGCCCGTCACTTAGGCACATACAAGGAGTTCTCCACTACCTCTTCATACAGCTTCCACTCTTTAATCATCATTAGATTCATATATGCCTTTCTGCTCAAGGCATCTGCTACAACATTGGCCTTACCCGGATGGTAAGCCAAACTGAAATCATAATCCTTTAAATATTCAACCATCATATTATTATCTGAAACTACATAAGGTGCATAACGGCTAAGCGCCATAAACCTCATCTGGTACTCTAAAACTGAAGAGTTACCTTGATGGAGCGTCCGAAACTGCTCTCTTTTCACTTGCTGCACTTGAATCGGAAAGAATATATCATTAAATACATCGAGAAATTCTGACCAAGTGATGGCCTCCTCTGTCCTGCCTGCAAAGGTGGTCTGCATCTTCAGTCGCCACCATTCTAACGCAAAACCTCGCAACTGATAAGCAGCTAACACAACTTTATCTGCTGTCGGACACCTCATAGTTGCAAAAACTCTTTCAATCTCATGAACCCAGTGTTCCGCTATATCTGGATTCGGCCCTCCTGAATAAGTAGGTGGCTGCAATCTCAGAAACTTCTCCACCTACATCACTGGTTCTTCTGCTATCAGCACTGGTGGTGGTGGTGGCACAGGTGCTGCAAAAGGCACCTCTACTCTTGGCGGGACTGGAGCAACAGGTACAGTCTCTCCATCCCCAGGTGGCACTGCAACCGGTGGTACCGGCGCCTGCTGATCCATCCTCGCCCGAATATCTGTGAGGCTTTCCTAGATCCTCTCGATCATACGCTGGGTACTTTCCTCTGGATCATCTCCTCCACCACCCCAATCTCTTCTATCAGCCATTCCAGAAATTTCTACATAAACAAAACACCAAGCAAAATCAAAACAACAAATTATCAGAAACCAAGGTCCCTACCAGCAGTGTACAAAGACCGAAATAAGGCTATGTATCTTTCTAATTCCCTTTTATTAACACGGACCTTGCTCTGATACCAACTGTGGCGGAACGCCACGGCCAAGCTCATTAAACCGATAACGTACTTGATCCGAGTCCGCCTCCCGCGAACGGGCCGAAGCCTCGCAAGGGATACCAAACCACAGTCCGTGTAAACACAAAGGAACACACCACATTTTATATATATATCACAAGTTACATAGCCATATTTCCACAAAACTGAAAGGAAGTACAAGAGCCTGGGGCATACCCTGAGGTACAACTGAAGAAAATAAACAACTAACTACACTACACTGCTGGAGCTGCTACTACACAGTTGGAGGTACCGACCCTGCACCGCTACGGCGCGGCTCTGAACTGGACAACGGTCGTGAAACGTCCTCCTCGTTCTCACCGGTGGGGGTAGGGGTGAGCCTCTCTAGTCACTGGCTCAGTAGGGAACTCCCCCAAAACTGAGCAAACCAAAAACCACAGGTACAAAAGTAATAAACAACACCAACAATTTATAGAACAGTTAAGCAGGATATAAAAGCTGTAAAAGTACTCACCGTCTGCCGACTACGAAAAACAACTATAATAATTAAACGGCAAACCAGTACAGGTGTACAAGTTAAAGTAGAGACAGCCAAACACGAGCCACGTGAACTGGTTCGCGACACCAGAAACTGACTCGGACAAGCTAACACAGGTCCACCTCTCAGTCTCGCAGCCACGGATGAAGGGTCCAGCTGCCGCTCCACGTGAAAAGGTCAAGCAACTGTGGAGACCAACTAAACACCACCACCTGTGGACCACATGGTCACAGGCCCATGCCTGACACCTCTAGAGATCCTGGCCCGGAACTCTCTAGAGTGAGGCACTGGAAAAGGACTAGCTGGGGTCCAGTATGTCTACTGGTGTCCGCACCCCCACTACGAGCGCGCTACAAGTGACTAAAGATAAACACAAGTGTCACTGTCCCACTGTCGTCTTTCCCTCAGCCGGACGTACAATTCAAACACAGGAGTGAGGGTGTCCAGGTCAGACGACATAGATCTCGACGGTACAACACAAGTACCGGGACAAAGCTCCGAGCTAACAGCCTGGCTCACAAAGAACCTGGGGCACCCAACTGGAGAGGTAACCACGGTAGGCGTCGTACTACTCGCCACGTGCACCAAACCACGTGCACGTCACACACAAACCACGTGAAACCTCAAGTAACAATGGTCCACTACGCGTGAACTCAACTGGACTCGCGTGAACAACACGCAACCTCGAAAGTGAGTAACTAACTGCATACCCCGTATGCTAAACACAGAAACCATGTGCACTCAGTGCACCTCAGGTGCCAACGCACCATGCATTATCGATAAATACCATAAACGGTCATTTCTGCTTATACACAAGTTAGCGGCCACAACGACTGCCGCTTACAGGAAGTAGACAACAATGGATCTGGCCGTCAGTATCCCGGCTGATGAGTTTGGCAACAAACGATGTTGACGCCAAGTTCTTCAGCCTCTATTCCTGCAGAAACCCTAAATCGATCCTACATGCATTCTGATCCCAAAACCATCGAGAAAATATGAGGAAACACTTCCTCTGACATGCATGAATCCCACACAACCCAAAACAACATGTTTCATTTACTAATTACTCAAACCACCCATGTACCCCGCATGGATACCATGACCCGAAATTGCCATTTTCATGCAGATTCATGTTTTCTAATTACATTATCACGACCTATAGGAACTACAAGGGTCATTCCCTACCTCAGCACACGCTTAAACCTCCCGAAATCTCCCAAACCACGCCGAACCCTCCACGAGCTCCACGGGAATTGCACCACGCCATGGCATTTCCTCGCGCGATTCAACAATGCCACACGTCCCACGATCCTCCACCCACTCTCCTGTACCTGTTGGAAGCTTTAGGGACACAGAGGCATGAAGCTGGGGCAAGGGGAAGAGAGAACCAGGTGGAAAACCTGCTCTCAGGTGACCCTATAACATGCAGAATTCACAGGTTGGCGTCAACCCCTCTGCCGCCTAGGGAAACTGCCACCATCAACGTCCACATCTTATGCCGCCAAGTTCATGCAGTCAATGGCACCTTACCTGGACGCCAACAAGTCAACGACCACCCCTGGCCGCCAACTCCAACTCAACTACAGCAGGTCCTATTTCATTTCAGGACCAAACCTGCTCCTCACCTAAACAAACCACACATCCAAACCACACATTCTACACAACCAACTCACACTGGCCTCACAACGGCCATCACAACCACAACTCACACGATTCGCATGGATCCGAAAAGCACGCAACATTACACGCTATATGAGTAGTTGACAGTTTAGAAATAGACATTTGAGTAGTCGATGTATTAGAGAAACATTGTTATTTGAATAATGAACCCTTTAGTTGGTTCTTTCTTATGTAAGATTGTAATTAGTTGAATGGTATAGAATAAAGTATACTTTTGGTAACCATATTATAGTCTCAAATGTGTTCTTTTGTTCAATCGTGACTCTGCGCTATTCAACTATTATACGTCTGTTTGTATCGTTCACGTCCCCCGGTATTTATTCCGCTGCTAAATATCGGGGCGTGACACATAGAGACACATTTTCTTCAACAGCATCTTAGAGTGGTCAAAAAATTCCCTGAACCTTGAATCAACCATCTATTTAGTAGCAAAGCATGTTAGAGGATCAGACTCTTCATTTGTGCAGAACACCAAAGATCAATTATTATTGATAGTCATTCCAAAAACAGGAACCATAGGGAAAAGTAAATGCTTATGAAACAGAGGATAACGGTGAAGAACTTTAACACCAAAAAGAAACATGTGGGGACGGGGGTTGAAAGAGCACCTTCTCTGTGTAAGCGGCAGCAACTACAGCTGCCACTTCAACAGTCAATGAGAAACATATTCAGAATATGTGTAGGATTATTTACAACCATAGGTTATGATACAATGAGATCGTGAAGCCTGACATGATGAAGAGGAAAACATATAAATAGTAGAGGGAGGTTATTTTTTAGGATTGCATGCTTCCTCCAAAAGTAACGATTATAATATATGAGATCCACTGTTAAGTGGCCGGTCCAAGTATCTTACAGGCTTTTCACGAGAGCCTCCGCCAAAGAAAGCAACTGATTCAGCATGGGTACGGAGCCTATTGTGCATGAACCTAGATAAATGAATGTCAAAAATGGGATTAGTTAACTTTCCAAAAGACTATTATTTAGTAAATAATGGGATTAATTAATAGTATACAGTAAACCTGAGGCAAAATAGAAAACTCAGAAAGATGCAGCAATACTCAATTGGTCAAGTAGGGAACAATGACCTTACCTAAAGGTTCCCTCAAGTTGTTGTTCTTTACTTGCTAGATCACCAAATTCTAGTGCAACACACCTCAGGAATCCCAAGCCAAGTAGCATGTATCCATATAATATTGCAACTCCTCTCTGACCAGTTAAAAGTTTCATTGTCCATGTGAACCTGAAAATTTCAACAATCATTTAGATTGTGAGATGAACAAAATAATATGGATACTGGAAAACACATATAATTAAAAGACTTACCAAAGAATGTCGACTGACAGTTTAACCATTCCAATTACTAAGCTTGACAGATCGGTTGTCAGTTTCTCCACATCATGTGTTAATCTCTGGTCTGCATCAATATTTCTACCCGACATATGAAATACGGCAGAATGAAATATAGATGGGTTTCTAAAGAAAAATATCTTCATGGTGAGGCAAGGTAAACAATAACACTCCGCTCATTAAGAGAAAAATGAGCAAGAAAAGCCCACCAATGTTGTAAAAAGAAAATATTGTTAAATCATCATGCATCATTGACAACATAAACCTTCTGCCACTGGTATCAGCACAATCTAGATCTACTGAAGGACCCAAAGAATCTAAGGAAGACATTGTACACCCTATTCCATCAATATGAAAAATGAGCATACCTTGTATAAAGCATTTCTTTTCAAATAAGTTCTTAAAAGGTGTTGGGTCAAATGAATTCGCCATCCAAGGGCCAGCCTGGCTGCAAGATATCTGTACGCAGAAGATAAATAACCTTAAAGACCATACTAATTAGGCTATAGATTTTCATGTGAGCATTTTATGCAATTGAATTGAATTCATAAGAAGAACATTTTATGGAATTATCCCAAATGAGTACTGATAACAAACTTGCAACTTAACTGCAATCCTTCTTTCATCACTTGTACAACCATTTATGTCCATAAATATTACAACCTATTTTTTAATCATTAATGGAATTTGTGGTACTATCCACCTCAAAAAAAATGGAAAAACAAACAAAATGCTCAACGCTGCAAATAATAGAAAATTGAAAATCTAATGACATCCCAAGGATCTCATTTTAAGTCAAGAAACTGACTAGTGGTGATTGCTTAGAAGTGTTAAAATCAACTCAAAATAACTTTTTAGAGTGGGTAGAGGAAAGTTAGCATACATAGAACTAATTTACATTATTGACCTGCAATGGGAGCTTGGCCAGTTGCAGCATGAGGAGGGGCCTGAGAGAATTTAGGATCACCTGAGCAAAGGAGGGTTGCCCACTGGTAGGAGAGGGAGCTTGGCCAGCAGCAGCATGAGGAGGGGGTGCACCAGGGGCAAAGGTTGGCTCTAGGACTGGCGATCAAGCACCAGCAAGAGCAGGGGGCCCTGCGTAGTGAGCTAGAGCAACAGGTCTAGGAGAGCCACCAGATGTAGAAGGAACCTTCCCAGCAGTAGCAGCAGCAGATGAAGGCGCACTGCCGCCTCCCCTTTTCTTCCAATGCCGCAACAGAAGCAGTAGCCGCGTCATTCCTTCTCAGCGATCCTTCGTTTCCCAGCGCAGCTGCCGCTGCTCCTTCACGGGAACCCCTCCCCTTCCCAACATAGTAGAGGTCGTCGTTGCCGCCACCGCCGCCCCCCCTCCCCCCGTCCACCCCTCGTGCGGGGATATGAAGGAGGCGGAGCTGCTGCGGTGCCAGATCGGGGATTGGCACCGTCGCTTCCGTCGCCACTCCATCAAAACCTTAATCCACCCCATCCCCTCCCCCTTCCTCCGCTACCTCCTCCAGGATGATGGCCCCTTCCTCCTCCCTACCTCTGCCTCCAGCCTCGACCCCCTCCCCCGCCACCTCAACTCCCGCGACCCCTTCTCTGACGATACTACCCTTTCGGACCCCGACGACAGTGACCATGAATCCTCTGATTCCGACCTCGACTCTGATGCCTCACCGCCTTCTGAGGCCCCCTACTTTCCAGAGTTGGAGTCTGCAGTCCAAGAATCCATTGCCGCCCTAGGCGGTGCCGTCTTTCCCAAGCTGAACTGGATCGCCCCCAAGGACGCCGCGTCCATGGGGGCCGGGGGCACTCTGTTGTGTACCTCCTTCGCCAAAGTCACCCTTCTCCTGAAGTCGTCTGACTGCATCGCACATGACCTATGCCACGCGCTTGACTCGTGTTCTGACTGAACTCCAGCCGCCTCCTCTCCCTCCGAGTTCCAATTCCACCTTGAGGAATTTGAGAATGAGATCAAACAGGTAATTACCGGATCTCTCATCAAGGGAGGCAGATGTTCATATAAAATCTAAGAAAACAAGAGAAATGCAGCAAGCTTAAAAGAACAAAAGGGGGGGGGGGGGGGGGTGGGGGAGATCGTCGACGGCGTAGGTGAGGGGAAGGGATGGGGGGGATTACGCAGTGTGGGTGGCTAGGCGCGGGGGGTGGTGTGGTCTTGGGGGTGTTCTCGAAGGGGGGAAGATTTAACAGATATTTCGAGTCTAGAGAGAATCTTTGCTGCGATGTGAAAAGTTTTGGAGGGTGTTTTGAATTTTTTTTATAGGGGAAAATTTTGGATGATGTTTATACCTATTATTAATTCTTACTGTACTCCGTAAGCACATGATTTTGTTATATGCTTACAGTATCATGTCATAGGGATAGGTATATTTTAAAAGTTCAAGAACAAAATTCGTTTGATATCCTTACGATAGGTACAATTTGTAAGTATAGATATGTCTATCCATACGAATATACTGGACCGTAAGAAACTTTCGTAGGCGGAGCTAACATTTCTTGTAGTGATTGCCTCCTTTGAACGCTTTGAAATCCTAGGGCAAGAAAAGTGAAGAACTTCGAAGATCCCTTGTTCCTAGCCTTCTTCTCCACGATCTCCACATCCAAGAGCTCCTCCTCCTCGTCCTCCAAGCTCCAAGGGTTCAGTAGGGTCGGGTAGAGACGAAATGGAGAAGTATTTGTATGTTTTAAGTCTCCAAAACACTTAAAACTCCTTCCTCTCATCCAACTCCGAATTTCCTATATTTATCTTACATTTTCCTAGCATTTATCCTTCCATTTGACTAGGGGTGGGCTCTAGATCTATGGCCAAGGGATTAGGATAGGACTAGGACTCTTTTTAGGATATTTATGAGTTAAAATAGTGATTATCTTAACTCTTTTTAATTTATTAATAAATTAATCACAAAATTAGACTTAATTATCTCCAATCCAACAATGGGCTCTAACTTTTGGGCCCATTAGTTCATACATAGACCCTTAGTGTAAACCCATCACTTAATTTTTACTTAATAGATTTTAATTATTCACATTTTCTTGTAATTTAAATTTATTTATCGAATTTAAGAATTTAGAGTTGCTACACAACGACCGCGTAAAATTAGTCGCTAATCAATCATTATAAGTGGCTGCAGAGCCAGACTGGAGCATTGTGATTAGGGGTGTAACGAGTCGAGTCGAGCCGAGTAGTATGCTACTCAAACTCTGTTCGTTAATTTTTAATCGAGTTCGAGCCGAGCTCGAATTATATCGAATATTGAAAATGTCTGTTCAAACTCGGCTCGTTTAAATACTCTCGAGCTCGAGCCCTTAATGAGTATCTTAACGAGCTTAATTGAATTTGCGAGTTCGTATATATAAGTCCAATCTAATCTATAAGTAAAAAATTGATCGTTTATAAGACCTAAATTTATCTTATTTAAAGCTCATATCTCAATAGTTTTGATAAGTTACTTAATTTAACTATTCTAATATAATGTTTGAAATATATTTATAATGTCACAAGCAATATGAGATTAATAGATAGACACCGCAAGGGAGAGGGTTGGTGCGCGACAAGGTAGGGGCGGTGCTACAACTCCCCTTCGCACACCGCCTAGATCCCCCTTTCTGCACTGTCGGTGATAGTACTGCGGCCGCCGAGAGCACCGTTTGTCACTAAACGGATGGTCCACAGTGGTCGCCGGAGATGCTAGTGGCCGACAACGTGTCCCTCGGCCCTACCGGGGGGCTCACCTACTGTGCATGTCGGTTTTGGGAGGAAGAAGATGCTTGATATGTGGTGGACCTTACAACACTAAATTTTGTGTTCATGCCCCTATTTACATGATTTGTGTATATACCCTCATTTGTATAATTTGTGTATATATACAGTGGATTTAGTCTATGACATTTTAGCCCTCATAAATATTTTATATTGTAATAATAACTTTATAAAAACAAATAAATTTTTTTATATCAATATATACTTATTATATTTAAAGAAATATTTAAATGAAGTGTAAGCAAGTACTTAGACAAGCTCTTAATGAGCTCTTAAACGAGCTATTCACGAGTATAATCGAGCCGGGCTCACATGTGTTCAGACTCGACTCATTTATGGATCGAGCTTTTTTTTTTGTTCAAACTCGACTCGTTAATTAAATAAATGAGCCGGACCGAGTTTTTATCGAGTCGAGCTTCGAACTACTCATCGAACGTATCGGCTCGTTTACACCCCTAATTGTGATATGCCTTAATTAGCAATCAAATTGGCCATCGATCCTAGCTATTGTTTGGGAGAGCCTATACTCGTAGGAGGATTTATTGTTATTGGCATTAGTCCACACGCGATTATTTGAAAGAATTGATTCTTGTATATACAGAACATTATTGCGGCAATGAATCTTATTGATAAATTCTAGAAATTACAAAATTGAATAATGTGTCTAGCTAGCTTTTTTAATTTATATTATGTTTCTTTGGTAATATATGGTCTCTAACTAGTGGTGCCAAATTGACATGTTAGGAATTATAGACATATCGTGTATAATAGATCACATTCGCGGATGGGGCGATTTATCTAATAGATCTTGCAGAACCCATCACCAACTCTTTATCTCATACAACGGAAAACATAAAAGAACTTGGCTAATTGGGAATTTGACGAAAGGAAAAAAAAAAAAAAGGGAAGATCACCGGCCGCTTGCAGCTTTTACAACCAGTAGGTTTAGTTATGAAAAAATTCAAGTTATCTTCGAGATTTACTCCTTTTGTGGATTATAATGAACAAAAAAAAAGATAATTTGGAGTTTTTGACATTTCAAGTAATTAAAAAGGAAATTAACAAGGTGCATGTGTGCAGCCGAGAAGAATGTTTGCCTTTTGTTCTCATGTACAAGGTTGCTCCATCTGCTCAAAAAAGTAATTTATATCTGTGAAGAAGATTCTTTATAAGTAGCCATCCATCCCTAGTATGTACGTAACCGCAAGATTACACATATCCGTTCAACCAACGAAATTATCCTTCTTTCTTATGAGGGTTTTAATTAGTTAATTAATCTGTTATACATAATAAAATTAGCCATCGTGTATATTATTAATTAAACAGAAGAACTACAAATGTATATTATATGGACGTGTGGTATCCTGCAGGGTACTGATTGATGCGCATCAAAAGCAAACGACGAAATTATACAAGACATATATATTGAGATAAGACATAATAGGTCATGTGATAATGATTAAGAAGAGGATAATCATGATGGCCGGCAACTATGACGAACCAATATACATGTACACAAATCAATATATACATACAAGCAGAAGTTGGGGGTAATATCAACATTATTAATCACTTAATTTCTTGTTTTAATTAAATTACAGTACTAGTGATCTCCCCACTTTTTATGCACGTTATGTAAGAATATATATATATATATATATATATATCATCAACTTGGAGTAGCTCGTTATGAGGTGTTAAAAGTTATATAATTTGTCTCCCACGAGTTCAATTCAATTCCAGATTCTGACTTTCTATCAAATTATATCGTCATCGATCGAATATTTAAAAATTTAACCAAATTTGAGAGGTATTAATTTGTGAGCCTGTAATTACCGATTTCGGTGCTAGAACTTATTGAGATTTTAGTGTCACGTACACCTGATCAGTGAGGTTAATTTACTTATTAAAATTGGCAGGCCATGCATATGTCCTTGATTATATATACCCAAGATATATAGTGAAATCTGACCTTGTCATACCATATATATGAAGTATATGGTCAACTATATATGGCTTAGCGCAAGACAACTCTCTCTAGAGTCACTACAGAAAATGAAGGATATGTAGACGGTTAAAAATCGCGGCCGTCTACAAAAACACTATTTGTAGACGGCTATAAAAAGCCGTCTATGAATATAAGATATGTAGACGGCTTTACTAAGTCGTCTACATAACTTATATAGACGGCTTCAAAAACCGTGTACATACAGAGGATATATAGACGGCTAAAGAAAGCCGTATACGTAGACGGCTTTATTAAAGCCGTCTATATACATATATAGACGGCTTATAAGCCGTCTACGTATCCTTTATACGTAAACGGCTTTTGTGGCCGTCTACGTATCTCCTCTAATTTAATTGCCTTCGCCCGCCCCATTTCGCCTGCCCGCGCCCTCGCCCTTCCGCCTTGGCCCGCCCCGCTGGAGACGCCGCCCTCGCCCAGCACGCCGGAGACGTCGCCCTCGCCCAGCACGCCGGAGATGTCGCCGTCTGCCGCAGACACCGCCGTCGCCGACGCCGTCGCAGTACCGGGTATTTGTCCTCCCCCTCTATCTTTCTCTACCTCTTTCCATCTCTGTCGCAAGGGGCCGGGGGGGGGGGGGGGGGGGGGGGGGGCGGCAGCAGTGGCGCACGGGTGCCCCGGTGGGGGGCACCGGCGGCGGATGGGTGGGGAGGGCGTAGGGGTGGCGAGGGGAAGGAGGAGGGGGGCGCGGGTGGGGGTGCCCGGGGGGGGGGGGGGGGGGGGGGGGGGGGGGGGGGGGGGGGGGGGCGCAGGGGGGCCCGGGGGGTCGGGGGTTCGGGTGGGGGGGGGGGGGGCGCAAGGGGGCCCGGGAGGGGGGGGGGACGGGTGGGGGGGTGCAGTGGTGGCGAGGCGAAGGAGGAGGGGGGCGCGGGTGGGGGTGCCCAGGGGCGCGGCGCAGGGGGGCCGGGGGTCGGGGGTTTAGGGTGGGGGGGGGGGGGGGGGGCGCAAGGGGGCCCGGGAGGGGGGGGGGGGGGCGGGTGGGGGGGTGCAGTGGTGGCGAGGGGAAGGAGGAGGGGGGCGCCATGCTTTCCTAGAAAGGACCATGTGATTGCAGGCAGCATCATTTGATTTCATGGCTGGCCACTCTTGAAAATGTCCCTGATTTTCTTCATGTAATCTCTATTATCAATGCCACAATGTAATTGCCAATGTGATAGCTCTCTTTCCTCGAATCCGTCTTCCTGAACTATATGAAAGGAAGAGGAGAGGGTGTGGAGAGAGAGAGCTAGAAAGTTAGCTCTGGGCTTCAACAGTTGCTAGAACTGTGGCTCCTGCAATTTTCCGTAGCATTATTGGTTCCATAGAACCTTGGGTTGTATGTTTACCTAGTCTGACAGGGTTAGTGATATTTCTTCTTACCAATGCATAATATGCGTAAGGGTTGTGATTTTTCTATCCCCTTACAAGGTTTTTAGTCCCAAGCTATTGTGGTGCTGTAGGTGGAATGTGATTTTCTTTTCTGAAGATTCTTTTGCCTCTTTTGAAGTGTATTCTTACAGGTACTTGGATTATTTTATGATTTGGACCAACTGAAGTAGAACTCCCCCTTTGCAATAAAGTAATGGAGGAGCATCTAGACTATGCCTCGGATTAGGACGTGGGGGGAATCTTGGGGAACTTCTTATCAGTACCCTTGCCATCTAAACAAGATTAAAAGAGGTGCTAATGTGCTGAGACATGTTGATATTAGGGTGCATTAAAATCATACAAAAATAGTAAGAGGGGTTGGTGGGATGAGTTGTTTGGTGTCATTGAGCAGTGATGGTACATCAAGAAAAACTCATTAAGATTTGCACATTGTTCATGCAGATGTGACTGACCCAATCACAGAGTTGAGTATGTACTTTAAAGATATATGTTCTAAAGTTTTGAGGCCTGAACATTTGCTGAAGTTAGAAGCTGATATAGCAGTAACACTATGCAAGTTAGAACAAATTTTTCCGCCATCATTTTTCACTATCATGATTCATTTGATATCACATTTGGCTTATGAAGCTAGAATTGCTGGTCCTATTCAATACCGGTGGATCTATCTTATAGAACGATACTTGAAGAAGTTGAAAGATTATGTGCGCAATAAAGCACGACGGAAGGTTCAATTGTGGAAGGCTATCTTCTTGATGAGACTATTTCGTTATGTTCTATGTACTTGCCCAATATAGTCACTAAGTTTAATCGTACAGAAAGAAATTGGGATGGCGCTCCTAGTCGCAGTGACGATGGTGATTTCTTGTCAATCTTTAATCCCCCAGGGCGTTTTTTGAAGGGTAAAGTTGAGAATCGTGTGTTATCTGAGACAGAAGTGCAGTTGGCACACACGTATTTTTTGAAACAGATAGAGGAGATTGATCCTTCTTGGTTGAACATAAACGAAGGCTAGAAACTTATAGAGGAATCGAGAAAGATTTCAGAAAATGGTTTCAACCGTCTACATATCCTTCACTTTCTGTAGTGAGTGCTAGATTAATATAGGTTAGAACAAAATTAATCGGGCAAACGGAAGTGGGTGGGGATCGAGTCGTACTTATTCTACAAATTAACATATTATATATATATATATAATATATATAGTTGAAGTGTAGATATAACACGATGATAATTTGGACACCATTGATCAGAGCTAACCAGCTGCATGCTGATTATATAACTAGGTAGAGTACTCTTAATGTACAGGTTGCGGGTGGCTGTACGGAGCCGGATCAAGTGAATTCGCATTGTGATCGCTAGGCCTTCAACCAGCAATAATCAAATTGGCCATCGATGCTACCGTTTGTGAGGTGGCTATATATTGCTCGTAGGAGGATGAATCAACCTCATCATGCCTTGGATTGGGGACTGATCATTGATTGATTAATGTTATTGACACCAATCCACACGCGTCTAATTAAAAGAATTCATCCATGTACATATAGAACATTCATGCGGTAATTAATGAACTTTATATATTGATGGTTGTAAAATTCCAAAATTGGAATAACTTAATTCTCTGGCTAGCTTTTAATTTATTATATATTCCTGGTAATCAAATTGTCCATTGTTTGTTGAACTAAGCAATATATAATTGACATGTAGCTAGAAATTTATACCATTCGGTGTATAATAATAGACATTCGCGGATGGGGCGATTTATCTAATTAATAGATCCTAAGAACTCATCACCAACTCATTATAAATCTTACATACAACGGAAAACTTATATAATTAAGAACTCGGCTAATTGGACATTAATTTGACGAAAGAAAAAAAATATGAAAAGAATTAAAAGGAAGGTCACCGCCGGCAACTTTTTCAGCCGGCCCGTGAGTCTTAATTATGAAAAATTTGAAGTTATCTTCGAGATTTACTCCTTTTTTTTGGGATTATAATGAAAAGAAAAAAAAAAGTTAATTTAGAGTTTCCGACATTTGAAGTATAAAATAGAAACAATGCATGTGTGTGCATCCGAGAAGAATGTTTGCCTTTTGTTTTCATCAGTACAAGGTTGCTCCATCTCCTCAATAAAGTACGTACGTACGATATATGCCAGACTTAGAAGTAGTACTGAATGCCAGGAGTAACTAATTATATATATATAATATATATATATCCACAAGATCACACACAAAGAAATTATCCTTGCTTTCTTATGAGGGTTTTAGTTAATTTGTTATATCTAAAAAAATTAAACATGGTGTATTATTAAACAGATCTTCTAAGAACCCGCATGATCAAAAGCAAACCACAAAACATATCATAAATAGAAGACACATTGAGAAAAGACAAATTAATTAGTTATGTCATTTGATGATGTCTACAAACATATATAATAGGTCATATATGTGACAATGATTAAGAAGAGGATAATGATGGCCGGCAACTATACGTTGACGAACCATGCTAAACATATATATAGCCTAGGTAAACATAATTAACCAATTACTTACTACAAGTAATTAAAAGAAGTAATATTCCTCTAAAATTAATTAAACCACTACAAATAGCTAGCACTTCTAGCTAGCTACCTAGCAAACCACATGTACTCTACTGCTTAATTACTTTCTCATATCGCCGGCCACTGGTAACTCACATACATAAATCCATAAGTCTTCATAATTAATTGATTAAAACCTAATTAGGGTATGGACTGGAGCCCGTGGAGCTGTTGGTGCTGCCGGCGGAGAAGTTGAGTTGGGCGTTGGCGCCGAACAGTTGCCGCGCCTTGTCATCGTGAGCCCTGGCAGCCTCCTTCGGACTGTTGAAACTGCCCACGTAGATGTACCTGTTGGACCGGGGATCGAACACTCGAGCACCCCATGTCCCGGAGCCCTCAGCGTACACGCCTATGTATCCCATGCTAATTGTATGATGTTGGGGAAGAAAAGACGCCGGCCGTAGTGTTGGTGATGAGTACTGCATGTGCACGCCCAGGCCCTTTATATATATAGCTCAATGAATCAACTTATAATACAGAAAAGCCCTAAAAAGAAGCTGTTATTAGAAGAATCGCTGGGTGATACGTACATGAAATATGTAATGCTTAGATTTTGCATACGTAAATCTCTCTTGGCTCGATTTATTGCTATATATAATAACATCTTCGTCGTAATTAATTCCTTCCTGATCACAATGCATGCCTGAACCCTTAATTTATATGGCTGCCGCACAATATATATATTATATATATATATAATATATTATATAATATATACTTATATATATATCTATATATAGCATCATGATTTGACCTTGTCTTCTCCCTCTTATAATTAAGTTTCTCTGATTTGCGTTCTCGGCTAGCTTGATCGTTTCCTTCTTCCACCGCTCTCGTGCCGGCGCCTCATCTTTTAATCCAAGTTTAATGAGCGCCCTTTCCTTCTTCAACTCCTAGTTTCTTTTCTCTTCCTCTCTTCCTATATATCAGTTCGCAAGAGCAACTTAACTTCTTGCTTATTGCGACCTAATTACCAACAAAAGAATTCCTGCTTGCGTCTCCCTCGTTCGCGTCTCTTCCCTCCTTTTTTTACTGCTTATAAACATGGAAACCTCCGACTCCTTCCTCTTCTCTTGATCGCACTCTAGCTCCCTCTCTCTCAAAACCTGAGAAGAGATTAAACGCAGGGTGGCAAAAGTACTGGAGAGAAATGTAGAAGAGAATACGAGTGATAAATAGAGTGCGAAAGTAAATAGAAATAAAAGAGATAGAAGTCATGAGGATGGAAAGAAATTTAAACAAGGACAAATATGTGAATAGAAGAACTAAAATTTAAGTAACAAAGAGCATTAAACGCTCTGTTCGCTACCATGAGATTTGTGGTCCAAACCACTAGAAAGAGGCCACATACCCAAGACACTCTCTTATTACACTATTCATCAAATTTCTTTTATTTCATCATGTTGATATTTAAAAAAAAAAAAACTCAAAAACAAAATAACTAATAAAAAATAAATTGATTTAGAAAACACGACTCAAACTATGAGAAATAAAATAAAAACACAACTTGAAAGAATAGTGTTTTATGGATATTTAAAATAAAATAAAATTCAAGAAAATTAACCTAAACAAATTAGATTTGGGAAAGGCAAGTTAAATTAAGAAAAATAAAATAAGAACGCCACCTGAATGAATAGTGCATTAAAATTACACTCGTAGTGACGCTACAACTTAAATGAGAGTGTAAATTGAGAAAGAGAGAGATCTCTAGACCCAACAATGGCAACGTTTGTAGTAAGCTATAGTACTAGATGAGGGCACGATCTATTCACGTACGGGCGTTGTACATGCATGCACACAATCTTGCGATCGAGACATGAGTAGGCACTGCAGAAGATGGTGATGGTTGGGAACTGGCACGATCAGCGACCAGAAGGTGCAATCCCCAGTTGGCTTTCCGACAGTAGCGCAATGGCAAGAAGAGGGCTGCTGGTGATGACACCAACAGGTGCAGGAGAAAGCAAGTGTTTTATGGATATTTTAAAAAAAAATTAAATTCAAGAAACCTAACCTAAACAAATTAGATTTGGGAAAGGCAAGTTAAATTAAGAAAAATAAAATAAGAATGCCACCTGAATGAATAGTGCATATGTGGGTGTGAGTGAATGTACATGTGGGTGTGTAACTAGTCGCCAATGCCGCCGTCGATCGATGTGGCCGGAGAGGGTGATGTGCAGTCTCATCACATGGGATTTTCCATCCCACTTCTCTTCCTCCTCCTCCTTTGTGCATGTCCTAGATTTGTTCGGATTTGTCTTCCTTAACCAAGTTGTAGGTTTTCAATTTTGCCAGTCTTTCATGCAGATCTCCAGCATACCCAATTGTTTCATCACTCTCTTGCTACCCCAAGTACCCTTTCATAGATATGTTAAAGCACTCTGCCACTATTCTGATTTGTACTTTGTCTCACTACAAGAAAAAGCGGAATAGCGACCGCAAGTACGGTCTCTATTCGGTCTCTGTTCGGTCCGCTGTGAGCATCTGCGACCGAACAGCCACCACCTTGCGACCGATATTCGGATTTCGACAATTTTCGATATATGGGCCTATCACAGCGACCGCTCGTTGTCGGTCGCAGAATCCGTCTCGGATAGCGACCAAATATTCGGTCGCAAGTTCAGTCGCAATAGAGACCGCCCATCGTGGTCGCAGAAGGACGTCGCCCACAGCGACCGACAATGGTGGTCGCTATATTGGTCTCTAATATAGAGACCGACCTAGCGACCAAAACATGGTCCGTCGCTATGCGTATAGCGACCAAAGTTAGTGACCGTTTGCGACGGAAATATATCGACGTTATTCGGTCACTAATGTTACAATATTTTTTTATAAACTTACAAAAATGACTATAAATCACCTGATAAATAACAATACCATAAAACCTCAATAAATCAAGAACACAAATCACAATCTCCACGAATCTCAAATTCATCACATAAACACAAACACACTAACTAATCATACATCCATACTAAAATAACAACATGCACACAACTAAAATGAAATCACAAATCCTCCGTATATTGTCATCCTTGTCGTCGTCTCGTCCAACATCTCGCGACGGATGATCCTGTATATCATTTAAAAATTAAAATAAAAACTTAATAAAAATCAATTTTCTTGAAAATTAAAAGCAGATGTTTTCATTTAACTGAAATTGACGATGACAGTTTTAAACATTTTGCTCAAATCTGTAGTCCATTTTGGACTCCGTCAGTTTATACAAGTCTCTCACCTTCCGGTCGTGTTGGAGTCATTGACAAATTAATCGGACTTATTTTTTTATTTTTGAGCCCTTAAACCCGATTTAGTTAGTTCTTTTTAGGAAATGTAAATTTGAGCATCAAGCTCAAATTTGGAGTCCAATTTGAACTCCGTCAGTTTCTACGGGTCACTTTCACCTCTCATGTCATGTTGGAACAATCGATAGATTGATTAAACCTCTCTTTTCAATTTTGGACCCTCAAACCTAAGTTCATAGATTTGAAACTAAAATAGTTAAGAAAATACACAGTTGTTTGCCCAAGACATATCAGGAGTCCAATTTGGACTCCGTCAGTTTCTCCAGCATACCCAATTGTTTCATCACTCTCTTGCTACCCCAAGTACCCCTTCATAGATATGTTAAAGCACTCCGCCACTGTTCTGATTTGTACTTTGTCTTCCGAGCCGTCCTCTATATATAACTTGTGAGTGGTGCTGTTCGAGATACTGATGGTGTAGCACCATTGATTTTTTTTAAAATTCAAATGAAATAAAATTTTTATTTTAATAAATGAGGTAAATATATTTAATTAGAATAAATGAGAATAAGTGAAATAAAAGGGAATTTAAGCAATCCCATATAAGCTAATATAATGGGTTACCCTAATAATCCAACCTAATTGGATGGGCCCAATTGTGAGAAGCCCATCATGGGATACAACCTAATCGATCTCCCATGAGGGAAATTAATTCTTTGAATCGTGCATACATGATCCTATGCCATGAGAAAATTCTCATAAATACTACATCATGTTGTCTTTCAAACGCCCCTAGTTTTCCCAACTTTCCTCTTGTATCCATCGCTAATTAATTCGTTGAACCTTGACTACGCATGTTTAGGTCACTGAAATGTAACATGATCAAAGCATGCCTAAACCTTGTCTATTTTTAAATTAATCGTACATGTTGATAGATCTATGTGTCTACTTTCGTTTAAAATTAGTTTTGTGATTTTTTTATCATCGTACGATTTTATATTGAATTTACAAGTGTCCTATATCAAATAGGATCCGTCGTGAAAAAAGGGAAAAAGGGTCGGACCCTTCTGATATCGTGAAGGCGCGACCCGCCGCGATATATCAGTAGGGTCGCACCCTGAAGGCGCGTCGCGTTAAGAATGCGGGGGCCTATGCCACTGCGATTTCCAGCGTGAACTGGGCCAAGCCGGCCGGTTCGGCTGTCGCGCCCGGGCCGCCCACCGCAACAGTAATCACGGCCGGGTCCCCCGCCGCGTCTTGAAAGAAGTCGCGCCACTCAACCCCGTCGCGTCTTGATCGCGACGGGCAACCCCGTCGCCTTTTTGAAATTACTGCCAGAACCTTAAATTATGCATATACCCTTGCTGTTTCGGCTATATGACCCTTATTTAGCCATGATTAAACCATGTTATAGATAATTCGACCTGGTAAATTATTAAATGGTAATAATTATATAAATTTAATTATTTAAAAGCCATTTGTACGATTTATCATATTCTTATGATTTCTTTATACTTACACACATAACATTAGTATTTGTCATTTGACCCTAATAAATTATTCTAATGTATCTGGTAAATTAGCGAAATAAATAACTAAATTTCCCTATTTAATTAAATACAATTGTCTTCGTTTTATATGCGCGGTTTGAATACCATTACCATTTTCCCTCGGCCTTCGAGCACTCGAGGCACGACGGACCAGTTTCCACACACTTTCTCTTGACTTGGACCACCTCTCCATCGGGAATACTCTCGACTGGGCCAGGGACTCCTTGTCAAGGCCTCTATAAGTCTTCTTGGCTTTGGCGCACGTCCTTAGCCAACGAGCTGGTTGTACCTTAAAACCCGTTACACTTTAGGGGTCAGTACGATCCATGGCCTTAGTGTGTTCTCTTTTTACCTTGTGATCATGCCGGACCATCTAGCCTGTGTCATAGCACGGCTAGTGGGCGGTGATAATTTCTACCAGACTTTCGGTACACGACCTTGTGTCATGCAACTGTGACTATCGTTGTTTATCATGTTTTTACGATATTGTCCATATCTCATCTACTATCTATATTCTCTTATCTGTTCACGTTCTCTCTACACTCTCGTCTATCTCGTCTACTACTCTCATCTATTTCTTGGTACCCTATTGGCCATTCTTGTGATTGTCTAAGATAAAGAAATGACTAATGCCAGTGCAATGGGGCTCGATTTGGTCCTGGGAGGAGCGCCCGAAAAGTGCCAGTTCCCATGGGAGTTAAAATGATCAAGGATGTGTTATGGCATGCATCCAGCGCCATCATACTATCCAGATTAATCTATGACAATCAAAGTGCTATCTATACCAGAGCAATCGTTATCGTTACTAGTGCACTGTTGTGCAATTTACATGTTATATCGTTACGTGGCCATTCTATTATCGTTCTCGTTGTGCTATTTTCCCTATACCAGATGCTATTGTTCTCTCGTTATCGTTGCTTGATCTACCTGACTCTTCTCTCTAGTTAACCTACCATTAAGACATTAATTATTTACAGCATGTTTGTTCTCATGAGATATTAAGTCCTACTGGGCGTTATTCGCTCATCCTGTGTATTTATTTAATGTGTTTCAGGTGAGTGAGATAGATACCACACTCACGAGGATGGGACTGAGGAGGATGCTCAGGAGTGACCATTTCGGCAACCATTTGCTTTAGTAGTTAGTTAGCTTAGTTATAAGTCAGTTAGTCCATATGTATTAAATTGGTTTTCAATAAAGTACTCGGAGCCCTAGTTCTGGCTCTGATACATTGATGTAATAGTTAGTCCATGAAGTTGATGAGAAATTAGTGATTGTAATGAAGTTTGGTGGATTATTAATGAAATTTAAGTTTATTGGGTATTATTCTATTTGTGTAATGGTTTGTTATTTATTTCTTACTCTGTACTATTTAATAACTATAATCCCGCTCCGATATTCTGCGTTGGGGCGTTGCAGTTTTGTGGTATCAGAGCCTAGGTTATTCTTAGGTATAGGATGATCTAGGTTTGACCTGCCTTGACTTAGAGTCTAATTCCATACCTATGTGAGATGGGTAGAATCTTGGGTAATAAGATAAAATTAACTCACACACGCACAAACTTAGTGCAAACTTGTTATCTTACGTTAAAATTCTCTTTTGAAGGAACTTAAAACCACAACAATTGCAGCGGAGCGTGCACAACTCCGTGATATGCAGCACACTATTCAGCAGCTCACACAGGCTTTACTCCAGGCTGCTGGAGCCAACAATAACAACAACCGTGGTGCTGGAGACTTGTACTGAAACTTCCGCAACCTGAATCCACCCCGATTCAGTGGAACCACAGATCCTGATAAGGCAGAGAATTGGCTAAAAGAATTTGAATGCATTTTCCGCGTTATGCAGTGCGCGGATGGTGACAAGATATTATTAGCAACATTCCAGTTAGAATGGGACACCCGTGCGTGGTAGGAGTCCATAGAGGCTACAAGGGCAGATGCACAATTTACCTGGAATGAGTTCAAGGAGCATTTTAACTCCAAGTATTTTTCAGAACGAGTCCAAGAAAGGAAAGCCTCTGAATTTGCAGCCCTCAAGCAGAGGAATCTCACTGTTGCTGAGTATGAGGCTCAGTTCTCTCGGTTGTCGTGCTATGCTAATCACCTGGTAGGCACTGAAAGAATGAAGGCAAAGCGCTTTCTTAATGGACTGAGGCCCACCTACATCACACAGCTAGCACCTATGGACATTCAAACTTATCCAGAGATGGTCAGAAGGGCATAGTTACTAGAAGATGTGACCGATCTCACTGATCGCATCAAGGGCAGAATGGTAAAGAAGGAGCAGACATCCGGAGCACCGAGCAAGCCCTTTAACGACAAGAAAAGGTCGTTAAGCATCACTGACGGGCCAAGCCAGGAGCGAAAGCCCAAGTCCCCACCCCTACTACTCCGAACAACAAACCCCGATGCAAGCACTGTGACAAGCTGGGTCACACGACAGAAGAGTGCTGGAGGAAGGCAGGTGCATGCTTCATTGTGGGAGAGAGAGCATCGGATTCCCGAATGCCCATTGCTTAAAGAGAATGAAAAGCGTCCTATGGGACAAAAGAAGCCCGGCAGACTTCAAGCCTTACAGGAAGTGGAGACCACCGAGGATGGTGGGGTCGTAGAAAGTACTTTACCAATTTTCTCTCAGTCAGCTTTTGTTTTGTTTGATACTAGCACAATGCATTCTTTCATATCACAAGCATTCGCTGACACCTTAAAGAAAAAACCTGCATCTATATATATGGAATTTGAACTATCTATCGCTACCCCACTAGGAGAAAAAGCTCAGTTGAATAAATATTTTCCTTTAGCTGATGTTAAGGTTGATGAACTTAACCTTAGAGCTGACCTAATCTGTATACCCATGGAGGGCTACGATGTTATTTTGGGAGCCGATTGGCTATCTACTTATGGGGCTTGTGTTGATTGTAGAAGAGGGAAGATTACTTTTAGTGAATTCCCTAAATTGACCTTTAGGGGGCATAGACACGAGAGGCATTGTCTCTCGTCTCTGCCATAAAAGCACGAAATATGATTAGAAAGGGTTGTGTGGCATTTCTTGCCGCAATTGTGGTAGAAAAGAAGGCAACCAAGATATCAAACATCCATATAGTGCAAGAATACCCCCGATGTGTTTCCCGATGAGCTGCCAGGCATTCCACTAGAGAGAGATGTGAATTTCTCAATTGATCTCATACTTGGAGCTGCACCGGTATCACGCCAACCCTATAGGATGTCCCCCACTGAATTGAAAGAATTAAAGGAGCAATTGATGGAACTGCTGGAGAAAGGATTTATCAGGCCAAGTATTTCTCCTTGGGGAGCACCAGTGTTGTTCGTCAAGAAGAAGGATGAATCTATGAGGTTATGTATCGACTACAGGTATTGACTAATCTCACTATCAAGAACAAGTACCCTCTGCCACGTGTCGATGAATTGTTTGATCATATCAGGAGCCAAATATTTTTCTAAGATTGACCTTAGATCAGGATATCATCAGATGAGAATTAAAGATGCAGATATTTACAAGACGACTTTAGGAGCAGGTACGGTCATTATGAATTTGTAGTCATGCCTTTTGGATTAACCAATGCTCCTGCAGCTTTCATGCAACTAATGAACAACATCTATCGGCCTATCTCGACAAGTTTGTCGTGGTTTTATTGATGATATTCTCATATACTCCAAGACCAAGGAACAGCACGAGGAGCATCTGAGGATCACTCTGCAGATCTTGCGGGACAACAGCCCTATGCCAAATTGAGAAAGTGTGAATTCTGGCTCGAGGAGGTGTCATTCTTAGGCCATGTTATTTCCAAGGATGGTATCGCTGTCGATCCTTCCAAGCAGAAGTCGTGCTCAACTGGGAAAGCTGACTAATGTCATAGAGATAAGAAGCTTTCTTGGACTGGCTGGTTACTATAGACGGTTCATAAAAGACTTCTTCAAGATAGCTGTACCTCTTATGCGTCTTACGCGGAAAGAGAACCCTTATGTCTGGAGCAAGGAGTGTGAGAAGAGCTTCCAGACACTGAAGCAATTGTTGACATATGTTCCTATCCTCGCATTACCAGTCGAGGGCGTAGGATTCTCAGTCTACACTGATGCATCTGGAATCGGTCTAGGCTGCGTGCTCATGCAGAATGAGAAGGTGATAGCGTATTCTTCAATGCAGTTGAAGCCGCATAAAGTTAATTACCCTGTCCATGACTTAGAATTGGCCACGGTGGTATTTGCACTCAAGATCTGGAGGCATTACCTATATGGGGAGCAATTTATTGTCTACTCTGACCACAAGAGTTTGAAGTACTTATTTTCTCAGAAGGAGCTCAATATGCGACAACAGAGATGGCTGGAGTACTTGAAAGATTTTAATTTCAATATCCAATATCACCCAGGCAAAGGTAATGCAGTAGCTGATGCACTGAGTAGAAAGCCAGTAGCTTCGTTATCATGTCTAGTCATGGGCGAGATGCAATTATTAGAACAGTTCGCCAGTCTAGATCTAAACATTAAAATGAGAAGTGATAAGATGATAGTGGCTAATCTTAGAGCTCAACCTAACATTTTTGTCGAGATCAGAGATCAGCAAGCAAATGATCCATTCCTAGTCAAAGTCAAGGAGACCATAGCTGACAAGCCAGATTTCTCCATCGCTGAAGATGGGAGAATATTATTCCACGCCAGGACTTGTGTGCTTGACAATGAAGAACTGAAGAGAAAGCTGATGGTGAAGCCCACAAGACCAAGTATACCATACATCTAGGCACAACCAAATGTACCAAGACATGAAAATGTCATTTTGGTGGCCAAACATGAAGCGTGTGGCTGAGCATGCCGCACACTGCCTCACATGCCAACAAGCCGAAAAGCCGACACCACTCCTACGGGTGTACTCAGACCCCTAGACATACCTGAATGGAAGTGGGAAAGTATCGGCATGGATTTCATCATGGGTTTACCCAGAACTCGTGGTGGACTTGATGCTATTTGGGTTATTATGGACCGATTAACTAAGTCCGCAAATTTCCTTGCCATTAAGAGTACCTGGAGTGTGGATGTGCTAGCAGCCCTCTATGTGAAAGAGATTGTAAGATTACATGGAGTCCCTGTATCCATAGTCTCAGATCGTGACCCCAGATTCACTTCTAGATTTTGGAAGGGGCTTCAGACTGCATTGGGTACTAAACTCATTTTAGCACTGCTTTCCACCCTCAGACATATGAACAGACTGAAAGGACAAATCAGATTGTGGAAGACATGCTTTGTGCCTGCACTATAGATTTTGAAGGTTATTGGAATGAACAACAGTCCCTAATTGAATTTGCCTAGAACAATATCTATCAGGCGAGCATTAAGATGACACCTTTTGAAGCACTGTATGGCAGAAGCTGTAGATCGCCAGTGTGCTAGAACGAGGTAGGAGAACAGCAATGGCTAGGACCAGACATGGTGCAGAACACTAGTAGAGATATATAGATCATCCGAGAAAGGATTAAAGTAGCTCATTCCAGGCAAAGGAGCTATGCAGACAAGAGAAGACGGGACATAGAATTTCAAGCCGGAGATCATGTGATGCTGAAAGTATCCCCGACCAGAGGATTCCAAAGATTTGGGATGAAAGGCAAGCTGAGACCGAGATTCATAGGTCCACTTGAATGTTGGATAGAGTTGGCGAGGTGGCGTACCAACTAGCACTACCTCCCCATTTCTCCACCGTACATAATGTTTTCCTTATGTCCATGCTAAGGAAATATGTGTATGACTCGTCACACGTAATCAGCTATGATGATATCATTTTGAACAAGATATGACCTATGAAGAAAGGCCGGTGAGATATTGGACAAGAAGATGCAACAGCTTCGGAATCGATCTATACCTGTGGTCAAGATACTGTGGAGAAATCACAAAGTTGAAGAGGCCACGTGCGAGCCCGAAGCATTAATGCGACGAAATTATCTGGAGATATTCAGTAAGTCACTCTTCCTCTCACGATCATATGAATTTGGGGACCAAGTTCTTTTTAAGAGGGGGAAGATGTAGCACCCTTGATTTCTTTAAAATCCAAATAAAATAAAATTTTTATTTTAATAAATGAGGTAAATAGATTTATTTAGAATAAATGATAAATACGTGAAATAAAAGGAATTTAAGCAATACTCATTAAGCTAAATAAATAATGGGTTACCCTAATGATCCAAACCTAATTGGATGGGCCCAATTGTGAGAAGCCCATCATAGGATGGGAAATAATTATCCCAAATTCGGATTTAATTAATTAGTAAATAGTAAATGGCTAGGATAATACTAAATAACTTGTATTTATCTAAAACAAGAGCCCTTAGCCTATCCTAATCCCATGGCCATGAATTTAGCTCTCTTTCCAACCCCATTAGGCAGATAAATGAAAGAAAATAGGAGGATAATTACTAATTTTCAGAGTTGGAGGAGAAGAGAAGAGTTAGAAGATTGTAGGACTCTATTAGACATTAAAACTCCACTATTTCGGCCATAGCAAACCCTAGATCGCTGCTGGAGACTTGGGAAACGAAGGAGAAGGGCTGAGGACGAAGAGGCAAGGAGGAGAGGAGCTAGAACAAGGAATTTCTTCTTCATTTTTCGTCACCAACTAGGGATTTCTTTACTCCACGAAAAAGGTAGACAATCTCTCAAGCCAAATTCGTGTAAAAATTTACCCTAGGGAGACTTCATGATTCTGTGTAAAAGCCCTCTAGTTTCGCTCTATTTCGATCTCCCATGAGGGAGAATTATTCTTTGAATCCATGTCAGATCTATGTACCTGACCCTTCATGTTTGCTTTCAAACCTCGTGCATACATGATCCCATGCCATGAGAAAATTCTCATAAATACTACATCATGTTGGCTTTCAAACGCCCCTAGTTTCCCCAACATTCATCTTGTATCCATTGCTAATTACTTTGAACTATGACTGTGAATATTTAGGTCACCGAAATGTAACCTGATCAAATCATGTCTAATCCTTGTCTATTTTCAAATTAATCGTACATGTTGATTGACCTATGTGTCTGCTTTTATTTAAAACTGGTTTCGTGATTTTTGGATCATCGTGCGATTATATATCAATTTACAAGTGCCATGTATCAAATAGGATCTGCCCTGGAAAAAGGGAAAAAGGGCCGGACCCTTCTGATATCGTGACGGCGCGACCCGCCGCGATATCAGCAGGGTCGCTCCCTAAAGGCGCGTCGCGATAAGAACACGGCGGCCAATGCCGCCGCGATTTCTAGCGCAAACTGGGCCAGGCCGGTCGGTTCGGCTGTCGCGCCCGGGCCGCGCGCCGCAACAGTAATCGCGATCGGGTTCCCCGCCGCGTCTTGATCGCGACGGGCAACCCCGTCTCCTTTTTGAAATTACTGCTAGAACCTTAAATTAAGCATATACCCCTGCTGTTTAGGCTATATGACCCTTATTTAGCCATGATTAAACCATGTTATAGATAATTCGACATGGTAAATTATTAAATGGAAATAATTATATAAATTTAATTATTTAAAAGCCATTTGCACAATTTATCATATTCTTATAATTCTTTACACTTACACACACATAATATTAGTATTTGTCATTTGACCATAATAAATTATTCAATAATGTATCTAGTAAATTAGCGAAATAAATAACTAAATTTCCCTATTTAATTAAATACAATTGTCTTCGTTTTATACGCGCATTTTGGATACCATTACCGTTTTCCCTTGGCCTTCGAGCACTCGAGGCACGATGGACCAGTTTCCACACACTTTCTCTTGACTAGGACCACCTCTCCTTCGGGAATACTCTCGACTGGGCCAGGGACTACTTGTCAAGGCCTCCGTAAGTCTTCTTGGCTTTGACGCACGTCCTTAGCTGACGAGCTGGTTGTACCTTAAAATCCGTTACACCTTTAGGGGTCAATACGATCCATGGCCTTAGTGTGTTCTCTTTTTACCTTGTGATCATACCGGACCATCTAGCCTGTGTTCATAGCATGGCTAGTGGGCGGTGGTGATTTCTTCCAGACTACCGGTACACAACCTTGTGCCGTGCAACTGTGACTATCGTTGTTTAACGTATTTTTACGATATTGTCCCTATCTCATCTACTATCTATATTCTTATCAGTTTACGTTCTCTCTACACTCTCGTCTATCTCGTCTACTACTCTCATCTATTTCTTGGTACTCTATTGGCCATTCTTGTGATTGTCTAAGATAAGAAATGACTAATGCCAGTGCAATGGGGCCCGATCTGGTCCTGGAGGAGCACCCGAAAAGTGCCAGTGCTATGAGAGTTAAAATGATCAAGGATGTGTTATGGCATGCATCCAGCGCCACCATACTATCAAGATTAATCTATGACAATCAAAGTGCTATCTATACCAGTGCAATCATTATCGTTACTAGTGTACCGTTGTGCAATTTACATGTTATATCATTACATGGTCATTCTATTATCATTCTCGTTGTGCTATTTTCCCTGTACCAGATGCTATTGTTCTCTCGTTATCATTGCTTGATCTACACTACAACAATTCAGTTTATACCCACAGATTTTACCTATGGTAGAGTAATACGTAGGTACAATGAGAATTACATACGCTTTTAACATCCATTGTAATATTACACATACGTTTATTTTAGCCATGTGTTATACGTGCTATAGTTACAGTTTTATATAACAGTGTGTAAAGTGGTTATTTTTTGCCACAGTTTATTAAGAAACGTAAGAAAAATTACAGTGTACTTATGAAAAATTTAAAATATATGTATTGATCACTATAGTAACATCTCAAAAAAGAGAACCGTAGGTTGAGGGTTTAGCTCTGGCGCCAATACATTTCGTTTACCGCCGGAATGAAAAAGTTTTATTTGAAGGGGATGATCAAAGCCATAGAAAGCGGCCTCAAGGTGTCAGATTTGAAGGGGAGTCTCCTGGTGCCGAGGAGGAAATGGAGGACAAAGAAGAGGTCTGGTCGCGGGTCACACGAAGGGGATGCCGCCAAAGGAGGCGAGGAGGGAGTCGGAGCCGGCGAGGGCCAGGGTTCCAAGATGCTCCTCGGAGAAACCCTCTCTATCGTCGGTTTCCCTCTTTTGTGCCCATCATCGTTGCCATCACTCTTGGACGCTTTAGCGGCCGCTGCTGCTGCTGCCCCGCCATGAGAAGGGGTGCCCTAGAAGCATCTCCACTGTCAACCTCTTTCTGGGCTTCCTCACGAAGCACCTCCCCAAGAAATCCCTACCCTCCTCCAACAGCTCCTCTGGGATCTCCAGCAACTCCTTGTAAGAGCCGATGTGGGGAGAAGCGGCGCGGCGGCAGATGTCGTGGCCCGCCCCCCATACCGCCACGCCGGCATCCCAGTTGCCATCTCCGACACTATGCAGCCGAGTGACCAGGCATTTGACAGTGGCTCGCACTCGCTCTTCTCCACAAAGTCCAGCGCCATGTACAGTAGCGTCCCCCTCAGGAACCCAGCATTGCCACTCCTGCTGCCCTGCGCCCCCGCCCTCTTCGCAAGCCCGAAGTCGGCGATCTTGGTCCACCTGGGGCCGGCGATGAGCACCTTCTGTGGCTTGAGGTCGCAGTGAACACAGCCCTCCTCGTGGACCCTACGCAGCCCCTGCAGCATCGATGCAGCATACCTTCGCATGTCGTCCTCTACCATGGGCTCCCCCATGTACATCTTCAAGAGGGACCCCCTGGGCAGGTACTCCAGGAACACGTTGTACAGCCGCCGTCCGTCAACCTCGATGCTGACCTCGGGGCATCTGGCAAGCTGGTCGAGCACCTCCTTCTTGTGAGAAGTGTGACAGATTCCATCAACGGGGAGGACTTGACGGCCATCACTCCGGGGCAGCAGTCGCTGGCTGGGTCTCTTCCTCACAGCCATCCGCATTGCGAGAGCCAGGTTGACGGAGCTGAAGCTGCTCCTCACTATATAACCAGTCTCCTCGTGGACTGGTCTAGGGCAAGGCGAGGTCGGCGTACGTTGCTAAACATTTTTCTTCTATCCTTCCCACCCCCCCTCCTCTTCGTCTCATATGTGACATTTGTCAGATCATGGTGGGGGGGGGGGGGGGGGGGGGTTTCTCGCCGCCCTATGACAAAATGAAGAAGAAGGTCATCCCTGATGTTTTCAATTAAGTTTTCCTATTCGATATCATGTTCTAGTTGATGGTGTGGCACCATTCGTTTGCTGATTTACTTTATTTTGTTTATGAATTAAAAAGGGAACTGAGGCTTCGGAAGGAGAACAAGTATTGTCTGGTCATCTCTCGAAGGAGGTTGGATGGACCTACTATGACATTGTGAGGATAAGAGATTTTGTATCTATTCGGGTTTATTTGGTCTATTATTTGTCTCAACTTTTTTATGTTTTGAATAGGTAAACAGTGATCAAGTTTTGTTGATGAGATGTCCCCATATCGATTGATTTGTAAAGATCAATCTATACTTTTAATGTTTTGCTTAGATCGGAGACTGATCCTCCTTTAAGGATCTCTATTTGTCCTTTCCATCATTTGGTTAATCAGAAAGCTTAAAGGTGGTGGGATTAATGGAGGCCAAACTGCGAAAAAAAAATGTATTGGCATCAGAAGAAAGGTGAAACTGTCTGAACTCTCTAAGATCTCTTCTACATCTATCCAAAAATTTGAGATGCCGCTGAGAGCTAAGATGATCCTTGGGCTGATCACTGTTTTCTGCTTCCTTGTTTCTGTGGGTTGTGGCTATCCATTCTGGAAAGGCAGAATGCATCTAGATCCTATAACTCAACTATTGACCTACAATTTTGGGTTTTTGAGTTTGGTACTATCAATGGTAAGTACAATATAAATGCTACAGTTTTATTTTATCTTGCTGGACCTCTGAATATACATTTAGAACTTTACACCTGTTTAAAAATGGGAAAAATCATCTGTCTTCTCAGAATCTCAGAATGTCAAGAGATAGAGATCTCAGGGAGATTTTGGAAAGGTTTTGCTCTATTGGAGAGATCCTGCGAAGATTGAATAAATTACAAAAGCAACTTGTCATCTTAGAGGAAAGCAAAATGATCATGAGATATTGGAGAGATTATGGACCTCAAAGAAGCCTTGAAAGATGTCAAACCATGAGACCTTTTATTATGTTATGTTTTTGCCTATTCAATGGCCTGACTATCCTGGTATTATTCTGTTTTTGTACAGGACAAGAAAATTTGTTTGGATCATCCAAAATTGAATGGTGAAACAACGGTTCAAAGTGCAATTACAGAAGTGGCCATGATGGTGTGGGGGAGAATGTAAAGCTCAGAAGAGGGTTTACGTTGTCCACATCTTCACATGGTGTTGTTTCCTCTTATCTCCACACCAGTCCCCAACCAGGTGACCTTGTCCTTGGATGACCTCAGTTTGTGCAGATGATGGATGTGACTATTCTTTATATGCATATCTAATGATTTTTTTCAGCAAATTCATGTTTTTCTAGAAAGTTTCATCATATTCCAACAGGACAGAGATACCTCCTGATAAAGTAGAAATGTTGAGCTTGAAGTGAAAAAAATTGATCACCACTTATTGTCTTGTTCAACCTTGCAGCAAATGACCATTTATTGATGATTTGATGAAATTTTAACCTTTGTCCATGCATGAATGAACTTCCAGATTGTTTTGATTAATCAATATATCTGTTGTTTGGGCAGGCTTGGGTTGCATTGCGAGACTGCTAACCTAGAAGTAGAAGACAGCAGCATTGCCCTTGATGCTTTACTGCGAGTTGGTTCATCACTGGCGATGCACATAGTAGCATCAAAGCCACTATTTTTATCAAAAGAACTTGTTTCCACTGAAGCTATAGTTGGGATCCTAATGATGAGAACAAGTGACAATGGCAATATCCGGAGGTGCTTTCAGAACTATTGAGTTTGTACAACCAGAACCAGTAATTGCTTCCTGGTGTTTTGATGTTTTGCAGGAAGCAGTTTGATTTCAGCTCTTTCTTTCACACAATTTCAAATGTATGTGTTGTGACTCTTGCATTGCTTTATCTCATATATTAGAGTGGAGCATTTAATTAATCATCAGTATGGTGTATGGAATCTGAGGGAGTAAAAGTTCTTAAGAATGCAGACAATGCTCTGCACTGTTACTGCATTGGTTGAGAATATCATTTGGGATTCATCTCCCTGTGTCACTTTGTTTCTGGTTTTGACATGCCATGAATTCAATGTTGTCTAGTAGCATCTAACTGATGCAGACGGTCTCTATCTGAACAAAGAAAGTGACCTCATCCATGCTATGTTTGCCATTGGCATTTTGGGATGCTTTGTTTTGTTAATTGCCTGACATATTCGGAGCTTCTTTCTCAAGCAGGATTTAGTAGTTAGACTTTGATGTTTCAGTTTAGGTGTTGTTTGATTTCTTTAGTTGATCATGTTTGTCTTTCTTAAATTTCAGATTTGCCCATGTTTTATATTTTCTTACTATAACATATATAATCACATGTTGGATAATTATTTTTTTAAGATAGGTAATTTATTTGTTTCTCAACTAGGTTTTTGCATAAGTTCTGTAGGACATGGTGGGAAGGTCATCATCTGGTGTCATCTACTTTTTTTTAGTTATTTCCCATTTAAAATAACACCTAACTGAATTGTCAATATGGTGTATTTTTCCTTCTATTATGTTAAGCTTGCTGCTTGATCTGACAAGCTTATTGTGCTTATGGTCTCCTTCTGTTTTGATGAATTTAGAGGATACTCTTTGTGGTCCTTTTCTTTGGAGTTTAGATTTTTGTTTATGCTATAGGTTGAAAGGACAAGGAAAATTGCTACTTTCCCTTGTAGAGACACCTTGCTTACTGTACATTTCCCCCACCTCCATAGTTATCCCACCTCATGGTGGGACATAAGCACATAATGTGCTATGGGAGTACATTTAAAGTATGCAGCTTAGCTACCTTTATCTGAAAACTTGTTCAAGCTCTTCTTCCGGCTAATTTAAATTAATTTTCTGATTTGGCCATCCTGGAAACCCTGTAGACTAGAACATGGGTTGACAGAGTAACAGTTTAAGTTTAACATTTTAAACCAAGGTTCAAGAGATGATTGGAAAATACATCCCTCTCCCCATTTTAGTGGTCTATTATAGATTCTTTTTTTTGGGCAATGCTCTATTATTAGATTTCAAAGAGGAAGATAGATAATAAGAATGTGTTGAATAGAATATAATGTACTATGATCGAAGAGGTGGTATGAAATGAAAGGAGGTGAAGAAAATGAATAAAGAGCTGATAATTAAATATGTTGTGTAGATTGTTTGTTTCTTTCTTCACACTCTCATAATTAAATATATTTTGTAGATTTCATGTCTTGTAGTCAGAATTTTCATTCTTTTCATGCACAGAGTGTATAAGATGCCTTTCATAGCTTGTGACATATTTTTTTGTACTATGCTAGGAGATTTTTCATTTTTTTCTTATTATAAAGTTCTTAATTTTGAGTCTTAAAAAATAGTAAAGTGATAGCCAGTAACTAGTTGAAATCAGTTTGAATTTGTTCCAGATCTAGAAACCTAAAGACAAAATATTACTGGTGAGATACCTTGTCAAGACCGGCTCTCATTATTGCACTTGTATGTGTTAGCATTTCTGGCATGCCTGGCCCACCCTTGGTCCCCTCTCCTCTAATAACAACTTTGCCCTGAGTACAAGAAAGAATGTAACATTTTAGATCCACACATACCATTAATTATGTTTCTATAGATAAGGTAGAGCTTCAAATAACAATGATGCAGTGTATGAGTGGTGTAATATCTAAAAGCCCAATAGCTCAGCCATCATAAATTCATAATGTCTCTCCATATTAAGTGGAAAGGCTCTGAATGCCAACTGACAAGTACTTATAAGAAATGTACATAACCTATTCACTGCATGTCAGCAAACGTGATGTACACTGAGAGAATAACTTAGAAGTGAAATTCATGAAAACTGAAATTAGAGAAGCCTAAAACATAGACAAAATTAAATAGCATGTTCTGCATGATAACAGGTGAGACATATTGCACAGTCAAATCATATATTCATTTTTATCACTTTTCAAGGCAGTTGCAAGTGACATTATTAACACAATGCCTTTGACAACTGCAAGCTTCTACGGTTTCAGTATATTTTGTCATTAGCACGAGCACTAATCTACTGTCATGGGAAACATGTTATCCACAGAGATATAAAGCCAGAGAACCTTTTGGTTGGCATGCAGGTACCTTTGCTTCACTTGTCATATCTCTGACTATTCAATAAGAAGTGCATGGAACATGTGTGATCTTTTCTTTGGAAGGAGACAGCTACTAGCAATATCCACATTCAAGAATTAGCAAGCTTTTTCTTCTTAATTTTGCGTTATTTTCTCTTTCTGGTGCAGGGAGAACTGAAAATTGCAGATTTTGGGTGGGCAGTGCATACATTTAACAGACGGAGGACAATGTGTGGTACACTGGATTATCTTCCACCTGAAATGGGTATGTATAGCAATCTGTTTCAGGCTTTGTTTTAACAGTATGGATCAGGATATGGCAGTTTTGGAAAGCATTTAGAGGTTTTTTTCTCTCATCTTTCAGTTGGAGTGTGGAACATGATGCTAGTGTGGACATTTGGAGCCTGGGTGTCTTGTGTTACGAGTTCCTCTATGGATGTCCTTTTGGAGGATCATGATCCTATCTGGCTTGAACTTCGGCATGCACATATAACAATGTATGCTCTGTTCAACAAGTCTTATTAGATTCATTTTTGTCATGAGCTTTAACTTTTTATTGATGGTGCAGGCTATTGAAAGGTTGCATGAAAAGATGACAAATTTTTGTGCAAAGAATAAAGCTGCACAGATCAGTAGTTCAAGGTATGCATGCTTTCTAACACATGAGGGCAGCCTAGATTATGCAAAGTGAGTTCATAATAACGGTGTTTAGCAAAGAGATTTCACACTAAAGGTGTTACTTTAACAGCCAATCTTAATTCTCTTATTATCTTGTTCTATGAAAAGTATTTAAACTGAATGTCCATGACTTCATGACATAAGTTAGTGAAATATATATGATATTTTAGTCACCTTATTGTCATTGAATGACTTGGTTCATCTGAAACTTATCTATCAACCAAAGGCAAGTTATATTTCATAGATTGTTAAATTTACATCTTCGAATGTGTAGAGAGCATTTTCATTTCTTTTAGACCCATAAAATTTTAATCTTATGTAGGGTTATCGACTTTCTAGTAAAGGAAATTATCAACTCTTGAAGAATTTTCTGGAGAAAAACAGTAGTGAATTTAGTTGCCTTTGTTCTTATCTACTTCAAGGCTTCAATCTACTAACCGAGTAAAGGATGGTTGAGCAATTATTATCTTTTCTGATTACTTACTTTCTTGCACAGATAGTTGGAAAACCTAACAGGCTTATTCGAGAGCTTGGGCTACATGATGTTGGGCTCCTGGAGCAAGATCTTGTTTTTGGGGATGCAGGGACAAAGGAAGTGATCAATTTTCTAAGGACATAGCAGGTTGCCTTCCTGAAAAGAGTGATCATGATAGAGGGGTTAATATAGCCATTACAGGTTGCTTAGACCCTAGTAGATCATAATTACAACTGTTTTGGTCACTTCTATTTTTTCTCCATGTCTTTGATTAAGTTCAATCTCTTCATAAATATAAGAGTGGATATTTATGTGGATATTTGACTGGACATGTGAATGTTATGGATGTGATGTGAATGTTACAGATTTGAATGGTGTTTTGCTTATGTGATGTAGATGAGTGGATATGGATTTGAATTTCATTGTAGTTATGTGGATGTATATGTATTTTATGTGCATGTGTATAGAATGCATGCTTGTAGAATACTTCTACATGCTTATATCAGATATGGACAGGTAGTTTCTATTTGAAAATAAAAATAAAATATATACACCTACGGTTTTTAATATTCATGACTAAACATGATTACAGACAATGCTGTAGAATCATAGGTATATATTGCAATATTTATTCCTACATTTATTTATCATCATCTCAAAAAATAGTATTACTACGGTTATAAAAACCATTAGTATAGATAAATCTATACTTACATTTATTTATCATCATCTCAAAAATTTATTACTACGGTACAAACCATCAGTATAGACGACAATACCTATGCTTTTTTGGGTCCTTTACCTATGTTTTATATGATTCTTTACCTACGGTTAATATCGTATGAATAAACCGACATATAACTACGATCATTTTTCTGTGGTATAGGCTTTAGTCACGGGCGCATGCGTGTCGGATTCAAACCGTAGCATTTTCCGTAGGTAAAGGGTTTTACCTTCGGATTTTGGGTATATACCTACGATTATTATGCGAAGTTATAGGTCATTTTTTTTGTAGTGCTACCTGACTCTTCTCTCTAGTTAACCTGCCATTAAGACATTAATTATTTAAAGCATGTTTGTTCTCATGAGATATTAAGTCCTACTAGGCGTTATTTGCTCATCCTGCGTATTTATTTAATGTGTTTCAGGTGAGTCAGATGGATACTACACTCACGAGGATGGGACTGAGGAGGATGCTCAGGAGTGACCATTTCGGCAACCATTTGCTTTAGTAGTTAGTTAGCTTAGTTATAAGTCACTAGTCCATATGTATTAAATTGGTTTTCAATAAAGTACTCGGGGCCCTAGTTCTGGCTCTGATACGTTGATGTAATAGTTAGTCCATGAAGTTGATGAGATATTAGTGATTGTAATGAAGTTTGGTGGATTATTAATGAATTTGAGTTTATTGGGTATTATTCCATTTGTGTAATGTTTATTATTTATTTCTTGCTCTGTACTATTTAATAACTGTAATCTCGCTCTGATATTCTGCGTCGGGGCGTTACAGATGGAGTCCTCCAAGCTGTCCAGCCACCAAAAACCTGTGGCACGGGAGCTATGAAGGGACGAGAAGAGCTTCACGATCGAGGCACATGGGACGATCGAGCCCGCTGCATGGCGGAGTACTTCGGCCAAAGGTGTGGAAGGTCGGAGCGGCTCGGGGCGAAAATGGAGCCTTGGGCAACCCTTGGTAAGTATATCAGCCAACTGATCCTTCGTAGAAATGAAGGAGACTGTAAACAAGCGTTGCGCCACTTGTTCACGAACAAAGTGGTAGTCTATTTCGATATATTTCGTTCGGGCATGAAATACAGAATTGGCAGCGTGATAGTAGCTCTGATATGAAGAAGAGATCGCAGCCATATAAGCTAGACAATGGCATTGGCAATTGTTTTATATTCTGCTTCGGTGCTTGATCGGGCGACAGTCGCTTGTTTATTGGAACTCTTATGTTTAATTTTCTACTATATGAATAAAATTTTATATATTTATTTAAAAATAATAATTAAAATATTAACAAAGTGACAACATATCTTAAAATATCATAGGATGCATAAAAAATATATAAAGTAAATGTATTTAAATGAATTTAAATTAGATTAACATAAAAATGTGCATATGAAAGTAATTAAACTCTATCTATCATCCGAAAATTATCAAGAAACATGGCATAATTTTCCTATCATAGAAAATATTTATGCATATTTTTATCTTCAGGGCAAATAATGTTTAAGTAATTAAGGTATGCGTAAATGATGCGATGCAAATAATATTTAGGGATTTAAGATATATGTAAACAATAGACATGAAAGTGTAAGACAGATTTAGAAATATGAGAACGTGAAAATATTGACATATCAAACATGTATATTATGATTGAGAAATGTAAATAATGACCTAATCATAGTTTTTAAAATTTAAAATTCTTGTCTATACATTTGAAGATGGATCCAAACATACATATTAAAATGATCCATACAAATGTGTACATTTCAATAGATATTAGATATAATAGAAGTGTAAGTTGGATTACAGCTTTAAACATAATCCAATTGAATTCAGAACTCAAAGAATGAAAAATAAGAAGACTTATTCAACAATGATAAGTTCTTAAATGATGGTTAACTTAGGTCCTATTTCGGAAGAACCGATGAATTTTTTGAGCTAAGAAACCATAGTCTGAACAAAAATTATAAGATATTAATAATTCAACCAAAATTTATTATAACATACCTGTGGATTAAGAAGATTGCTAATTGTCACTGATGCAAGAATAGATCTATTCAGAGGATTGATGCTCCCATGATCAAAAGATACAGTACCACTAGATTGCAGGGATGCCTAAAAGAAACCATAGGAAGAGAATCATCTATACATTCTTACGTCAACTACACTATATAAAATATATGTCATCAAATCTGTGAACCATAGAATGATTTGCTTCTAATTACCTCATTTTAGTTCTTGTACTATAATACAATTAGTGTTTAGGCTAATTATGCATATTTCAAATCCAACTAATCAAACTTTTATTTTAAGAACACAGTAATATCTTGAAATTACATGTTTAACAAAAACTAAATGAATTAAGTATTCATGTATATCGAAGTAGGTCTCCCTTGACGTCCAAGTACGATACTCCACTCTGTGCTAACTTCAGCTGACTTATGTTGAAGTTCATTTTATTTCGACCATGATTCCTCCGTCGGGTTGGAGTTTCACTCTAATATTGGAAAAGGCCAAGTGAATTTATATAAAACCAAGTGAATTTATATTCTTGAGAGCTTGTTTCCCTGATTCGATTACATGGCCTCGTAGAAGCTACATGGTATAATCTGTCGATTAGATTTTGTCTCAAAAAGTTCGATGAATGCAAAAGGCTGCAACACAAACATTATTTATCAAAGCTAGGAATGCAATTTTGTAAACGATTAGAATGCTGCAATTTTATGCATCTCTTTGACAAACTAAGAAATGATGTACATCCACAAAAAAAGATTGATTTATCAGATGGCAGTCTCTTGGTCCAAAACTGGTGGTGGTGAAGACTCTCTGGGTGGAGACGTGGGCGGCGATGGTAGTGGATAAGAGCTGTTGGTTGCTGGTGGCGGTGCACGCTCGGGAAGCGAGGAACATTGGCGCGCTGATGATGGTGGAGGCGGTCAATGAGTTCGCGGTAGGTAGACGCTGGTGGGGATGGCCGTGGGAACTTGTTCACATGTGACGACGGCCTCTGTTGTCCCTGTGGTGGGGTGACTCGTTGGAGGAAGGTGATGGCGCATGTTGGGGCACCGCCGAAGAGTGTTGGTGCAGTGGAGAGGATGGTGATGATGGTAGTGGACACTTGCTGGGGAAAGGTCTAGGCGCCTGCTCAGGTAGTGGCGAACACTGGAGGGCCGGAGTCGACGATAGGGGTGGTGAAGACAGAGGTAGGGATGATGGTGCTGGAGACACGCTGGGGGAGGGCAGTGCATTCTTGGCTGTGATGACACTTGGTGGGGTGGAGGCGACAACGGGCGTCACTTGCGAGCTCGCAGTGATGGCGATGCACGTGCTTTCCTGGGTGTGCTGTGACGGCTATCACACCGAAGGAGACGACGGGGGTGATCTGTGAGCTTGCGGCGAGAGTGGCGAGGTCATTGACGGTGGAGACATGGGCAGTGATGGTGGTGGAGAAGACCTACTTGGGGCTATTGGCGGTGCACACTTGGGAAGCGGGGAAGGCTGACGTGGTGGAGACGGTGGCAGAAGTGACATGTAAGCTCACGGTGGGTGCGACTACACTGGTGTGGATGGTGGTGGAACCTGTTCGCAGGTGGCAGTGGCGTGTGGTGTCTCTGCGGTGGTGACGACGTGAAAGATACCAGAACTGGCGGTGCTGCACGCAAGAATGGAAGTGGAGGGGGAGGCTTACCTGCTGTTGCTTGTGGTAGTCCTCGGCTAGGGGTTCGTCCAAAAGGGCCTGCCTAGAAATGTGAGCGATTTTATAGCCTATAATTGCATAGGAACAAGAGATTAAGGAGAGGAGTTGTCAGGAGGGAGAAACCGCAAGATGTTTTGAAAATTTTTGTGAGAAATTGTAGGGGGAAGAACTGTGCGAGAAGGGTTAGGAATCAATTTTTTTTTTTTACTTAGATGTAGATTGGAAGTTCCATGCGGTTGGGAGAGAGATAGTGGAGGGAATAGAGAGAAAGTGTGTGTCAGGTGCAATCTAATTTGGCAGGGTTAAACTGAGTTTTAGTAGTATACTATTTCTATGCCCGTGCCATGCACGGGATTGTTTTAGATATAAAAAGAATTATAACTATCAAAAAGAATTTTCAATTTAGTAACATCACAATATTAACAACATAAAATGAATTAGAAATGTCTTCAACAAATAATAAGTCCACATCATATATTGGTCCATGACAAAAGTCATTGGTTTATAAACAATAATGTTCGACAATATCCATAGATCTCATTTTTCAACTTCTTCATTTTCAATTTTAGTTTTCTTCATCTTATTAGATGAATATTGTGTTGTAGTATCATCTGCAGACAAACCTTCTTCACGTTCTTCATCTGATAAATTCCTTTTGAATAGAGTGATGCTACTTTTAGAACATGTAATTGAAATGTTATCCTGAAACATAATAATAAAATTATTAATAAAACACTACAAATAAATTTTGAGTTATTGTTTTAGAAATGTTTTTTTACCTTGAGTTTTACTTACATTATCCACATCTTCAGTGTATACACCTTACCTGATATTGTTGTCGATGTCCACATTCTCAGCTGATTCCTAAAAATGTTTGAGCAAATAATAATAGTTAAACATTTTAGTATTTGTATATTTATCTTAACATAGTTGAAAGTAGCATATGAAAAGAAAAAATTATGCAAAATTGGATTGTTCATATATGTGAGTTACAATTGTTCTTCAATCCAACTTCCATTACTAACAATTTAAAATTATTGAAATTAGATTTACATAATTTAAAGATCTTGAACATGATTATTTTACAACCAAAAAATGCTATAACATGATAATTCTATCTTCCTTGCGCAAGTTTTTTTGGCCCATAAAATAATATTTGGAAGTGTAAAATAAAACTCTTAGATCCTGAGATTTTAGCACTTCATCAATCGTTAAATCTTAAAGAATAAATTCGCAAAATAGGATATAATTACAATCTTACACATACTACTTACAGATACAACAAAAAAAATCTATGCGACAGAATGTTTAATAGTTTACTTGTAAGCAATATGTATATCCAATATCCAGACATATTTGCTTAAAGGAAAGAAGAAAAAAAGCCATAAGAGAACTCCTTCACAGAAGTGCCCCCCAATATCTGTAAGTAGTACTACTACTCTCAATTAGATACGGAAAAGTGATGGAGTGCAACTCTGGGTGGAGGGGGGAGGCCATGGGTTAATCCTCCATGATTCCAAAGCACAGGTAAGGTGTCGCCTTCAGATGTCGGATGAAACATATCGAAATAGACTACCATTTTGTTTATGAACAAGTGGAGCAACGCCTACTTACAGTCTCCTTCATTTCTATGAAGAATCAGTTGGCTGATATACTTACCAAAGGGATGCCCAGGCTCCACCTCCGCCCTGAGCCGCTCCGACCTGCCACACCTATGGCTAGAGTACTTCACCATGCAGCGGGCTCGATCGTCCCACATGCCTCGATCGTAAAGCTTTTCTCATCCCTTCATAGCTCTCGTGCCACAGTTTTTTGCTGGTTGGCCAGCTTGGCGGACACCATCAGCTATCTGGAACAGAACCACTCACAAGTTATATATAAGGGACGGCTCGGAAGACAAGGTACAAATTAGAACAGTGACAAAGTGCTTTAACATATGTATGGAGAAGTACTTGGGGGTAGCTAGAGAGTGATGAAACAATTGGGTATGCGGAGATCTGCATGAAAGACTGGCAAAATTGAGAACCTACAACTTGGTTAAGGAAGACAAATCCGAACAAATCTAGGACATGCACAAAGGAGGAGGAGGAGGAGGGGGGTGGAAAATTCTATGTGATGAGACTGCACATCACCCTCTCCGGCCACATCGATCGACGGCGGCATTGGCGACTAGTTACACACCCGAACACTCGCTTACACTCAGAGAGAGAGAGAGAGACTGGCAACAGTGGGTTCGATGAGTAGCTAGGTCGACATAGAGAAACCTACCCAAAACTCGCTAGGTCGACATAGAGAAACCTACCCAAAAAAAACACAATAGGTAAAAGACAACATGTCAGTAGTGGTCAAAAAATAATATATATTTTAAGTCTAGATCAATGATTTAATAAGACAATATGACACCATATGAATCACTAGGAGTATCTGGCAAAAGGCAAATGCAATACACCAATACCCAATAAGAACATCTTAAACTAATCAATAGAACAAACATCGCAGTAGAAGTGAAGAGCCCTCACTTATTCACACAACCACAACAGATAAGTAAAATGCAAGGTGATACGGGGAGTTCCCGGTAGGTTGACTGAATCCTCAGGCTTAGCCGACCTCACTGAGGCATAGGCTGCCGTCCCTTCTTTCTCAGGAGGAACGTTAGCGTTGTTTGATCCGACGGTTCAGGTCGAAAAGATCAGCCTACTTTCATACCTCTGGCCGACTACCTTAGTAGGACTTAATATCTCGTGTGAACATGCATGCTTTAAGTGATTAATGTCTTGTAAAGCAGGATAACTAGACAGAACGATCAAGTATAGTCAAGAGAGTAATGTCACATGATAGCAAGAGAATGATAATACGTTCACATGAAAATAGCATAACAAGCATGATAAGGGATTGGCCATATAATGAGATAGCATGTATGGTTGCACAAAAGTGCACCAGTCGCGATAGCAGGTTTGGTCGTTCTTCTTGTCAACCGAGGGATTATAATATTTTGATTGATTGTCTTTGATTAAATCTTGAGAGTCATGCGTTTGGATGCATGCTGAACACCCTGATCATTGAACCCTCGTGAGTAATAGTCTTTCAGATGCACCTCCCAGGACTAGATCGGGCCCTTTATAATGTTGCATGACATTGATCATGTTTTTTATCTTAGACAATCAATTAGATGGCCAAATAGAGTACCAAGAATAGAAGAGAGTAATTGAAGAATAGACGAGAGTATAGAGAGAACGTGAATGGATGAGAGAATAAGAATAATAGATGAGATCTAGGACATATTCGTAAAACAACGATAAACATGCGATAGGAACAGTTGCACAACACACATGATCGTGTGCCGGTAGCCTGGTGGAAGTCACTAGCCGCCCAATAGTCGTGCTACGAACACAGACCAGAGGTCTGGCGTGATCTCAAGGTAAGAGAGAACAATCTAAGGCCGTTGGATCATGCTGATCCCTAAGGGCAAAATGGGTATTGATGGTACAACTTGCTCGTCGGTAATAGACATCCGCCAAAGCCAAGGAGTCTTATAGAGGCCTCGACAAGGAGTTCCTGGTCCTGTCAGGAGTATTCCCAACGGAGAGGTCGTCCAAGCCAAGAGAAGTGTGTAAAGAAACGTTGTCCGTCTTGCCTTGAGTGCTCGAAGGCAGAGGGACACGATAACAGTGTTAAATTAAGCGATTAAAACGAAGACAGTCTATATAAAATAAATAAGGAATTTACATGAATAATTGGACTTAATTACCAGATAGTTCATTAAGAAATTTTGGTAAGGTATCATGGCTAAGATTCATGTTTAGTGTGTGCATGTGTAAGAGAATCAAGTTAGCAAGAGATAGTTGTGCACACATCTTTTAATTAATAGAATTCATGTAAATATTACCCATTATACATTAACATGTCGTTACTGTTCACAATAGTACATTGCAGGATTCATGATTAACATGATGATTAGGGTTTCTGGAAAGACAGTCATGTCGCGACGTCGGCCAACGTCGCGTTCAGGTCGTGACAGACTGGGCCGACGCGACGACCATGTTATGGTCGCGACGTGTCGAGCCTACACGATCTGGTTCAGCCGAGATGCCGACGCGACGACGAGGTTCTCATCGCGGCGTGTGGGGGCGACGCGTTTAGGTCGAGACCGACGTGATCTGAAGATCGCGACTCAGGGACCCGTCGCATTATGAATGTGACATGAGGCCTTGTCACGACTCGGTTGAGAACGCGACCTATCGGGTCGTCGCATTCTCAGGGTCTCGGCCTGAGCTTTAACAGTGGGTCAAGTCTCTTTGGGTTGCGGTCCATGCAACCAAGGGCTTGACACAGTGGTCTTTAAAAATGGATATAAAATTGTATACACGATGAAAAATCATGAAATTAGTTTTAAAAGAAACTAGACATGTAGAGGTGTCCCAAGTAAAGAGTAATTAGATTTCTAACAAGGTATGATCATGCTATTAATAGGTTCTTCGCAATGAACATAAAATCTGACACAGTGATGGAAAACATTTAAATTCGAAAAGGGTACTTGATAGAAATTGGGGGAAATGGTGTCATTGGACTCCTAACATTATGTAGCATGTAATATAAAAGTCATAGGGCACAAGATCATGTATGAACAGGGATTTAAGGTAAACAAGTCAAGTTGGGTACATGTTCTTAATAGAACTTTGAGCACGAAATACTCATGAATGACATGATGAAAATTGGGGAAAATATGGGGCTTTCGAAGATGGTAACATGGTCTACCTATGGTCAAAGTTAATTTCATTTTTGCTTGAGAGATTCACTACAGGAAAATCAAGCTTTACTTACGTCCAAACACCGTAGTAGAGAACCAAAAATCGTAAGCATAGCCTTCGCTTACGGTGTTACCCTACGATAGGGTTTCGTCGGCTAAGGTCCGACGGCAAAGGCCTAGGGCTACGGTGTTTTAAACGCCGTAAGTATGGAACTTTACTCACGGTGTTTGTAGCTATAAGTAACACCACAAGGATATCTTCTTTCTCCTACAGCTATGTAAACCATAGTCATAATTTTTGTAAGGATAGACTCAGTTACAACTGCGTACATCCCTACGGCTATGTAAACCACAAGTATGCTTCCCTACGACCACGTATACCATAAGCAGTTTTGTTTCAGCAAAAAAAAATAGTAATGTATTCAAATGGATCCACATTCACCTACATTTAGAGATCCACATTACTGCATTTGGAGATCCACATCACATACATTTGGATCTACATTCACATACATTGGGATCCACATTACATACATTTGGATCCACATTCACATACATTTGGATCCATAGTCACATTTACATTTGGATCAACACATACACATCTACATTTAGATTCATACATTCACATCCACATCCACATTCATATCCACCTTCACAGAACATTCGGATCCACATTCACATTGACATCCACACATTCACATCCACACACACATTCACACCCACTCATTCACAATACACAACACATTAAAAATATAAAACACATTAAAGTTTAACAAACAATAATGTTGGTGAAAGTAAATCATCACATAAAACATCAAATCCATCAAATTGTTCACATTCACATATTAGTGCTAAAGATCTGTTCAGAAGACGAAGTTAAGTGTTAACCCATCAAATTGTTCACATGTAATGGGAGGAGATTTGTGATTTGTCCAAATCAATTACACATCAAGGAGAGCATCAATCAACTTACTTTCTCCTTGGACCAAGACAGGTTGCAGTTGACGAACTACAAGAGCAACACTATACTTCTCATTTCAAACTGCACAATATGCTTAATAAAAAATGGGCTAAAGAAGATAATTTCTCAACATTAAATTTGATCTCAAGATCTACTCAGTTGGCCTAAACCAACTGCAACAGCAAGCTCATGCTAAATCTTATTTATTTCATTATAAGATGGAGGTGAAGGTGAAGATCAATTATCATTTTACCTCTTTGGGATAGGGTCTGTGCCTATGCCACGAACTCTTCCAATTTTGTCCCTTCCCAGAACTTGCTCATAAGCATCCCCCATGCTTGCAATTGAGCTTGATGTGCTTGAGTGCTGTGTCAGTTTATGTCTCGAATTTTCTCCTACAACTTGAATAAGAAAACAATCAGGAATGAATACAATCATTGCAGCACTCTCATAAAGGAATGAATACAATCATTGCAGCACTCTCATAAAGACAATTAACAAAGTTAATTAATTATACAAAGCAGTTCTGGTTATATTTTTATTTTGACAATATGTTTCTTTTTATTTTGACAATAGCATACATTCCTTCAATACCTGCATAAAAGTCAAGGACAGTAGAAATGATTAGCGTTTCTAATGATCCTTGAAAAGTAAGAGCAGAGCATGGATGGGAGTTTCAGCAAAAACCGAAACTAGTTTCGGTCAGTTTTGTTTTGTTTTTTGTTTTTTATTTTTAATTATTTTTTAAAGATTATATTTAACAATAAAACCCTAGGACTAATTGTTACTATGACTGCAGCCAATGGTGAACCTGATCATCAGCATGTGAATATAATAACATCAGTAACTTTCAGTTACAAGAAATATTAGCTTCTCTACTCATCGACTAATAGATCAAAGCTTACCCCATTTAGCACCTGGGGTAATAATATCAACTTGGGAAAATGAAATAGTATTGTCAGCAGCAATAAAATTCCTTTGAAAGGATGATTCTTGTTCATTAGAGAGAAGGATATCTGCATATCAAACAATTATGAGTAACATTCATTTACAATAGTGCTTTTTTGTATGATCTACATCAGATTAATGATGCAAAAATAACATGAATACTGAGCAAGCAAAATGGATGTGTATAGATGAACTGATGAAGCAACAATCTAGCAAGCAACATTCAGACATGCAGACAGTGGAAGTACTAGAGTGAATTAGGTGCTACAAAGTTTCTCATAGCAATTATAAACCACAGGTCCACAACTAAAAGTTTGCCCACTGCAGGACTTGTACTATGTACCATATACATACAGACAAAAATAGGATTGCACTTCCTTTGTTTGCAACTAGTCCTAAACACTTGACAGTTCATGTGTGAGGAAGTGGTGATCTGATCACAAGAGAACATTTTTTGATCAAATAAATGCATTGGAAACATAAATATAGAAACAAGGGTAATCATATTTTACCATTTTGGGCAGCATCAAGAAATTCCTCAAGTTCAAAAATGCAATTGATTCCACCAGTAAGTTCAAGATACTACGTATGCAACTCAAGGATGCCCCCAAAAGCCAGAAAACTTTGTGACACTATAGAAGCTAAGAAGCGCAATGCATCCAATTGCCCTGTAAACAATCAGCATGTGAGATAGTTAGAGAACATTTTGAGTAAAGAAGGCATTAACAGCTTCTCCTTGTGCACCTTGTATCGCAATAAGTGCACGATCTCCTTGGTGTTCCATAGCATACAACAATTCAGTCCCCAAGTTACATTGTGAGGAAGTTGCTTTGTGATGAAGTCGTCCAGAATACCATAGTGTAACACCCCGAAAATTCGGTAATTAGAAAATTAGAAATAAATCGAAAACAATAAAATCAATATTTGTGAAATAGCAAAAATGCACGTGTCATTATCATACATACAAAAACCCATTAGAAAATTTCATAAAAACCACAGTTCAACTCTAAATAATACTCCCTAATGACCCACAGAGAAATTCGTGTAAAGGAAAAATCGGATGGTCCAAGTTTAAGGCGTTTTACGACTGAGTGTTGTAATTAGGGAATAAGTCAGGAAATCATTATCACACATACCTAGAGGAGCCAGAAAATTAAATAAAAATCATAGATGGACTTCAAATAATATCCTCTAATGATCCATCAAGAATTTTGGGTCAATAAAAGTCATTTGGGATATATTTAAGAGTTAGTGTGACTTATTATCGTAATTAGGAAATAAGTTGGACAACCCATTATTAGGTGTATAAATGAGATCATAAACTAAATGAGAAATTTATGGTGGACTCCAAACAATATGAGGGGATAGTCCATAAAAGAAATTTGATCAATGAACAACTTATGTCACATAACAAATTCAAGTATGAATTTAGTAAATAAATAACTTATGTATTAACGGAATGATAGAACTTACGTACCACTATTGTACGTGAGAAAACACATCGGAAAATTCCGTAAAAAAAATATAAATCAACCTCAAATATTGTCCCTAAGTGTTCCACGAAGGAATTCGTGCAACAAAAAATCTGATTGGTCGAGTGTACGTCACACGTGACCAAGTTACCCGAATTAGGAAACTAAGTTGAAAAATTATTAACACGAAAAAATAACCCTACCATAAATTAAATAAACATATTGGAGAGACTTCCAATATCATGTATTAATAACACATTAACAAGATTGGGCTAATGGAGCACACTTGGCCCAAGGATAGAAATTGGGAGAAGAAAATACCCAGAAATTCGTGTATGTAATTATGCAATAATTAGAAAGGGTATTTAGGGTTAAAATTAGGGTGATTAGTCATGCAAGGTAAGCCAAAACTGGATCCAACTCTAAGAGGTGGTTTCCTAAACCTTTGCTACCTCCTTTGGGTGAGAGAATCCCAGATTTCTTAGAAAGTAGGCAACAGAATTTGCAGCCCCTTTCCTAGTCCCGTTAGGACTTGTAAATACACCCTAAAACTATAAGAACTCCACACAAAACGTTTAGGGAAGGGTTACCAACAAGTTTGGGTCGTGAGCAACAAGTTTGGAGCGCTGGAGGAGTGGAGAACGGCTGGGGAAAACGTGGTCTTCCTCAACCTCGCTATGCATCAACCCAGAAATCTGTACGGAGTTCTTAGCATTTAAAGGTAGGTGTTCTCGGGCCAAGATTAAAGAAAAACAACACCATCATGTAGATCTTTGAGTCTAGGTTCATTTTCATGAGGTTTGACTCAATTTCATGGAGTATACATTGTGTATTCGTAGTTTTCCCTAAGTCGCTCACAGTTAGGGCTTTCCCCGTTCCTCTTATTATGCACGCAATTCAAGACAGAATTAGAAACTTCCTTCATGAAAGTTATTCGACTTGAAGTCAGGATCATCGTTTATGTTGGACATTTTGTCCAAAAGTATTTCGTTAGAGAGTTATAAGCATGGAAAGAGAGTCTCTGCATGATACTGCGATTTCGGGCTGCACTTAGCTTTATGTTCTTCACATATTTTCTTGGAATTTGAGACCGAATTAGATAAAACCCTCAACATAAAAGTTCTTCTACTAGTTGTCCGCGTCATCTTTTGTGTTCAACGTTTTATCTAACTGTCATTCGTTAGAGAGTTATAATCAGGGAAAATAAATCGCTGCATGAGATGTGTTTTCGGGTTGCACTTGACCCATAAGTTTTTTTCTGGGAGTGCCACTAGTGTCGACACTACTTGATCTAGTGTCGACACACTGTCCCAAAACAGCCCAGAAGGTGTTCTGGGAAGGTCTCTAGTGTCGACACTACCTGATCTAGTGTCGACACACTGTCCCAGTTTGACCCATAAAGTTTCTGGGAGCTGATCTAGTGTCGACACTACCTGATCTAGTGTCGACACACTGTCCCATATTGGTCAGAAGGTTTTCTGGAAGCTGTCTCTAGTGTCGACACTACTTGATCTAGTGTCGACACTACTTGACCAGTTTTGCATTATTTTACATTGTGTTCGAAGCATTGTGTCGACACCAATAAGGGGTGTGTCGACACTACCTTTACAAAAAGATTGTATATTTTTGGGTCTGATCATTACATGATGTCTACTAGCATGTGCATGATGTTATATAGTATGCATGGACCTAAAATAAATCAACCCATTGAAAAATAGTAATGATATGAATACGATTCTAATGCGTAATTGTGATTGATCTTATGTCCATCGGGTTATCTTGTGATCTTGCTTATTGTCAATTGATAAGATAAGAATATGATATGAATGTGGGGATGAATACATGTTAGTATGGACTTGTTAGTGGTGCTAATGTCATGATTTGCATATGAGTTTCAATAGTTACATGCTTTCCGGTGTTCAATTAATTATTTGTCATATGCATACATGCTAGGAAAGATACGTGACTCATCACTTACACCTTTGCACGAATAGGCACACCCATCTTGGGGAATTGAGAGCACATGTTCTGCATACGATCTGTCCTTAGAAACATCCACATGTCAAGACATTAACGAATTATGAAACATAAGATACGTCGTTATCCTGTCTTGTTCTCTTGAGCTATTTGTCATACATTGACTCTATGAATGATCATGTTCCTTTTACTACGAGCTTGTTATTGAAACTCTGTGGCCATAATATGAATCTGTTTGTTCGGCACAACGTGGGACTCTTGTCCAAATTTGATCCAATGCCTGTGCAATAGGGGCCTGGTCCGGTCCTGGGGAGGAGCACCCCAACGTACTTATTAACCGCGGGAGTATGGACTTCTGGTGCTTGGCATAGCACAAACAAATACTCAAGAGTTGTGAAAATTGTGCCTTTGTTTGATATGGTAAGTTTGATTTGATATGATATGATAAGATTTGATATGATAAGTCTGATCACGTGAATACGAGATATCTTTGAATATGGCCAATCTCTTTTGATACGATTCTACTCTTGAAATATCTGTTCATTATATATGCAACTCGACATTTGATCTGATATGATATCCATTCTATTCTGCTATTCAATCTGTTATTTTGCATATATTGTCATCACATTCATGAGCATATCTGCCTATTTAAAATGTTAATCATGTATACTACTGCCCGCACAATATTGAGATGTAAATCCTACTGAGCTAGTTCGCTCACCCTTTCATCCTACCCTTTTCAGGTAGTGATGAGGAACCAGTGGAGTCTGATGGGGCCAGGCAAGAGTGATGAGCACCCGCTATATGAGTAGTTGACAGTTTAGAAATAGACATTTGAGTAGTCGATGTATTAGAGAAACATTGTTATTTGAATAATGAACCCTTTAGTTGGTTCTTTCTTATGTAAGGTTGTAATTAGTTGAATGGTATGGAATAAAGTATACTTTTGGTAACCATATTATAGTCTCAAATGTGTTCTTCTGTTCAATCGTGACTCTGCGCTATTCAACTGTGATACGTCTATTTGTATCGTTCACGTCCCCCGGTATTTATTCCACTGCTAAATATCGGGGTGTGACAGTTGGTATCAGAGCCCTAAACTTTAGGGTCCAAGGGAATAGGAACATAGGATAAAACTAGATCACACGAGTCAAAATCTGTCGTACTTAATGTGAGCTTGGGTAGAACCATGGGAATAGAAGTCACATGTGATATATTTAGATGACTGACTTATATTATTATCTTGAAGGTATTTATTACCTCAATGGCCGCTGAACGTGCCCAGGCTAGGAGCATACAACAAACAATACAGAACTTGATTCAGGCTATCCTGCAAGCCACCCAGGGTGGAGGTAACCGCGGAGCCGGTGATCTCCATTGGAATTTTCGGAATATGGATCCGCCTAGGTTTGAAGGGAGTACTGACCCAGATATTGCTGAACACTGGGTTAAGGAAATTGAAAGGGTATTTAGGGTCATGCAATGCACGGACCAGAACAAAGTACTGCTGGCAACTTTCCAATTGGAAAAGGATGCCAGGCATGGTGGGAGTCGGTAGAAGTAACATTGAATGGCCAGTAACTAACATAGGGCTAGTATCAACTGCAGGAGAAGTCGGGTAACCTTTAGCCATTACCCAAAACTAGTGTTCACAGGGGATAGGAACCGCAGGAGATTGTCACTTATCTCTGCACTTTGAGTCAAAAGGATAATGAGGAAAGGTTGTATGGCCTTTCTTGCTACTGTTGTCATCACAAAGAAGGAAGTCAAAGTTGAGGACATCCATGTTGTCAGCGAATACGCTGACATTTTTCCAAAAGACTTGCCAGGAATTCCTCCTGAGCGAGAGGTCGATTTTACCATCGAGTTGGTCCCTAGAGCAGCACTAGTATCTAGAGCACCATATAGAATGTCCCCCGCAGAACTGAAGGAAGTAAAAGAGCAAATGATGGAACTGTTAGAGAAGGGATTCATCCGACCAAGCACATCACCATGGGGTGCAAGGTGGGAATAGTTGATCGATTGACTAAGTTGGCTCATTTCTTGCCGATTAAGAGTACTTGGTCAGTGGATGTATTGGCTGCCGAACGAGCCGGGCTTCCCCTAAGTCCTAGGCAATTAGGAATGATAGGATAAGTGTCATTATAACCCTCAGCTTGTGTCAAGAACTTTGTACCTACCTGGTGAGATTGGGTAGAAACTTGGGCTTAGTCCAAAATTTTATTAATAACTAAATATTGTAAGTTACAAGGCATCAACAAGGAGTAAAGGAGACTGACCGTGTGATAGTTTGTTTTGAAGGAACTTAAATAAACAGCAACGGAGGATACACCTACACACTCTATGGACGGACAAAGAGCAGCCCAAAGATTAATCAAAGCACTACGACAAGCTGCTCAACTGCTAGAGGATGCCCTAACAATGGCTAAGGGGGATACAAATGGAAGGAAAGGTCTATGGATGACAAAGGAGTTGGCGAAACTAATAAGAAAGAACAATTTCAACCACAGGAAACTCCAAACCTATAGTCAGAGAGAAACGGCCCGACAACAGTAACAGGTTGCACAAGAGAAAGAAGTGCAAGAAGTGCAATAAGAAACTAATTCCCGCTCCTGTAGAAAGATGTCAGCATTGGAATAGAAAAAATCATCGGACTGAGGAGTGCTGGAAATTTCAAGGCAAGTGTTTCTGTTGTGGTAGCCAAGAATACAAGGTTAAGGATTGCCCTAATGAGAAATCAAGTTCAGGAATAAATGGCAGAACAAACCAAGGAAGGAGGTATGAGAGAGGTATTCTTTCTAACTCGCTCTTATTTAACCCTAAAGTTACATCACCGATCAATCATTATATTATTAGCAATTCACAATTTGATTCCCTGCAAGTCCAGCCCGTAAACACATGTGAATTTGGGGACCAAATTCTTTTAAGTGGGGGAGGATGTAACACCCCGAAAATTCTGTAATTGAAAAATTAGAAATAATTGAAAACAATAAAATCAATATTTGTGAAATAGCAAAAATGCACGTGTCATTATCATACATACAAAAACCCATTAGAAAATTTCATAAAAACCACAGTTCAACTCTAAATAATACTCCCTAATGACCCACAGAGAAATTCGTGTAAAGGAAAAATCGGATGGTCCAAGTTTAAGGCGTTTTACGACTTAGTGTCGTAATCAGAGAATAAGTCAGAAAATCATTATCACACATACCTAGAGGAGCCATAAAATTAAATAAAAATCATAGATGGACTTCAAATAATATCCTCTAATGATCCATCAAGATTTTGGGTCAATAAAAGTCATTTGAGATATATTTAAAAGTTAGTGTGACTTCTTATCGTAATTAGGAAATAAGTTGGACAACCCATTATTAGGTGTATAAATGATATCATAAACTAAATGAGAAATTTATGGTGGACTCCAAACAATATAAGAGGATAGTCCATAAAAGAAATTGGATCAATGAACAACTTATGTCACATGAACAAATTCAAGTATGAATTTAGTAAATAAATAACTTCCGTATTATCGGAATGATAGAACTTACGTACCACTATTGTACGTGAGAAAACACATCAAAAATTCCGTAAAAAATTATAAATCAACCCCAAATATTGTCCCTAAGTGTTCCACGAAGGAATTCGTGCAACAAAAATCTGATTGGTCGAGTGTACGTCACACGTGACCAAGTTACCCGAATTAGGAAACTAAGTCGAAAAATTGTTAACATGGAAAAATAACCCAACCATAAATTAAATAAACATATTGGAGAGACTTCCAATATCATGTATTAATAACTCATTAACAAGATTGGGCTAATGGAGCACACTTGGCCCAAGGATAGAAATTGGAAGAAGAAAATACCCAGAAATTCGTGTATGTAATTATGCAATAATTAGAGAGGGCAATTTAGGGTTAAAATTAGGGTGATTAATCTTGCAAGGTAAGCCAAAACCAGATCCAAATCTAAGAGGTGGTTTCCTAAACCTTTGCTACCTCCTTTGGGTGAGAGAATCCCAGATTTCTTGGAAAGTAGGCACAGAATTCGCAGCCCCTTTCCTAGTCCTGTTAGGACTTGTAAATACACCCTAAAACTATAAGAACTCCTCACAAAACATTTAGTGAAGGGTTATCAACAAGTTTGGGTCGTGAGCAACAAGTTTGGAGCGCTGGAGGAGTGGAGAATGGCTGGGGAAAACGTGGTCTTCCTCAACCTCGCTCTGCATCACCCAGAAATCTGTACGGAGTTCTTAGCATTAAAGGTAGGTGTTCTCGGGCCAAGATTAAATAAAACCAACACCATCATGTAGATATTTGAGTCTAGGTTCATTTGCATGAGGTTTGACTCAATTTCATGGAGTATACATTGTGTATTCGTAGTTTTCCCTAAGTCGCGCACAGTTAGGGCTTTTCCTATTCTTCTTATTATGCACGCAATTAGGACCGAATTAGACTAAACTTACTTCATAAAAGTTCTTCTAATTGAAGTCATGATCATCTTTTATGTTGGACGTTTTGTCCAAAAGTCTTTTGTTAGAGAGTTATAAGCATGGCAAGAGAGTCTCTGCATGATACTGCGATTTCGGGCTGCACTTAGCTTTATGTTCTTCACATGTTTTCTCGCAATTTGAGACCGAATTTGATCTAACCCTCAACATCAAAGTTCTTCTACTAGTTGTCCTCGTCATTTTTTGTGTTGAATGGTTTATCTAAATGTTATTCATTAGAGAGTTATAAGCAGGGAAAGTAAATCACTGCATGAGATATGTTTTCGGGTTGCACTTGACGCAGAATGTTTTTCTGGGAGGGCCACTAGTGTCGACACTACTTGATCTAGTGTCGACACACTGTCCCAAAACAGCCCAGAAGGTGTTCTGGGAAGGTCTCTAGTGTCGACACTACCTGATCTAGTGTCGACACACTGTCCCAGTTTGACCCATAAAGTTTCTGGGAGCTGATCTAGTGTCGACACTACCTGATCTAGTGTCGACACACTGTCCCATATTGGCCAGAAGGTTTTCTGGAAGCTGTCTCTAGTGTCGACACTACTTGATCTAGTGTCGACACTACTTGACCAGTTTTGCATTATTTTACCTTATGATCGAAGCATTGTGTCGACACCAGTAAGGGGTGTGTCGACACTACCTTTGCAAAAAGATTGGATATTTTTGGGTCTGATCATTACATGATGTCTACTAGCATGTGCATGATGTTATATAGTATGCATTAACCTAAAATAAATCAACCCATTGAAAAATAGTAATGATATGAATACGATTCTAATGCGTAATTGTGATTGATCTTATGTCCATTGGTTATCTTGTGATCTTTCTTATTGTCAATTGATAAGATAAGAATATGATATGAATGTGGGGATGAATACATGTTAGTATGGACTTGTTAGTGGTGTTAATGTCATGATTTGCATATGAGTTTCAATAGTTACATGCTTTCCGGTGTTCAATTAATTATTTGTCATATGCATACATGCTAGGAAGATCCGTGACTCATCACTTACACCTTTGCACGAATAGGCACACCCTTCTTGGGGAATTGAGAGCACATGTTCTGCATACGATCTGTCCTTAGAAACATCCACATGTCAAGACATTAACAAATTATGAAACATAAGATACGTCGTTATCCTGCCTTGTTCTCTTGAGCTATTTGTCATACCTTGACTCTATGAATGATCATGTTCCTTTTACTACGAGCTTGTTATTGAAACTCATTGGCCATAATATGAATCTGTTTGTTCGGCACAGCGTGGGACTCCGGTCCAAATTTGATCCAATGTCTGTGCAATAGGGCCTGGTCCGGTCCTGGGGATGAGCCCCCCAACGTACTTATTAACCGCGGGAGTATGGACTTCTGGTGCTTAGCATAACACAAACAAATACTCAAGAGTTGTGAAAATTGTGCCTTTGTTTGATATGATAAGTTTGATTTGATATGATATGATAAGATTTGATATGATAAGTCTGATCACGTGAATACGTGATATCTTTGAATATAGCCAATCTCTTTTGATACGATTCTACTCTTAAAATATTTGTTCATTATATATGAAACTCGACATTTGATCTGATATGATATTTGTTCTATTCTGCTATTCAATCTGTTAGTTTTGCATACATTCTCATCACATTCATGAGCATATCTGCCTATTTAAAATGTAATCATGTATACTAGTGCCCGCACAATATTGAGATGTAAATCCTACTGAGCTAGTTCGCTCACCCTATCATTCTGCCCTTTTCAGGTAGTGATGAGGAACCAGTGGAGTCTGATGGGGCCGGGCAAGAGTGATGAGCACCCGCTATGTGGTGGAACGCCTCGGCCAAGCCCGTTAAACCGATAACGTACTTGATCTGAGTCCACCTCCCGCGAACGGCCGAAGCCTCGCAAGGGATACCAAACCACAGTCCGTGTAAACACAAAGGAACACACCACATTTTATATATATCACAAGATACATAGCCATATTTCCACAAAGCTGAAAGGAAGTACAAGAGCCTGGGGCATACCCCGAGGTACAACTGAAGAAAATAAACAACTAACTACACTACACTGCTGGAGCTGCTACTACACAGCCGGAGGTACCGACCCTGCACTGCTACGGCGCGGCTCTGAACTGGACAACGCTCGTGAAACGTCCTCCTCGCTCTCACCTGTGGGGGTAGGGGTGAGCCTCTCTAGTCACTGGCTCAGTAGGGAACTCCCCCAAAATCGAGCAAACCAAAAACCACAGGTACAAAAGCAATAACAACACCAATAATTTATAGAACAGCTAATCAGGATATAAAAGCTGTAAAAGTACTCACTGTCTGCCAACTACGAAAAACAATTGTAATAATAAACGGCAAACCAGTGAAGGTGTACAAGCTAAAGTAGACACAGCCAAACACGAGCCACGTGAACTGGTTCGCGACACCAGAAACTTACTCAGACAAGCTAACACAGGTCCACCTCTCAGTCTCGCAGCCACGGACGAAGGGTCCAGCTGTCGCTCCACCTGCGGACCACACGGTCACAGGCCCATGCCTGACACCTCTAGAGATCCTGGCCCGGAACTCTCTAGAGTGAGGGACTGGAAAAGGACTAGCTGGGGTCCAGTACGTCTACTGGTGTCCGTACCCCCAACTACGAGCGCGCTACAAGTGACTAAAGATAAACACAAGTGTCACTGTCCCACTGTCGTCTTTCCCTCAGCCGGACGTACAATTCAAACACAGGAGTGAGGGTTTCCAGGTCAGACGACACAGACCTCGACGGTACAACACAAGTACCAGGACAAAGCCCCGAGCTAACAGCCTGGCTCACAAAGAACCTGGGGCACCCAACTGGAGAGGTAACCACGGTAGGCGTCGTACTACTCGCCACGTACACCAAACCACGTGCACGTCACACATAGACCACGTGAAACCTCACGTAAACCTCAAGTAACAATGGTCTACTACACGTGAACTCAACTGGACTCGCGTGAACAACACGCAACCTCGAAAGTGAGTAACTAACTGCATACCCCGTATACTAAACACAGAAACCATGTGCACTCAGTGCACCTCAGATGCCAACGCACCATGCATTATAGATAAATACCATAAACGGTCATTTCTGCTTATACACAAGTTAGCGGCCACATCGACTGCCGCTTACAGGAAGTAGACGGCAATGGATCTGGCCGTCAGTATCCCGGCTGATGAGTTTGGCGACAAACGATGTTGACGCCAAGTTCTTTAGCCTCTATTCCTGCAGAAACCCTAAATCGATCCTACATGCATTATGATCCCAAAACCATCAAGAAAATATGAGGAAACACTTCCTCTGACATGCATGAATCCCACACAACCCAAAACAACATGTTTCATTTACTAAATTACTCAAACTACCCATGTACCCCGCATGGATACCATGACCCAAAATTACCATTTTCATGCAGATTCATGTTTTCTAATTACATTATCACGACCTATAGGAACTACAAGGGTCATTCCCTACCTCAGCACATGCTTAAACATCCCAAAATCTCCCAAACCACGCCGAACCCTCCACGAGCTCCCACGGGAATTGCACCACGCCACGGCGTTTCCTCGCACGATTCGGCAACGCCACACATCCCACGATCCTCCAACCACTCTCCTGTACCTGTTGGAAGCTTTAGGGACACGAGGGCATAAAGCTGGGGCAAGGGGAAGAGAGAACCAGGTGGAAAACCTGCTCTCGGGTGACCCTGTACCTACAGAATTCACAGGTTGGCGTCAACCCCTCTGCCGCCTAGGGCAACCGCCACCATCAATGTCCACATCTTATGCCGCCAAGTTCATGCAGTCAACGGCACCTTACCTGGACGCCAACAAGTCAACGACCACCTCTGGCCGCCAACTCCAACTCAACTGCAGCAGGTCCTATTTCATTTCAGGACCAAACCTGCTCCTCACCTGAACAAACCACACATTCCACACAACCAACTCACACTGGCCTCACAACGGCCATCACAACCACAACTCACACGATCCGCATGGATCCGAAAAGCACGCGACGTTACATTACTATCATCTAAAAAGAAAATTTCGACCTCGAAATTCATAACACAACTCAAAGTTAAACAACTTAAACATACACACCTTTACAAGCACTATCATTTAAAAAGAAAATACAAAGACTTATTTAAATAGATAGGGATACCCTTTAGCCATCTCCTCGGCTAACTCCCAGGTATCCTCACCACCCAACCTATTTTCCCATCTTACTTTAACTAGCTCAATTTCTTTATTTCTCAACTTCTTTATCTTTCGATCTGTGATCTGCACCGGATACTCTGGCATAGTCATATCCGGCCTCAGGTCACCACCTTGATATCTGATTATTTGAGCTGGATCTTCAATACACTTTCTTAACATAGAGACATGAAATATATCATGAACATCCACAAAATCTGCTGGCAAATCCAGCCTATAAGTTGTTTCCCCAATCTTTTCTAACACTTGAAAGGGTCCCACATACCTTGGACTCAACTTTCCAGTCTTGCCAAACCTCATAATACCTTTACTCGGGGAAACTCTCAGGAAAACAAATTTTCCCACTTCAAACTGAAGTGGTCTCCTCCGGATATCTGCATAACTCTTTTGCCTGCTTTGAGCTGCCTGCAATTTTTCTTTAATAAGCTTCACTATTTCGGTGGTTTGCTGAATTAATTCAGGACCCACTAATTGCCTTTCTCCCACTTCATGCCAGTTCAATGGAGTTCTACATGGCCTTCCATATAAAGCTTCATACGGTGCCATCCCAAGACTGGTATGATAACTATTATTATAGGCAAACTCAACCATTCCCAAATGATGCTCCCAGCTACCTCCACAAACTAAACAACAAGCCCGCAACATATCTTCAATCGTCTGGATAGTCCTCTCTGTCTGACCATCTGTCTGGGGATGATAAGCGGAGCTATATCTCAGCTCAGTACCAATTACTCTTTGCAGGCTTCTCCAAAAACCAAAAGTAAATCTTGGATCTCTATCAGACACAATAGTCTTCGGGATACCATACAGTGGAACAATTCTTTCAACATAAATATTTGCTAATCTGCCCACTATCCAAGACATACTTACTGCCACTAATCTGCACACCTTGGTTAATCTGTTAACAAATACCCATATTCCATTATGCCCGGAACTCGATCTTGGTAAACCTGCCACAAAGTCCATAGCAATATCATCCCATTTCCACTATGGAATGGGCAACGGTTGCAACAACCCTCCAGGCTTCTGATGCTCAGCTTTAATCTGTTGACAGATAACACATCTTGCAACAAATTCCGCTATTTCTTTCTTCATATGAGGCCACTAGAAATGCTTTCTCAAATCATGGTACATTTTAGTACTACCCGGATGGATAGTGTACCTAGATTTATGAGCCTCTTCCAACACTCGCTGCTTTACCTCTCTCTCAGCTGGAACAAATAATCTGCCTCTGAGCTGACCACACAATTATCATCAATGGTAACTCCTTCCATTTTCACAATTTCAGCTAAATTTACATCTGCTCTCTGAGCCTCAATAATCTGCCAATACAAAGACGGCTCTACAGCACTAGCAGCTAGTACTGCCCGTCACTTAGGCACATACAAGGAGTTCTCCACTACCTCTTCATACAGCTTCCACTCTTTAATCATCATTAGATTCATATATGCCTTTCTGCTCAAGGCATCTGCTACAACATTGGCCTTACCCGGATGGTAAGCCAAACTGAAATCATAATCCTTTAAATATTCAACCATCATATTATTATCTGAAACTACATAAGGTGCATAACGGCTAAGCGCCATAAACCTCATCTGGTACTCTAAAACTGAAGAGTTACCTTGATGGAGCGTCCGAAACTGCTCTCTTTTCACTTGCTGCACTTGAATCGGAAAGAATATATCATTAAATACATCGAGAAATTCTGACCAAGTGATGGCCTCCTCTGTCCTGCCTGCAAAGGTGGTCTGCATCTTCAGTCGCCACCATTCTAACGCAAAACCTCGCAACTGATAAGCAGCTAACACAACTTTATCTGCTGTCGGACACCTCATAGTTGCAAAAACTCTTTCAATCTCATGAACCCAGTGTTCCGCTATATCTGGATTCGGCCCTCCTGAATAAGTAGGTGGCTGCAATCTCAGAAACTTCTCCACCTACATCACTGGTTCTTCTGCTATCAGCACTGGTGGTGGTGGTGGCACAGGTGCTGCAAAAGGCACCTCTACTCTTGGCGGGACTGGAGCAACAGGTACAGTCTCTCCATCCCCAGGTGGCACTGCAACCGGTGGTACCGGCGCCTGCTGATCCATCCTCGCCCGAATATCTGTGAGGCTTTCCTAGATCCTCTCGATCATACGCTGGGTACTTTCCTCTGGATCATCTCCTCCACCACCCCAATCTCTTCTATCAGCCATTCCAGAAATTTCTACATAAACAAAACACCAAGCAAAAATCAAAACAACAAATTATCAGAAACCAAGGTCCCTACCAGCAGTGTACAAAGACCGAAATAAGGCTATGTATCTTTCTAATTCCCTTTTATTAACACGGACCTTGCTCTGATACCAACTGTGGCGGAACGCCACGGCCAAGCTCATTAAACCGATAACGTACTTGATCCGAGTCCGCCTCCCGCGAACGGGCCGAAGCCTCGCAAGGGATACCAAACCACAGTCCGTGTAAACACAAAGGAACACACCACATTTTATATATATCACAAGTTACATAGCCATATTTCCACAAAACTGAAAGGAAGTACAAGAGCCTGGGGCATACCCTGAGGTACAACTGAAGAAAATAAACAACTAACTACACTACACTGCTGGAGCTGCTACTACACAGTTGGAGGTACCGACCCTGCACCGCTACGGCGCGGCTCTGAACTGGACAACGGTCGTGAAACGTCCTCCTCGTTCTCACCGGTGGGGGTAGGGGTGAGCCTCTCTAGTCACTGGCTCAGTAGGGAACTCCCCCAAAACTGAGCAAACCAAAAACCACAGGTACAAAAGTAATAAACAACACCAACAATTTATAGAACAGTTAAGCAGGATATAAAAGCTGTAAAAGTACTCACCGTCTGCCGACTACGAAAAACAACTATAATAATTAAACGGCAAACCAGTACAGGTGTACAAGTTAAAGTAGAGACAGCCAAACACGAGCCACGTGAACTGGTTCGCGACACCAGAAACTGACTCGGACAAGCTAACACAGGTCCACCTCTCAGTCTCGCAGCCACGGATGAAGGGTCCAGCTGCCGCTCCACGTGAAAAGGTCAAGCAACTGTGGAGACCAACTAAACACCACCACCTGTGGACCACATGGTCACAGGCCCATGCCTGACACCTCTAGAGATCCTGGCCCGGAACTCTCTAGAGTGAGGCACTGGAAAAGGACTAGCTGGGGTCCAGTATGTCTACTGGTGTCCGCACCCCCACTACGAGCGCGCTACAAGTGACTAAAGATAAACACAAGTGTCACTGTCCCACTGTCGTCTTTCCCTCAGCCGGACGTACAATTCAAACACAGGAGTGAGGGTGTCCAGGTCAGACGACATAGATCTCGACGGTACAACACAAGTACCGGGACAAAGCTCCGAGCTAACAGCCTGGCTCACAAAGAACCTGGGGCACCCAACTGGAGAGGTAACCACGGTAGGCGTCGTACTACTCGCCACGTGCACCAAACCACGTGCACGTCACACACAAACCACGTGAAACCTCAAGTAACAATGGTCCACTACGCGTGAACTCAACTGGACTCGCGTGAACAACACGCAACCTCGAAAGTGAGTAACTAACTGCATACCCCGTATGCTAAACACAGAAACCATGTGCACTCAGTGCACCTCAGGTGCCAACGCACCATGCATTATCGATAAATACCATAAACGGTCATTTCTGCTTATACACAAGTTAGCGGCCACAACGACTGCCGCTTACAGGAAGTAGACAACAATGGATCTGGCCGTCAGTATCCCGGCTGATGAGTTTGGCAACAAACGATGTTGACGCCAAGTTCTTCAGCCTCTATTCCTGCAGAAACCCTAAATCGATCCTACATGCATTCTGATCCCAAAACCATCGAGAAAATATGAGGAAACACTTCCTCTGACATGCATGAATCCCACACAACCCAAAACAACATGTTTCATTTACTAATTACTCAAACCACCCATGTACCCCGCATGGATACCATGACCCGAAATTGCCATTTTCATGCAGATTCATGTTTTCTAATTACATTATCACGACCTATAGGAACTACAAGGGTCATTCCCTACCTCAGCACACGCTTAAACCTCCCGAAATCTCCCAAACCACGCCGAACCCTCCACGAGCTCCCACGGGAATTGCACCACGCCATGGCATTTCCTCGCGCGATTCAACAATGCCACACGTCCCACGATCCTCCACCCACTCTCCTGTACCTGTTGGAAGCTTTAGGGACACAGAGGCATGAAGCTGGGGCAAGGGGAAGAGAGAACCAGGTGGAAAACCTGCTCTCAGGTGACCCTATAACATGCAGAATTCACAGGTTGGCGTCAACCCCTCTGCCGCCTAGGGAAACTGCCACCATCAACGTCCACATCTTATGCCGCCAAGTTCATGCAGTCAATGGCACCTTACCTGGACGCCAACAAGTCAACGACCACCCCTGGCCGCCAACTCCAACTCAACTACAGCAGGTCCTATTTCATTTCAGGACCAAACCTGCTCCTCACCTAAACAAACCACACATCCAAACCACACATTCTACACAACCAACTCACACTGGCCTCACAACGGCCATCACAACCACAACTCACACGATTCGCATGGATCCGAAAAGCACGCAACATTACACGCTATATGAGTAGTTGACAGTTTAGAAATAGACATTTGAGTAGTCGATGTATTAGAGAAACATTGTTATTTGAATAATGAACCCTTTAGTTGGTTCTTTCTTATGTAAGATTGTAATTAGTTGAATGGTATAGAATAAAGTATACTTTTGGTAACCATATTATAGTCTCAAATGTGTTCTTTTGTTCAATCGTGACTCTGCGCTATTCAACTATTATACGTCTGTTTGTATCGTTCACGTCCCCCGGTATTTATTCCGCTGCTAAATATCGGGGCGTGACACATAGAGACACATTTTCTTCAACAGCATCTTAGAGTGGTCAAAAAATTCCCTGAACCTTGAATCAACCATCTATTTAGTAGCAAAGCATGTTAGAGGATCAGACTCTTCATTTGTGCAGAACACCAAAGATCAATTATTATTGATAGTCATTCCAAAAACAGGAACCATAGGGAAAAGTAAATGCTTATGAAACAGAGGATAACGGTGAAGAACTTTAACACCAAAAAGAAACATGTGGGGACGGGGGTTGAAAGAGCACCTTCTCTGTGTAAGCGGCAGCAACTACAGCTGCCACTTCAACAGTCAATGAGAAACATATTCAGAATATGTGTAGGATTATTTACAACCATAGGTTATGATACAATGAGATCGTGAAGCCTGACATGATGAAGAGGAAAACATATAAATAGTAGAGGGAGGTTATTTTTTAGGATTGCATGCTTCCTCCAAAAGTAACGATTATAATATATGAGATCCACTGTTAAGTGGCCGGTCCAAGTATCTTACAGGCTTTTCACGAGAGCCTCCGCCAAAGAAAGCAACTGATTCAGCATGGGTACGGAGCCTATTGTGCATGAACCTAGATAAATGAATGTCAAAAATGGGATTAGTTAACTTTCCAAAAGACTATTATTTAGTAAATAATGGGATTAATTAATAGTATACAGTAAACCTGAGGCAAAATAGAAAACTCAGAAAGATGCAGCAATACTCAATTGGTCAAGTAGGGAACAATGACCTTACCTAAAGGTTCCCTCAAGTTGTTGTTCTTTACTTGCTAGATCACCAAATTCTAGTGCAACACACCTCAGGAATCCCAAGCCAAGTAGCATGTATCCATATAATATTGCAACTCCTCTCTGACCAGTTAAAAGTTTCATTGTCCATGTGAACCTGAAAATTTCAACAATCATTTAGATTGTGAGATGAACAAAATAATATGGATACTGGAAAACACATATAATTAAAAGACTTACCAAAGAATGTCGACTGACAGTTTAACCATTCCAATTACTAAGCTTGACAGATCGGTTGTCAGTTTCTCCACATCATGTGTTAATCTCTGGTCTGCATCAATATTTCTACCGACATATGAAATACGGCAGAATGAAATATAGATGGGTTTCTAAAGAAAAATATCTTCATGGTGAGGCAAGGTAAACAATAACACTCCGCTCATTAAGAGAAAAATGAGCAAGAAAAGCCCACCAATGTTGTAAAAAGAAAATATTGTTAAATCATCATGCATCATTGACAACATAAACCTTCTGCCACTGGTATCAGCACAATCTAGATCTACTGAAGGACCCAAAGAATCTAAGGAAGACATTGTACACCCTATTCCATCAATATGAAAAATGAGCATACCTTGTATAAAGCATTTCTTTTCAAATAAGTTCTTAAAAGGTGTTGGGTCAAATGAATTCGCCATCCAAGGGCCAGCCTGGCTGCAAGATATCTGTACGCAGAAGATAAATAACCTTAAAGACCATACTAATTAGGCTATAGATTTTCATGTGAGCATTTTATGCAATTGAATTGAATTCATAAGAAGAACATTTTATGGAATTATCCCAAATGAGTACTGATAACAAACTTGCAACTTAACTGCAATCCTTCTTTCATCACTTGTACAACCATTTATGTCCATAAATATTACAACCTATTTTTTAATCATTAATGGATTTGTGGTACTATCCACCTCAAAAAAATGGAAAAACAAACAAAATGCTCAACGCTGCAAATAATAGAAAATTGAAAATCTAATGACATCCCAAGGATCTCATTTTAAGTCAAGAAACTGACTAGTGGTGATTGCTTAGAAGTGTTAAAATCAACTCAAAATAACTTTTTAGAGTGGGTAGAGGAAAGTTAGCATACATAGAACTAATTTACATTATTGACCTGCAATGGGAGCTTGGCCAGTTGCAGCATGAGGAGGGGCCTGAGAGAATTTAGGATCACCTGAGCAAAGGAGGGTTGCCCACTGGTAGGAGAGGGAGCTTGGCCAGCAGCAGCATGAGGAGGGGGTGCACCAGGGGCAAAGGTTGGCTCTAGGACTGGCGATCAAGCACCAGCAAGAGCAGGGGGCCCTGCGTAGTGAGCTAGAGCAACAGGTCTAGGAGAGCCACCAGATGTAGAAGGAACCTTCCCAGCAGTAGCAGCAGCAGATGAAGGCGCACTGCCGCCTCCCCTTTTCTTCCAATGCCGCAACAGAAGCAGTAGCCGCGTCATTCCTTCTCAGCGATCCTTCGTTTCCCAGCGCAGCTGCCGCTGCTCCTTCACGGGAACCCCTCCCCTTCCCAACATAGTAGAGGTCGTCGTTGCCGCCACCGCCGCCCCCCCTCCCCCCGTCCACCCCTCGTGCGGGGATATGAAGGAGGCGGAGCTGCTGCGGTGCCAGATCGGGGATTGGCACCGTCGCTTCCGTCGCCACTCCATCAAAACCTTAATCCACCCCATCCCCTCCCCCTTCCTCCGCTACCTCCTCCAGGATGATGGCCCCTTCCTCCTCCCTACCTCTGCCTCCAGCCTCGACCCCCTCCCCCGCCACCTCAACTCCCGCGACCCCTTCTCTGACGATACTACCCTTTCGGACCCCGACGACAGTGACCATGAATCCTCTGATTCCGACCTCGACTCTGATGCCTCACCGCCTTCTGAGGCCCCCTACTTTCCAGAGTTGGAGTCTGCAGTCCAAGAATCCATTGCCGCCCTAGGCGGTGCCGTCTTTCCCAAGCTGAACTGGATCGCCCCCAAGGACGCCGCGTCCATGGGGGCCGGGGGCACTCTGTTGTGTACCTCCTTCGCCAAAGTCACCCTTCTCCTGAAGTCGTCTGACTGCATCGCACATGACCTATGCCACGCGCTTGACTCGTGTTCTGACTGAACTCCAGCCGCCTCCTCTCCCTCCGAGTTCCAATTCCACCTTGAGGAATTTGAGAATGAGATCAAACAGGTAATTACCGGATCTCTCATCAAGGGAGGCAGATGTTCATATAAAATCTAAGAAAACAAGAGAAATGCAGCAAGCTTAAAAGAACAAAAGGGGGGGGGGGGGGGGGTGGGGGAGATCGTCGACGGCGTAGGTGAGGGGAAGGGATGGGGGGGATTACGCAGTGTGGGTGGCTAGGCGCGGGGGGTGGTGTGGTCTTGGGGGTGTTCTCGAAGGGGGGAAGATTTAACAGATATTTCGAGTCTAGAGAGAATCTTTGCTGCGATGTGAAAAGTTTTGGAGGGTGTTTTGAATTTTTTTTATAGGGGAAAATTTTGGATGATGTTTATACCTATTATTAATTCTTACTGTACTCCGTAAGCACATGATTTTGTTATATGCTTACAGTATCATGTCATAGGGATAGGTATATTTTAAAAGTTCAAGAACAAAATTCGTTTGATATCCTTACGATAGGTACAATTTGTAAGTATAGATATGTCTATCCATACGAATATACTGGACCGTAAGAAACTTTCGTAGGCGGAGCTAACATTTCTTGTAGTGATTGCCTCCTTTGAACGCTTTGAAATCCTAGGGCAAGAAAAGTGAAGAACTTCGAAGATCCCTTGTTCCTAGCCTTCTTCTCCACGATCTCCACATCCAAGAGCTCCTCCTCCTCGTCCTCCAAGCTCCAAGGGTTCAGTAGGGTCGGGTAGAGACGAAATGGAGAAGTATTTGTATGTTTTAAGTCTCCAAAACACTTAAAACTCCTTCCTCTCATCCAACTCCGAATTTCCTATATTTATCTTACATTTTCCTAGCATTTATCCTTCCATTTGACTAGGGGTGGGCTCTAGATCTATGGCCAAGGGATTAGGATAGGACTAGGACTCTTTTTAGGATATTTATGAGTTAAAATAGTGATTATCTTAACTCTTTTTAATTTATTAATAAATTAATCACAAAATTAGACTTAATTATCTCCAATCCAACAATGGGCTCTAACTTTTGGGCCCATTAGTTCATACATAGACCCTTAGTGTAAACCCATCACTTAATTTTTACTTAATAGATTTTAATTATTCACATTTTCTTGTAATTTAAATTTATTTATCGAATTTAAGAATTTAGAGTTGCTACACAACGACCGCGTAAAATTAGTCGCTAATCAATCATTATAAGTGGCTGCAGAGCCAGACTGGAGCATTGTGATTAGGGGTGTAACGAGTCGAGTCGAGCCGAGTAGTATGCTACTCAAACTCTGTTCGTTAATTTTTAATCGAGTTCGAGCCGAGCTCGAATTATATCGAATATTGAAAATGTCTGTTCAAACTCGGCTCGTTTAAATACTCTCGAGCTCGAGCCCTTAATGAGTATCTTAACGAGCTTAATTGAATTTGCGAGTTCGTATATATAAGTCCAATCTAATCTATAAGTAAAAAATTGATCGTTTATAAGACCTAAATTTATCTTATTTAAAGCTCATATCTCAATAGTTTTGATAAGTTACTTAATTTAACTATTCTAATATAATGTTTGAAATATATTTATAATGTCACAAGCAATATGAGATTAATAGATAGACACCGCAAGGGAGAGGGTTGGTGCGCGACAAGGTAGGGGCGGTGCTACAACTCCCCTTCGCACACCGCCTAGATCCCCCTTTCTGCACTGTCGGTGATAGTACTGCGGCCGCCGAGAGCACCGTTTGTCACTAAACGGATGGTCCACAGTGGTCGCCGGAGATGCTAGTGGCCGACAACGTGTCCCTCGGCCCTACCGGGGGGCTCACCTACTGTGCATGTCGGTTTTGGGAGGAAGAAGATGCTTGATATGTGGTGGACCTTACAACACTAAATTTTGTGTTCATGCCCCTATTTACATGATTTGTGTATATACCCTCATTTGTATAATTTGTGTATATATACAGTGGATTTAGTCTATGACATTTTAGCCCTCATAAATATTTTATATTGTAATAATAACTTTATAAAAACAAATAAATTTTTTTATATCAATATATACTTATTATATTTAAAGAAATATTTAAATGAAGTGTAAGCAAGTACTTAGACAAGCTCTTAATGAGCTCTTAAACGAGCTATTCACGAGTATAATCGAGCCGGGCTCACATGTGTTCAGACTCGACTCATTTATGGATCGAGCTTTTTTTTTTGTTCAAACTCGACTCGTTAATTAAATAAATGAGCCGGACCGAGTTTTTATCGAGTCGAGCTTCGAACTACTCATCGAACGTATCGGCTCGTTTACACCCCTAATTGTGATATGCCTTAATTAGCAATCAAATTGGCCATCGATCCTAGCTATTGTTTGGGAGGAGCCTATACTCGTAGGAGGATTTATTGTTATTGGCATTAGTCCACACGCGATTATTTGAAAGAATTGATTCTTGTATATACAGAACATTATTGCGGCAATGAATCTTATTGATAAATTCTAGAAATTACAAAATTGAATAATGTGTCTAGCTAGCTTTTTTAATTTATATTATGTTTCTTTGGTAATATATGGTCTCTAACTAGTGGTGCCAAATTGACATGTTAGGAATTATAGACATATCGTGTATAATAGATCACATTCGCGGATGGGGCGATTTATCTAATAGATCTTGCAGAACCCATCACCAACTCTTTATCTCATACAACGGAAAACATAAAAGAACTTGGCTAATTGGGAATTTGACGAAAGGAAAAAAAAAAAAAAAAGGGGAAGATCACCGGCCGCTTGCAGCTTTTACAACCAGTAGGTTTAGTTATGAAAAAATTCAAGTTATCTTCGAGATTTACTCCTTTTGTGGATTATAATGAACAATAAAAAAGATAATTTGGAGTTTTTGACATTTCAAGTAATTAAAAAGGAAATTAACAAGGTGCATGTGTGCAGCCGAGAAGAATGTTTGCCTTTTGTTCTCATGTACAAGGTTGCTCCATCTGCTCAAAAAAGTAATTTATATCTGTGAAGAAGATTCTTTATAAGTAGCCATCCATCCCTAGTATGTACGTAACCGCAAGATTACACATATCCGTTCAAC
>CM024762.1:86309370-86360272 GCA_014218235.1 Colocasia esculenta
ACTTTAATTGTGAGAACTGAGAAGGGTCTTACCTTTTATCTAGCATATGTTCCCACCTCGTGCACGTGACTTTTAGTTCTTTTGAACTTAGAGACAAAAGTTTGAATCCTCTAAACCCTGTATCGATAAAAATAATATGCGTGCCCCTAAAAATGTGTCTCCTAGGGGTATGACAAGTGTACAGTAGATTTGGTGGTCATTGTGGCAATTTTGATAAAACTAAAACTGTAGGAGGCTTACATCAAGTTTTAGGGTATATTGGTAAGTTTCCCCAAAAGTCCAAAACAACGGTTCAAACTCGCCAACATAAAAAATGCACGAAACGGTGAAGAGGCCAAACCTCCCCGAACACGTGCCATCCCCTCTTGGGGAACTCACACCGCACGCGCCGCCTGCGCACCCGGTCCGTACGCATCAGTGCGCAGAGCCTTTGAAATCGCAGTCTCCGCTTCGCTGCGTCGTTTGCTCCCTCCCACTCTGCATACATACATCACGACTTCTGTACAGCGACGCGCCTCCGCCGGTCTACCATTTCAAACTTTGAAAATTATTAAAACCAAACAGCACGCAGTACCCACTTCATAAAACCAATAAATAAATATAAAGGCGTGGGGTTGGAGATTTTGGGGGGGTGGGGGAGAGCGCTCCTGTGTCGTTGTGTGTGTGTGTGTGTGTGGTCTCTTCGGTCGGCAGCGATCTGAGAGGGAGGTGGGGAGAGGGAAGAGGAGGGAGCGGTCGTGGGGGTGGGCAATTTGAAAAAGGGGGGAGGGGAGGAGCTGGTGCGGAGATGAACGGCGCCGCGCTGGGGGGGAGGCAGATGCAGCGATCGGCGGCGCCGGGGCAGCATCTCCACCAGCGGCAGTATTCCGACCATTTTGTCGCCGAGCCCCCGCCGGAGGCGGCGGGAGGTGGATCCAGCACTCCGGGTACCAGCAGGTGCCGCCGCCTTTCCAAGTTCTATCGCTGCGTCTCGATCTTTGGCTGCCATGGCCGGTCTGTTTTGTTTGCTTGTTTCTGATGTGTTCTTGTGGTGGTGGTGGTGCTTCCTCCCAGATGGACAGCTCCAGGATGTGGCGGAGTATGCAAGGGGGTGTGGGGGGCGAGTTCCTCTTTGCGGAGCCGTCCACTCCGCCCAACGGCATGCGCTCTTCCAGCCAGAGGAGGACCGGGGACGACGTGTCGCCCAGCGAGCTTAGCCCGGGGTTGCTGGATCTCCATTCTTTCGACACCGAGCTCCTTTCTGAGGTATTGTCTTCGAAATGCTTCTCGTTTTTTAGATCCTTTTGTGGTTATTGGGGTTTTTGTCCGAAAAACAAGTTGTCGGTGCAGATACCTGTTTATATTTGAGCTACTTCCTCTTAACCCCCCCCCCCCCCCCCTTCTGTTAGCGGTCTGTTCTTTCCTTATGTAGTTTTATATACTGGGCAGATTCACTGGTAAGTCTTCTGTAGAGTATTTTTCGTCTCTAGGACTGATCTGTTGACCAATGCTGTATGCAGAAACAAGTCCCTGGTTATATGATGGTGCGGCTGCATTTGCTTATGCCCAGGGGAGAAGCTTTGATGATGCTGATCCGAGCATTTATGCCAACAGATTGTCGAACAAAGTCCGTATGGTGCCAGAAAACAATGTCTCAAAGAGTTTCACAGCAGACAAAGATAAAGGTTCCGTAGCCAAGATCAAAGTTGTGGTATGCTCCCATTTCTCGTATGGATTGTCAGCTTGTGTTAATGTCATTCTGCACGATCAAAATGTGAAACTGAGAACTGAGCTAATGCAATCATCAATGTGTAAATATGCCTATATTTTTTTATAGAATTCTTTGAGGAACTTGAAATTTTGGGGCATTCCTTACCGATTAACTTCCTGAAGCAATAGTATTCAACGCTGAAATAATTCTTATTATTTCTGCTTCTTCTTGTTTCACGATTCAGGTTCGCAAGAGACCGCTGAATAAAAAAGAAGGATCGAGGAAAGAAGAGGACATCATAACAATTCAACCAAATTCAAACTCTCTTGTTGTTCATGAGACCAAACTCAAGGTCAGCATTTGGGTCAATATTGTGTTTGTTTTATGTTTCCCCTCCTTCCATTTTCCCATTCTTTTGTTTGTCCATAGTTTATGTTCTTTTTTTTGGATTGTGATTCAGATAAGATCACTTTCAGACAATGTCTCTGCTATTCCTTATTGTAAATGCAAATTGGTTTCCAGTCACAAGAGAAAGTTCATTTGACAGAGGATGGATCTAACGACTGCTTTCTCACATTTAATTACTTTTTATCTGTGAAGCATCAACTTATCCTGTAAAGGCTATTTTTGCTTTATGCTCTACTTCACTAGTTCACATTGTTTTGCACACTGAAAGGAATGCATCTCCATGAGGTTTCAGTGATCATATCAGCATTCTTGATGCTCAATATTTGAAGATCAACTCTACTCTTCTTAAGTTTTTCTCCTTTTTTGGTGATGATGTTTGAAGAAGCCCTATTAAGTGTGTACAATGTTTTAAAGTGAAAATGTGATGCATTTCAACAGAAAAGATCAAAATTTACAGGCCATCATAGCTTCCTTTCCTTTGTATCTGTTCAAAATGGTCTTGGATGCAATATACTATAGGGGACTGACACACATACATTTCTGTGTTGCTGGTAGATTTTGAGCATTGTATGTTGAACGCAATTCTGCAACTTGATCCAAATGTCTATCTGTGTTTAATTGTGACCTCATGAAACACATTGCTTCTTATTAGGTGGCTAAATGCTTACTTCTATGTTATTAAAAGCCAGGCCATTGGACTCTTTCGCAAGTATGCTTCATAATTGGTTGGAAATTTATTCTCTTCATGCTGTAGGTTGTGGTTGTCTTTAGAAGTAAATTCCTTATATCAGTTTTGTTCCTTCTCTGTCTTTTTTTTTTTTTCCTGAAGTCTAGGGGGAATCTTTGCAGATTACTCCCTAGTTGATTAAGCTTGCAAATAGCCAAATTACTTAGGTTCTTCTGCCCTATACTGGCTTGTTGGACTATGGTAGCCCCATTTAATCTCTCATGTCCAGAGTTACTGAGTAAGAACTGATTATCAGTTCATGCTGGGCTGATGCCATGCAGTACATCTAAACTGATGAAACACCACAATGACCACATGAATAGATCTAAACCTGGATAATGCAATATTCTCCCAACATAATGGGATTTGGCTTGATGATGATTTTGTAATTTAGTCTATTGCATCATTAGGCTTGTACTTCCATCAGATCTATCTAATTCATTAGCCTCACAAAGTCACAAATCACAATTGGAACTATTATTTACTTGCAAGTGCTATTTGGTCTTTCATGTTTTGGGAGATAGGGGTGTCCTAAAGTTCATTTTGTACTGTAAGTCTGTCTTCCTTATTCTTGACGATGAAGCTGAAAATTTAAGTCTCAATTATCTCTCTCCTGTGGATTTCTTTGGGAAATGGAAAGGTGTTGTTAAACTGGCACGGCTGAAGCTTTGGGCCAGTTGCCGGTTCTCTGCTTCTTGAGTTTAATGAGGTGCATTCGGTGTTATCACCAACATCTAAGGAAAATGTGATCAAGGTAGCTTTTGCCAAAGGGTAGGCCTGTCTTCCGGATCCTCACTGGCTATTTTAAAGACTTTGGTAGACCAAATATGCTTCTGAGGTCTCCTTAAGGTCCAGCTAATTGAACAGATGGCTTGCCATCTCATCTGCTTGCACTGAATATCTACCAATGATCAAAGTGTCTACTGTTCGTAGGTTCCTTGTTTTGGATTGTCCTATAAGAAATGCACAGGGTTCTGCATAATAATTAAAGAAAAAGTATACTATATATCTTTTGTCATGAACTATATCATCAAATGATAGTTTACACTTTACAGTATGTAAAGATGTATATCCCATGCTTCTTTGCTTTGTATTTTGACAACTCTACATATGCAGGTGGACTTAACAGAGTATGTGGAAAAACATGAATTTGTCTTTGATGCAGTGTTGGATGATGATGTTTCAAATGATGAGGTGAGCACAAGACCAAAAATGGTCATATATACACACACACACACATATATATATATATATATATATATATATATATATATATATTCTTCAGATGGCTTTTTCTCATCCCTTCTTGATTACGTAGGTATATCGGGAGACAGTAGAACCCATTGTTCCCACAATATTTCAGCGTACTAAAGCAACATGTTTTGCATATGGCCAGACAGGTATAACTGATTGGGTATTAAATCCGAATGTACATTTGATCCTTTAATTTGAATATATTCATGAGGATGTGCTTCTGTTCTCTCTCCTCTCTGTCATTCTCAGTCTTTTATGCTTATAAGTCAGGATATAAATTGCGTAGTGGGTACTTAGGGGTTCTTCCTTCTACACATCATTTCTTTGAGAAATTTCTCAAGGATAATGAAAAAGCAAGGAAAGCATTAGGATTATTGCTCAAAGGGACAAAATCTATCTTTGTTCTGGCTATGAGACAGGTGAAGATATTCAGAACTTCTTCTAATATTTGCTGTCTAATATAGATCCTGAGATTATCAAAAATAGTTTTGTTATGTTCAATGACAAGGGATAGTACCTTACCTTAGGATGACAAGGGATGGTACCTTAGGACCAACCTTTGTATTGGAAAATATGAGTGCCTCAAAGGGCTACCTTATGTATAGGAAACTTTAAGTTTGTAGAAGCATATTTTTAGATATCTGTGAAATGCCTCTTGCAATGATCTCATTCATTTTGGTCTCATTAAAATTTCTCTCAAGCATTTGCTGTATGTCTAAAGAACACGGCAGTTATTAGAGAAGGAAGATGTATCATTGATGGGATTTAGTTGGAAAATGAGGATCCTTTGTGAATTAAGCAATGAATCCCTCGGTAACAATAGGACTCTCATTGAGGGCTGTCCTCATTTCCCTGGTATTGCGTGTCCATTTTCAAACATTTATGGTAATGTTTCTTGGTGCATGGCTGCATCTTACCCATTGAGGATGTTGCCTTTGGGGGGGGGGGGGGGGGGGCATTAAAAGACATACCGAGGTAACTGGAAACATGGAAGGATGCTATAATAGGAAGGGTGTTGAGGATGATAATTATCACCAGGGTTTGCCGAATCGGAACGAATCGGTGTGAATCAAGAATTTCCCGATTCTCGATTCGCTTGATTCACCCGATTCGCATGCATAATATATAATATATATATATATTGTGTATTATATGACATAAATATATCTGATTCTCTTCATATATGTATAATACCTTATTTACCTGAACATCATTTAAGTAAATGATTTCATTTACTTAAGATATTATATGTAAATAAGAAAGTATTTCCCATTTGAATCCAATAAAAATATCAAAAAAATCGTATCTCTTACCAATAAAAGTCAACTCTCCCATCTAAGAAGAAAATTGCGATTTTGGTGATTTTATCAAAATACCGACTTTCTAATCTATCATATTTGGCCTAACCAAAAATTTCATAATTCAAATAAAATATATGGAATACTAAAAAACCAAAGTCCGATGAAACAAGTCAAACGTACATGTGACTTCTCCAAGGGACTCACTCTCCTAGTAACACATGATGCTAAGGTAAATAAGGTGTTTCACCGTAGGTTCCCATGGGTAATATATATATATATATATATTATATATATATATATATATATATATATATATATCATATGATGTATTTTATATATAATTTTTTTTTTGAAAGTGGATGGTACCACATTAATATAAGTAAAAGGAGAATTTACAAGTGTAAAAACATGCCCACAATACAACAAAACCGTGTAGCCACCCCCAAACTGAAACCCTTCCCAAAACTGAAAACAAGAAAAACTGATGTTCAGAGGCCCCCCCCCCCCTACACCCCACATCAATCATCTTCCCTAGCCAAAATGGCGGATGTATTTTATGTATAATATATCAAGATTCAAGAGAATCGGCCAACAAATGGGCCACAAACCTGGTTTCTGGCTGTCCGAATTGGATCGAATCAGGAAAAACCGATTCCATCCGAATCGGCGATGTGGCGAACCTTTATTATCACATCTAAATCGGTAGCTTGCATGTCATGAAAGTGGTTATATGCAATTTTGGTCGACCATTGATAGCAAGACTAGATATCTTTATATAGGATCCTGTGGCAGAGAAAGCTCACTTGAAGATGCAATGGTATCAAGATTGGTTGCACAGAGTGCAGTTTTTTTCAAGCTTGGATGTGCCGGAGACAAAAAGCTTACATGATGGTCATGCCATCTGCAGTGTGTTACAATTTGAATAGTGTCTGATAAAAAGGAGATAAGAGAGAGCATGTTGGAAGATAAGGAAACTAATTCAGATGACTTGTGAATGTGTACACAACCAAGCTTATCTGGATTATAGGGAGACTATAAAACTTTGTTTGAATGGATTAAGGTGGATTTGAATGGGTTTTATCTATAGCTTAAGACAGTTCAAGGTGTAAATGTGAGGAGCACTGGGGCTGTGACTATAACCAAAATTAAGGTGTCCTGCATGATTTTTACATCATATTATCACAACTTTAGTTCTCATTTGCTTTTTCATTGTTATGCTAGACAGTTTAGCACATTTTTAAACAATATGTGCAACATTTTCCAGTATGAACGTCCAAGGATAGTGTAATGAAGATTTGAAGGAAGAAAGTTTCGTTATGTTTTGATAGTAAAAATAGAAGGAAAAAACAATATAAACTTCAGGTCTCAAACCTGTTCACTGTATATGCAGTTAATCTATGCGAAACACTTCCAAAATAATCTTCCAAAGGTTAAAATTGATGTTTCTCATTAGTCTCCAATATGTATCAAGAGTAAGGAAGCCTAGTTAGGGGTCTGCTTCTGTTTCAGTGCCTATGCCACATACTAAAAGGTTGGGAACTTCATCATTGAAATTCATATGCAGAGAACGGTGTCATTATTTGGTGTATGGTGATACTAGCAAGGTCAAGAAATCATGATTGAAGTGCTGGTGGATGATGGATGAGTTTTTTCAGTTGATGAGTGAAACTATTATCAGCCAATTGTAGATTGGCTTCCTCCACCACCCATGGGCAGTGATATTCCATCATCACAGTGGTCTTCCATATGTTTTGATGCACTAAGCAACACTGAATGACGGAATGGCCCTTTACACCCTCGAGAGTCTAGTTTGTGTGTTGGAACTAGCACATCTTTCTTTGAAAAATTGGCACATTTATCCTGGGATGTAGTTTCACTTCAGTCTGGCCGACCTTGACCTCCGTTATTTTGGGGTCATATCTAGTATTCAGAGTTTGCCTCGATTTGGTACCGCTCTCGCGGCCCGCACCGAAACAGTGCTTTACCCCTAGATGTCCAGTCAACTGCTGCGCCTCAACGCATTTCGGGGAGAACCAGCTAGCTCTGGGTTCGAGTTTCAGTGTATATAAGATGCATGACACCCTAGGGGCAACATTTGGGGAACTTTCTATTTGCTTACACCCCTTAAAATGCTTCTGCATGTTCATGTTGCTGAAATGTAGAGAAACTTTGGTGTTAGACATTACATACAATCATGTAAAATGATTTTACAGGTAAGCTCTATTGGTGCATAGTCTCTGTTATCTAGGTTTATCCAGATGCTTGCTTATCTGGGGATGCTTCCGTATTTTTTTTATTACATTGTTTGGTCCTTGTAAACTGGAATAAAATAGTCCTCCCTCCAATAATTGCAATCCCCTCCTTCCCCCAACCAAAAAAGCACACATGCATGCCGGCACACAAAAGAAAAAGAAAAAGGGAAAGTAAAGTTGAATCTTTAATACATAGTTAGAATGTGTAGTATTATAATATTTGCACATTCTTGTTCACTACTCTGGTTTATGTATTTAGTCTCATGATGGGAAAAAGAATAAAATTGGATATTGTTCTACAAACTATAGGTTAATGCCAGCAATATTCATGGTTAAAATGGAGAATGTTTCAACTAGCAGAGCATACTTTCTCTTTAGATGCCTGTCTTATCTTGTTTACCTCGACTATTTTGGTTATCTATTTGTTGACTCTCTGAGCTAGTATGGCTAGTTACTTGATCTTTTACCTTTTGGCTTTCTAGAATGCTTTCATTAACAAACATTTCACAAAAAAAGAATGCTTTCATTAACAAACATTTCAAAAAAAAGGAATGCTTTCATTAACAAACATGTGCTAACTCTGTGCTTGCAGGCAGTGGAAAAACTTATACTATGCAGCCTCTGCCTCTTAGAGCGTCACATGATATTCTCAGACTAATGCATCATACATACAGAAATCAAGGGTTTCAGTTGTTTTTCAGTTTCTTTGAGATCTATGGCGGGAAGCTTTTTGATTTACTAAATGATAGGAGGTCTGCCAATCAATATTGTTGTTTTCCTGAATCTTTAAGGATTGAAAAGTGCAAGCCTTTTATTGTTGAATAATGTCTTGTGCAGAAAGCTTTGCATGAGGGAAGATGGTAAACAGCAAGTCTGCATTGTGGGTTTGCAGGAATACAAAGTGTCAAATGTAGAAACCATCAGAGACTTCATTGAAAAAGGCAATGCAACAAGGAGTACAGGCACAACAGGTGCAAATGAGGAATCCTCACGTTCTCATGCTATTCTTCAGCTTGCCATCAAGAGATCAGTTGATGGCAGTGAATCAAAACCTGCTCGAGTAGTTGGAAAGCTTTCCTTCATTGATCTTGCTGGCAGTGAACGTGGTGCAGACACCACAGATAATGATAAGCAAACCAGGTTTGACCTGATTTTCTTTGATATGTTAATTGGAGAGGCAGACAGATGTTTCCTGTTAACAAGTTGAATCTTTTGTTGACTGCAGAATAGAAGGTGCTGAGATAAACAAAAGCTTGCTAGCCCTGAAAGAGTGCATCAGGGCTCTTGACAATGATCAAGTTCACATTCCTTTCAGAGGAAGTAAACTGACGGAAGTTTTAAGAGATTCATTTATTGGAGACTCACGGACTGTTATGATTTCTTGCATTTCTCCCAATTCTGGTTCTTGTGAACACACTCTTAACACATTGAGATATGCTGACAGGTAACGTGTCTCAATTTGGTACCTTTTTTGACGTTCTCAATGTATGTGCGACATTAGTGTTGAAAGTAATATTGTGCTGTACAGGGTTAAAAGCCTTTCAAAGGGGAATAACCCCAGGAAGGATGTCTCAGCTGCAGCCTCCAATGTTAGAGAATCGACGGTCCTCCCATTGTCATCTGTTTTTTCTTCTATTCCCACTCCTGACGAAGGCAGTGACATATCAAATGAGATTGACGAATTTGCTTGGTCAAAGCAAATGCAGAGGGAGTCCTCTTTGTCCTCCTTGGATCGAGGACCCACTATGAGAGAGGAGGCTTCATCATATGCAGATTATTTCAAGGATCAGAGAGGTAGGAGCTCAAAAACAGAAGAGCCTACCTACTCTGAGGAGACATATGACAAAGGGAAAGTGACATGGAGAAAAGGAAAGCCGGATGCATACACAGTTCCTACATTGGAGGACAAAGGGAGGAAAATGGAGCCCCAGACAAAGAGGAAGGATGCTGTGGCTTCTGACCCCAATGGCTTGAACACAGATGATGACCTAAATGCCTTGTTGAAGGCAAGCTCATTCCTAAACACCAGAGTTTCTGATCATGCCCAAGCAATCATCTGATGTAATCTCGTGTTATTGCAGGAAGAGGAAGATCTTGTGATTGCTCATAGAAAGCAAGTGGAGGAGACAATCGACATGGTTAGGGAGGTAAGATGGATGGATTATTGTTTTTTTTTTTTTCCCTAAGAAGTGAGGCAACTGGGTTACATGTGTATGTCTTATCTCTTGTGCAGGAGATGAAGCTACTGGTTGAAGCAGATCAGCCCGGGAACCAATTGGACGACTACGTTTCAAAATTGAATACCATTCTATCCCAGAAGGCTGCCGGATTCTTAACCTACAAACACGCTTGGCTAATTTTCAGAGGCGCCTGAATGAGCACAATGTCCTAGTTTCATCTCTGGGCCCATGAGTTCTTGTTGCTACATTCTCTTGGGCAGTATTCACGACGACCCTTGAGTATTATCATGCAGGGTTTGTCCATACCATCCAATGGTACTAGCAGATTGAAGCTTCTGGCTTTTGGTCTACTTATTCGTCCCTCAAGACTGCTGCACCCTCAAAGGGTCAATACTCAGGGCAGTTCATGGGTAATCCACTAAGCCTTCGCTGTTGGACGTGCGTGCAGTCATCTGTTGAATACCTTACTGTATTGTTTGGGTTTTTTAAATTCCCTTCAATAGCTTTGGTTGTTCAAAGAAAGGGAGGGCTATTTTTTTCATGGGAGCCTCTTGTTTTGCAATATATATTCTCTGAGACATCATGGTTGTGAAAACAAAGTTCATGTTGAGTTATAAGGTCCCTATGAGATATGGTGTGCTATAAAGCATCAGTTGTTTCTTGTTTTTCTTCATCAGCTTTTCTATTATCAGTAGTACAGATCCCTTGATCGCACAAGGCATGTTAAGGTGATCGTAACTTGTCAATAGGCCTACCTAGCATTGTGCAGTTTTGTTTTCTCTAACATTACACCTTCGTCGTTTGGTTTGATGTAAGATACGACAGAGTATTATATGTTAGGATCGGATGGGTGGATGGATCAGATCTAGAAGAGGGGGTTGAATAGATCTAATACCAATTAACGCGGAAGCTTAAGCAATTTAAAATTATTTTGAATCAGAGATCAATTCACCCAAACAATTTACTGATATGAAGTGTGATTAGTGTGTGAGTAAATCTATTAGTAGTGTGAGTGAAATCCCTATGCATGCATCTAGTGAGATACAAAGGCAAACCACAATTCAAACCACTGCACAGAGGATTTTAGGTGGTTCGGAAATCACCTCTAGTGACTCTTACGTTCACCCCTCACACAGTGAGGCCACACTACTCAAAATCTTGAGTACAACTCACACTGGAGCACGACGACTCCAAACACCTTTGAGCACGACGACTCAAGAAACACTTGGAGCACGACGACTCCAAACTGAGCACGACGACTCAAATAACAACCGGAGTACGACCACTCCAAATTGAGCACGATAGCTCAAACCACATAGTGAGTGCGACGACTCACAAACCAGAGCTCGACGGCTCATAGTACAAAAGCTAGATCAAACACAAAAGAGATTAGATCCTCTAGCAATGATCTGACTCAAGACAGTTTCGTATATAGAAATTTGTACAGAACTTCATGCACAAATCTCATTGACGAAATAAGGAAGAACAAACTCAAAATAAGGCAAATAGATGTAGAAAGAGTGTTCTTCGATGAAGAGGCCTTGCAGATGCTTCAATTGAGGAGCCTTGATGGAAATCGGTGGAGATTCTCCTCAATTGGCGATGCTCTGTTTTGATGGCATCTGAAATGCCAGAAATCCTTCTTCTCCTGAGCCTCTTCAGTTGGATCTGCTCCCTTGCCTTGCACAGCAACCTTCTCTCCAGAGATTCCCCTTGATTCCCTTGTCCTTCCTCTTGAAAGGATGGCTTGCAGCTTCTAGAGATGGAGACAGATCTGGAAAACCCTCTTTGGCCGCCAAAAGGCTTCTTCTGGAAGTGTATGGGCTCTCTTGCCTTTGGGGTACAAGGAACATGGGTATTTATAGCCCCATATGTCCATAAAGTGCCTTGGGGTGCATGGGCACGGAAACCTAGGTCAAATCCCCTAAATCCCAAGCAGCCACGTGTACAGAGAAATTCACGTTTTTGAGTTTCAGCCGGAGTGTGTCGACCTGCCCTGATCTAGTGTCGACCTGTTGTCCCAGTTAGGCAAACTGGTCTGCTAGAAACTGGGTCTAGTGTTGACCTACCCTGATCTAGTGTCGACCTGCTTTGATCTAGTGTCGACCTGACTTGATCTAGTGTCGACCTGCTGTCCCAGTCAGGCAAACTGGTCTGCTGGAAACTGGGTCTAGTGTCGACCTGCCTTGATCTAGTGTCGACACTACCAAGACAAAAATGTGTGAACCTGAAAATTTAACACATAAGTCATTAGTACAAGATATTATCATTAAAATATGAGATATTAAACATCAAAAATATGTTGTTTAAGCATTATTGTGATATGTATAAAATGTATAACATGTTCAACATATCATCATCAAAATCACAATATGTCATCATTAAAATCACAACATGTCATCATTAAAATCACAACATGTCATCATTAAAATCATAATATCTCATCATTAAAATCACAACATGTCATCATTAAAATCACAACATGTCATCATTAAAATCATAATATCTATCATTAAAATCATAATATGTCATCATTAAAGTCATAATATGTCATCATTAAAGTCATAATATGTCATCATTAAAGTCATAATATGTCATCATTAAAATCAAAGTATGAGTGATGTTCATTAGTCATTATTAAAATACAACTTTAGGAAATTCCAAAACACACTCAACCCAACAATCTCCCCCTTTTTGATGATGACAAAACATATGCACAATCTCCCAATAACTGACTCCCTTGACTACAATAACTCCCCCTTTGACCATATACACCCTTTGACCTTTCTCCCCCTAGAGACTTTTCTCCTTTAAAGAACTTTCTCCCCTTTAAACTTTCTCCACTAGTGACCTTTCTCCCCCTTTTTGACAGCATCAAAAAGATATACAAGAGAGAGAAACAATGATGGTTGGAGACCAAGAAATGAAATGGAGTAAGGAATGGTCAGGAATGATCAAAATTAATGAGACAAAGTGATATTGACATATGAGAGAAATTATTGTTTTTTTTGTATTGTGCAATAAAGTTTAATCACAAAGACACACTCAACACAAAGTATAGCAAAGTATAATGATCTGAATGTGGTTAAAATAATGATGCAAATGTGAAGAAAAGTGACCTATATGAATGAGCAGAAATATTTTAACAAGGATGTTAGGAGCTTGAAGTTTAACACAATGTAAAATAATAAGTCTAAACTCAGTAAACATGAGTTTTGTTAAGATCTTAAGCTTTTCCATCCTGTCAATTTGATTTTCTTTCATTTTTAACTGGGAAAGAATACAAGAACAAATTAGTTAAATCTCACTTTTCAGTGCAAGAGATCACATTGATCAGATGCAAGATCTCCTGATTACTCAGTGGTTTAACTTTCATTATCTTATACAGAGTTGAAAACTTTTATTTCCACTTTTTGACGCGAAACAAATCACTTATCAGGTGAAATGACCCGGTTACTCAGTGGTTCAAGAATTACATTGCTCTATTTGTATCTTTCCAGATTGATCATTTTTCTTTTGATATTTAGCAGGAATATGTTTGCTTTGACCAGAAAAGTCATGACTACGAATTAGAAAAATTATTCTTAACATGTGGTAAAAATAAAGCTTAAACATACACATGTGAAATATTAAAGCCACTCATGTGCCTACAAGTGTTTTGCAAGTCATTTTAAAGACATTTAGTATTAAGATTGCATGACCTTGAAATGATACTGAATCTTTGAAATTAAACTAAATGCACAATGATTTTAGTTTCAATGTTTTAATTCTCTCATAAGAAAATAGCACAAGGACTCAAAAATTCTGATGAGTTTGGGGTTCAAAATAGACAAGTAAGGTCAAGGAATGTAACAATGACTTCCCCCTTTCATGTAACTCCCCTCACAAGGTGAACTGAGGATTATAGGAGGAATAGGAATGGAATGAAGTGAAGACAGAATGAACATGAATGTTTTTATTGAAAGACAATGACTCCCCCTCAACAATTGCATACAAGGCTCTTGATACTTGGTGGAGACATATACTCACACATAGTGAAAGTGTCCAGACAAGGCTGACTTGTCTTTCTTCAATCACCATTTGATATACCAAGAATGCCAATGCAATGTGAGAGTGAGGAATTTAGTTGCAAGAACATTTGTCAACAAACTGAATGGGAGTTGTTAATAAATCAGATATGAAGGAATATTTCTCCAACATTTCACTCAAAGTTCTTTTGACTTACTCCCCCATAAGATATGCATGAAATTCATTGCATTTTCAAGAACATTTTTGCACTTTTTCAAATTTACTCCCCCTTAATATGTGCATGGAATGAAAAAGCTAGTAAGCAATTCACACATGATTATGCACACCATTAGCTTTAAGCATAACATGACTTTTGGTACTTGGCGGAGTATTTTACTCACGCATAATGAAGTTTCCAAACAAGCATAACTTATTTTTCCACATGTCATCATTTGATATACCAAAAAGTCAAAGCAGTTGATATGCACACAGAATCATGGGCACAATTAAGCAAGCATGATAACACAAACATGATTCCAATTGTTATGACATAAAATTCATTGTTGGGAGTACCATTGAAACACATTTCTCATTTTTTCAGATAAAAATTAAACATTCATTTCAATTCAGGCAATTCAAATTTGAAATGATAAAGAAGTTTTACCTAAAAGGACTTCAATTGTTTTTCAAAGATTTTACCTGTGTTCTCCAATCATTTCTTGCCTTGCACAACCAATATCTTGAATCCATTTACAATGTATGGCTGCAAGACTCCTCAGCTTGCTGATCAAGCTGGTTTTGGGACCCACACTTGCTTGGGTCCTACAATGAAGTCAATGTTAGAGTGCAATAAAAATTTTTGAATCCAAAAATGATTTTATTTTTGGTATACATGCATTTCTTTCAGTGACAGAACTATGAGCAGAATTAGTTCCAATTTTTTTTTTTGCCTTGCTCAATGCATCTATGTTTTCATGAAGTTTTCAATTTATATTCACATGGATTTTCTGAGCATTTTCAACAAAATCATGATTCTTAGTTACATGTGAATGATGTGAAATTTTTTGCAAGTAATTCAAGCTAACATCATCATGGAAGAAATGAAATAAACAAGCAATCATGTTTCAATGACAACTATTTTTTTTTATTTTTATTTTTAAAATTAATGACTCTTACACAAGGAAGATCATTGGTACTTGGCGGAGGTTATTCCTCACACATAATGATAGTTTCCAGACAAGCATGACTTGTCCTTTCACAGTTCATCATTTGATATACCAATTGATCTTTGCATAAGAGTCCCAATTGATTTCAGTTTTTATTTAGCAGGGAATCTCTCAGAAGTATTTACCTGGTAAGATTTTCATTTTCTTTCATTCTCTTCACTTACTTTTCTTGTAGCCTTAGTCATGAAGTCTTCATTTTGAGATTGACTACAAGGATCCCCGCATCCAGCATTCAAGCAGCATATTTTAGAACCCAAACTTGTTTGAGTCCTAAGGATCTTCCATGAATTTGCAACAATGATTTTTGAATCCAACAGGATTTGATATTGGGTGCATTTTTCTGAAGACTAGAAATACTGGAATCTTGGTTTCTAATCTTAGAGCTATTGGTATAGAATACACCACTGACATACTGAATATTTTGTTTTCTATTTTTCAGATTTTTATCATTGAGATTTTTAACATGGAATTCAGAAGAGATCTTTTGTGCAACAGTTCCTTTTTCATGTACATAGAATTTCTGAGTGTTTCCAGCATGAACATGATCTTTATTCTTATGTACATTGACATGAAACATGGGAGCATGCACAAAATTATCAATTCTATGCCAACATTCCCTAGAAGTATGCCCAAATTTATGACATGTGAAGCATTGGACTGATTTGGCATGTTTATTGAAATTTTGATTTCTATTCCAGCAATGTTTGGCAAGATGACCAGGTTTATTACAGTTAAAGCAAATGAGAGCATTTCTTACCTGGTACTTACCTTAGCATGTGTGCATTTACTGGAATCTCCTTTTCATATGAGGAGGCTTACCATGAGAAGAATGAGGTACCTTTTGGTGGCTCTTGGCATGATGTGAATTTTGAACTTGCCTTGGAGCCCTTTGGACTGATGGAGGAAGTAGATGATTCTTCTTGACATCAGCATTTTTCTTTTTCTCTGTTTGTTTCTGAACAAGAGCTTTCACAAGTTTCTTATTAGAGATATCAAGGTTCTTGTTCACAGCAGCTTTAACAAATGTTAATTTTATTTTATTTCCATTTTTCTTATCTCTCACAGAAGCAAGACTTGTGTTTTTAGTATTTTTCAATTCATGTCCAAGCTTCTATTTTTCAGCTTTTAATGCAACAACTTCTTTTTCTGAATTTTGAAGTTTATTTAGCATGACATCCAAACTATTTTTCATCTTGTTCTTTTCATTTTCAAATTGAGCAATTTGTTTTTCCAAATCGGCAATTTTATTACTCAAATTGCTACATCATTGTCCAATGGTTTGTCATGGAACAAGCATTCAATCTTCCTCTTTAAGTGATGATTTTCTTCAACAAATTGTTTGCATCTCTCATTTATTTGATGATCATGAGCCATGTTAGAAATCTATTTGTTTAATTGATCATTATCAAATTTGAAACTTTCATTGAGATCAATCAATTTTCCATTTTCATTTTCCAGATCAATAACTTTTGATTTCAATAGCTCATGGTTTTCTTTCAATCCATTCAGTTTAGTTTCACAGATTTGGACTTCATCTTCCAAATTCTCTTTCTCAGAATTTAATTTTTCAACTTCATTTTCAAATTCTCATTTTCTTCTGAAAAATCTTTATCATTGTTCTGGAGCAATTCAAGTGTCTTTGTCAAATTTTCAATTTCTTTATGACAATGTTTTAAAGTCTTTTTCAAATCTTTATTCTTAGTGTTCAGCTTTGCATTAAGATTTGTATCTTCTCACAGAACTCAACCAATTCAGCATAAGACATGCCTTCATCTGCATCAGAATCAGAATTAGAATTCATAAATGGATCTGGAATTGATTTACCTGATCTTGTAGACCCATTTGAACTCTTGTTTTCTGGAGAGGTGCAGAATGCTCTGAGCTCTTGGAATGTGCAGTTAGAGCCAAAGTCTTTTGAATTGTTGATTTTTTGGATTCATTGAAGCTCTTATTTGCCATTAAGTGCTTGTTAATTTCTTTTGCTCATTTTCTTTGTGAATCATTTCCATCACTGCTGTTGGCCATAAAGCATAACTCTTCTTTTGCTGAACTTGAAAAGTTCTCTTCTTCATCCTCACTTTGGTCTTCATCCGACCAAGTTGCAATCATGGCTTTTGGCTTCTTCAATTTGTTGTTCTTCTCGTATTTGTCCTTTTTGATCTCAAGACACTCACCTTTCAGTGTCATTTCTTGTTGTACCTGTAGTAAACAATATCTTCATCAAATTTTTGATTTCTACTAGCATTAAAATTTGAAGAAGGAGCATTCCTTTTACTAGAAGAATATTTTTTATTTCCATTGAATTTTCCTCTTCTTGATTTTAAAAATTTTCTGAATTGTCTAGTCATGATGGCAAGTTCATCCTCATTAGACTCAGACTCATCAGAACTTGATTTTTCTCTTTGTTGCTTGATGAAGCCTTAAGTGCTACTGGTTTAGCCTTAAGCATGTGTTCTTCACTTCTCTTCAGATTTATTTCATAAGTCATTAAGGATCCTATCAATTCATCCAAAGAGATTTTGGACAAATCTTTAGAATCTTCGATGACTGTGGCCTTAGTGTGCCAAATGAAGAGAGAGAGCGCAAGATTTTTCTTACAAATCAGAATCTGTATAATCCTTACCTAAAGCCTTCAGTCCATTCACAATGATCATAAACCTAGCAAACATTTCAGAAATTGTCTCATCAAATTTCATCATAAATAGTTCATACTCAGAAACAAGAATGTTAGCTTTGATTTCTTTTACTTGGGATGTTCCCTCATAGAGTAGCTCAAGCTTATCCCACATCTCCTTGGCAGATTTGCACATGGAGATTCTTGAGTACTCCTTAGGGTGGACTGCACATTGGATCATATTCATGGCACTATAGTTCAGGGTAGCTCTTCTAATCTGTTCCTGGTCCAGGTTTCTTCCTCTCCCTGGTTCTCATAGGGACCTACCTCGACTACTTTCCAGATTTCATAGTTTTGGGCTCTAAGGAAAACTTGCATTCTATTCTTCCAATAGGAGTAGTCAGTCCCATTGAAGAAGGGTGGCCTATTGATAGAATGGCCTTTAGCAATAAAGCCTTGAGAATCCATCAATTAAAATGAGATAATGAAAGGGCAAGCAAACAATTCAAGTAATTAACACAGAGATCAAACAGAAGTAATCAAATCAGATCAGTAACAGACATTAACCCGCTCTGATACCAATTGTTAGGATCAGATGGGTGGATGGATCAGATCTAGAAGGGGGGTTGGATAGATCTAACACCAATTAACGCGGAAGCTTAAGCAATTTAAAATTACTTCGAATCAGAGATCAATTCATCCAAACAATTTATTGATCTGAAGTGTGATTAGTGTGTGTGAGCAAATCCATTAGTAGTGTGAGCGAAATCCCTATGCATGCATCTAGCGAGATACAAAGGCAAACCACAATTCAAACCACTGCATAGAGGATTTTAGGTGGTTCGGAAATCACCTCCAGTGACTCCTACGTCCACCCCTCACACAGTGAGGCCACACTACTCAAAACCTTGAGTACAACTCACACTGGAGCACGATGACTCCAAACACCTTTGAGCACGACGACTCAAGAAACACCTGGAGCACGACGACTCCAAACTGAGCACGACGGCTCAAACAACAACTGGAGTACGACCACTCCAAATTGAGCACGACGGCTCAAACCACACAGTGAGTGCGACGACTCACAAACTAGAGCTCGACGGCTCACAGTACAAAAGCTAGATCAAACACAAAAGAGATCAGATCCTCTAGTAATGATCTGACTCAAGACAGTTTCGTACATAGAAATTTGTACAGAACTTCATGCACAAATCTCATTGACGAAATAAGGAGAACAAACTCAAAAATAAGGCAAATAAATGTAGAAAAAGTGTTCTTCGATGAAGAGGCCTTGCAGACGCTTCAATTGAGGAGCCTTGATGGAAATCGATGGAGATTCTCCTCAATTGGCAATGCTCTGCTTTGATGGCATCTGAAATGCCAGAAATCCTTCTTCTGCTGAGCCTCTTCAGTGGATCTGCTCCCTTGCCTTGCACAACAACCTTCTCTCCAGGGATTCCCCTTGATTCCCTTGTCCTTCCTCTTGAAAGGATGGCTTGCAGCTTCTGGAGATGGAGACAGATCTGGAAAACCCTCTTTGGCCGCCAAAAGGCTTCTTCTGGAAGTGTATGGGCTCTCTGCCTTTGGGGTACAAGGAACATGGGCATTTATAGCCCCATATGTCCATAAAGTGCCTTGGGGTGCATGGGCACGGAAACCTAGGTCAAATCCCCTAAATCCCAAGCAGCCACGTGTACAGAGAAATTCACGTTTTGAGTTTCAGCCGGAGTGTGTCGACCTGCCCTGATCTAGTGTCGACCTGCTGTCCCAGTTAGGCAAACTGGTCTGCTGGAAACTGGGTCTAGTGTCGACCTGCCCTGATCTAGTGTCGACCTGCTTTGATCTAGTGTCGACCTGACTTGATCTAGTGTCGACCTGTTGTCCCAGTCAGACAAACTGGTATGCTGAAAACTGGGTCTAGTGTCGATCTGCCCTGATCTAGTGTCGACACTACCAAGACAAAAATGTGTGAACCTGAAAATTTAACACATAAGTCATTAGTACAAGATATCATCATTAAAATATGAGATATTAACATCAAAAAATGTTGTTTAAGCATTATTGTGATATGTATAAAATGTATAACATGTTCAACATATCATCATCAAAATCACAATATGTCATCATTAAAATCACAACAAGTCATCATTAAAATCACAACATGTCATCATAAAATCATAATATCTCAACATTAAATTCACAACATGTCATCATTAAAATCACAACATGTCATCATTAAAATCATAATATCTCATCATTAAAATCATAATATATCATCATTAAAGTCATAATATGTCATCATTAAAGTCATAATATGTAACGTCGCGCGTTTTCCGGATCCCTGTGGATCCAGGTTTAGTGGGTTTGATGGCTAGTGTGTGGCCCATTAGTGTGTGTTTCAGGTGTGCGAGTGTTGTGAGGCTTGGTGGGCCGGCCATTGTGCCCAAAGCGCTTACAGGTTTTCTGCCTGTGAATGCGACAGGGTCATGTGTCGCGTTATGGTCGCGACAGACCTGGGGGTCGCGTTCACGTTGCCGCTGGTTGGCGGTCTTCATCTGTATGGCTTCTGCGTGTCGCTCGTCGAGCGGTCGGCTGACGTCAGTTTTGGGAAGGCGACAGTCGCCTGCGTCACGTTCAGGTAGCGACATCTAACTGTGTCGCGATCCCAACCGTTGTTCTGTTTTTAAGAACCCCAGCCGGACAGAGCAGGGGAAGCTCTGCACGGTCAGGGAGGGGAATTGCTGCGGGATTTCCGGACGATTCGAGCTTCTAGAGGTGCGTGGGGCGTGCTCTCGCCGCGAGGATGTCGCGTGGAGTGGGGGAAACGCCGAGGGAACTCCGGTCTTCGCGTTCTTGCGAAGGTAGGGTGTTTCTACCTCGTTTGATTGTGTGGATTGCTCGTGGTGTGGATTTGATTCGTTTAAAGCTTAAATAACAGTAGATACCATGCTAGGGTATCCATTAAAGCATGTAAATTGAGAATTAAACGTGGTTCGAATGGTCGGAAATGGTAATCCGTGGAGTTTTTCCTGGATTGGGGTTTTCGTCTGTGAAGGCGACGGCCCTTGGTGTCGCGACCACGTTGCGACAGCCCGACCTGTCGCAATAAAGTTTCCGTTGCGACATGTTGTTGGGTCGCGATCTGATGGCGGCCCAGGTTCTTATCGCGGTCTGTCGTAGTGTCGCGTTAAGGTTATTGCGGCCTGACGGGATGTCGCGTTGAGGTTCTGATCGCGGTCCTTGGTGTCGCGATCAGGTAGTGACAGTACCGTCTGTCGCGACAAGACTTCTCGTCGCGCCATGTCGTGATGTCGCGATCTGAAGGCGGCTCTAGCCTCTGTCGCGATCGCAGCCGAGGATGTTATTTTGTATACTTTTGGTAATTTGAAATATCCGGTTGGTGATATTTGTTGTGCATGGCAATGACAAGTGGAGCCAGTGCACTTTTTACACTCATGGAGCGTATTGCTCACGAGGTGGGCATATTTTATATGGTTAATGTGTTGTGTACGTAACTGGCTTGGTGTTTACGTAGTTTTTATGGTGTGTTGACACCTGTAGCGCTCCAGGAAGCGTGCTGTCCATGTGTTGGACATGTTGTTTACGTGAATGATGTATGGTGCACCTGGTTGGTGTATTGTACACATGTTGTTTACGTGGTTTGGGTGTGTACATGGCACACACATTGTCGTAATGTAATTCTTATGATTTGTCATAGTAATTGGGCAGTGAGGTTTCTGTGTGAGCCTAGCCATGACTTTGTGGTGTGTGGGTAGTGAAGGTCGTGTGTGGACCTAGCCCTGGTCTGTTGTTATCCCTTAAAGATTATTATGCTGATTTATGTGTTAAGTGGTATGTGTGTAGCCACGGAGGTCATGAGTTGATCAATGATAGGTAAGTTTGTGGTTCAGGTATGTGTTATGGTGTAGGTTAGCTTGTGAGTCACATGTGACCAGAACAAGCTATTCCTCTCATATGTACCGTGGTTGTAATAAAGATGGAACATGTAAGTATCGTGGTTTGTGCTAGCCGAGTGTGGTGGTCCGGCGCTATTCTGGAATGCCTCTCTAGTCGGGTACCCCAGGTTCTTTGTGAGCCAGGCACGTGTGTTTCTTGTGCTCGGGGTTTTGTCCCGGTACTTGTGTGGTACCGTTTAGGTTTGTGTCGTCTTCCTGGACACCCTCACTCCTTTGCTTGAGTTGTACGTCTGGCTGAGGGAAAGACGACAGTGGGACAATGACTTTTGTACTTGTCTTTTAGTCGCTTGTAGCGCGCTCGTAGTTTGGGGTACGGACACCAGTAGTCGACACTGGTCCCCAGCTAGTCCTGTTTTCCAGTGCCTCACTTTAGGGTGCTCCGGCCAGAGACCCTAGAGGTGCCAGGCATGGACCTGCAGCTATGTGTCTGTAGGTGTGGTGTTGGTTGGTCTCCACAGTTGTTTGGCTTTACCTTGTGGAGCGAAAGTTGGACCTTTCGTCCGTGACTGCGAGGCTGAGAGGTAGTTCTTATGTTGTTTGTCCGTGTTGGATACTGGCGTCATGAACCAGTAGTTCGTTCCCGTGTGGTGGCGTCGTCCTTTCCGACTCGTGCTTTGCTACTGACTGTGGCTTGACTCGTGCTTTGCCACTGGCTGTGGTTCGTGAGTTTGTGACTCGTGGTCGAGGTTTGACCCCGCCCGGTGTGCCCTGGTGTTGGCACAGTTGTGACTAAGTTGTGGTTTGTGTGACTTACCGGTTGAGGTTTCACCTGTAATGTTGTGCCTAAGTGAGAGCACAATATAGTTGAGATTCAGTATGGTGTTTACCACCTTCTTGTACCCTTCGTACGAGTGTTTGTGTGTGGTACCTCAGAGTAGCAAGTACCTATACCCTTCGTGGGTTACTTTGTAGTTTTGTGATGGTACATTGTGTACCAACTTTTCCGGGTACTTGTGTGTTGTGGAGGTCTTGTGGTTTGACCTGCCATTTGTTGTATCCTATCCGTTTTAAGTAAGTATTTGTTATAATTTAATGTGGATTAGTTTGTGGTTGCCAATCATATTACCTTTGTGGGTAATTTGCCGATGAGGCTTGTGGCCTAGGCATATTGTGGTTTACTAGAGCTGTGCTTTGTGGAGGCTGTGTGAGACCTTCCACTTGTTGAGTTTTACCCTTCTTGAGTAAGGTTTCGATTATGGTTTTAGTAGTGATGTACTAGCTAGCTGTAGTCAGTTCTACCACTTATGTGTGACTCTCGACGTAGTGTGGTTGGAGTATAAAGGACCAGCTCTTTGTTAGCAGTCCTGTTACTCAAGTGTTTGAGGTTCGTCTGTGATGCTTGTAGCCTGGGCAATGATTTGCCTGTGTGGCTTATAGCTTAGGCAGTGAGTTGTTGTAGCAATGTGCCGGTGAGACTGTGGTTTAGGCACTTCAGTTGTTGGGCGGACTAGTAGTGTATATTAGTCCTGTAGTCCCACATTCCTTCCGAGGACTTTATGTTATTATCATGATTATGTTTAGTTGTTATTTATTATTATGTTGTGAGCATGAAATGGTTTGGCTTGCCAATGAGACCCTTTGAGGTTGAGGTCTCTTCAGTTTAGTTGTCTCTTTCTGGTTTGTGTGTTGTTTTAGGTAGCCCCTACTGAGCCAGTGACTTGTTGAGGCTCACTCCCCTATAGTTCTTTTCAGGGACTACCGTGTGTTTGGCTTGCAGCGGTGTTGTGACAGACTTGTACCACCAGCAGTTGTGTAGTAGTAGTGTTGTGTGAGCTTGTGCTCCCTCGGGGTATGCCCCAGATAGTTGTATTTTTTAATTGGACATGTATTAATGTAATGGGACAATTGTACAAATTGTGAACAGATATGAGCACATGTACTTTCTTGTGTCTTATATTCTTGTGGTTTGTCTTTTATACTCTTCCTGGACACGTGTGTGAGATATCCCTTGCGAGACTTCGGTCCGTTCGCGGGAGGCAGATCTGGATATGGAGCCTTATCAGGCATAAGTACCCGGTCCGTCACAGTTGGTATCAGAGCAATGTCCAGTTAGAATATGAAAAGACATTGAAAGTACTTTGTTAATGTCCACTGCTGGTAGTAAGTCTGCGGTTTTGTGTTGGTTAAAGTGGTATTTGTTTAAGTTTTTATTCTGTAGAATGTGTTTATGTGTTGAGAATTTGGTAGCTGTTAGCAGTTGTTGAAAGTTGATGTGATTAGAAGTGGTATAATCTATGTGATTATACCAGTGTGTTGGCTTGTGATAGATCAGTTTGGTTGTTAAGATTCCCAGTTAAAGGAATTGAGGAGATTAACAAGTTTGGATATGGAATTCAGTAAGTAAGATATAATGAGATACAGAGTTAGCAGAGACTTGTATATGGTAACAAGGTGATGAGGATCAGGTCAGTGTGTGTGTCAGAAATGATTAAATGTGCAAAATATAGTTGAGAACCTCAGCAGAGGTATTGTGGCATTAGAGATCTGAGTCAAATGATATTAAGAAACAGTGTGGATGAGAATGTGATTAGTATTATGAAAAGTTTGATATGATTAAGTAAGGCAGATCAGCTTAAAAGAGGTATTAATACATAAAAGAGCAGTGATTTATGGCAGATAGATTAAATATGCCTGAGATCAGAAATTTGAGAAAAATGTTGTTATGAATAATGATAGTAACAGGAAGTGTGATATGAAGATTTGTATAAATATGTATAGAAAGGATTAGTTGAGTAAAGAAAGGGAGAAAAGAAGGATTAGTGTGCAATAAGAATTTGTGAAAATTGCACAAGAGGAATATTTAGTTGATGAATGGCAGATTATGAGAAGTTTTTCAGAAAGAATATTTAATGAAAAAAGAGAAAATTTTGCAGAAAAGATATGGATTATAGAAAGGAAGAATTTAGAAAATGATGAAGTGAATAAGATCAGATGAGTCAGAAAATGTCAGTTAGAGTTTGCATATTGGTGCAAATAATTGATTCAATGAGCAGAAAAGAATTGTTATTAAGATATTCCAGAGTTTCATGCAGGAGCAGGAACAGATTAATTAAAGAATATTTGGAAAGGTTATGTAATAAAAATTATGAGATTAGCCAGAGAATGTCAGTAAAGCAGGAGAGATATATGAAGAGTATAATATGTCAATAGTGGTTTGGTAAATCAGAAATTGTGGAATATTTTGCAAAAGTGTTCAGTGTGACCAGAATAGCGCAGCGGAATAAAAGAATAGAGTTTATTATGGTTTCTAATCAGAGATTGATTTAAAGCGGTATGAGCAGAATAATATGAAAGGGCAGAAAATTCAAAGATGATGATTAGTTTTCTTTGAAGAGGTGACAGTTGCGAATGTAAATGCAGATGAGGCAGGATAATAGTTGGCAGTGATAAATAGAAAAAGGAAATGGCACCGAAAAGTTTAATAATTTGAAGGATTATGACATGAAAGAATATTACAATGTAAGACATTTGAGAAAGATAAAGCGGTCCCAAAAGAAATGTTGCAAACACAGCCGGGAAATTGTGGAAGTAGGTTCAGTCCAAGGAGATAAAGCGCCATTGGCAAGGTAGGATCGCCTACGGTTGAAAGGTAAAGAAAGGTAATGGAATCGACAGAACAGAGTAGCTGTGAAATGAATTGAAAGAAAAGAAAGGAGCAAAGTAAAGATGGAAATGGACAGATAAATTGAAAGGTTGATGCAGAGAAAGAGTATCCTTCTTGTTCTGTATACGATTTTATTTCTTTTTAGGTGATAATCCGATTGTTGTGATTTGTTTTGAATATCGAGGACGATATTCTTTTTAGGTGATAATAATGTAAGTCGCACGTTTTCGGATCCCTGTGGATCCAGGTTTAGCGGGTTTGATGGCCAGTGTGTGGCCCATTAGTGTGTGTTTCAAGTGTGCGCACGTTGTGAGGCTTGGTGGGCCGGCCATTGGGCCCAAAGCGCTTACAGGTTTTCTGCCTGTGAATGCGATAGGGTCATATGTCGCGTTATGGTCGCGACAGACCTGGGGGTCGCGTTCACGTTGCCGCTGGTTGGCGGTCTTCATCTGCATGGCTGCCGCGTGTCGCTCGTCGGGCGGTCGGCTGACGTCAGTTTTCGGAAGGCGACAGTCGCCTGCGTCGCGTTCAGGTAGCGACATCTGACTGTGTCGCGATCCCAACCGCTGTTCTATTTTAAGAACCCCAGCCGAACAGAGCAGGGGAAGCTCTGCACGACCAGGGAGGGGAATTGCTGCAGGATTTTCGGACGATTCGAGCTTCTAGAGGTGCGTGGGGCGTGCTCTCGCCGCGAGGATGTCGCGTGGAGCAGGGGAAACGCCGAGGGAACTCCGGTCTTCGTGTTCTTCGCGAAGGTAGGGTGTTTCTACCTCGTTTGATTGTGTGGATTGCTCGTGGTGTGGATTTGATTCGTTTAAAGCTTAATAACAGTAGTAGATACCATGCTAGGGTATCCATTAAAGCATGTAAATTGAGAATTAAACGTGGTTCGAATGGTCGGAAATGGTAATCCGTGGAGTTTTTCCCGGATTGGGGTTTTTGTCTGCGAAGGCGACGGCCCTTGGTGTCACGACCACGTTGCGACACCGACTGTCGCAATAAAGTTTCCGTTGCGACATGTTGTTGGGTCGCGATCTGATGGCGGCCCAGGTTCTTATCGCGGTCTGTCGTAGTGTCGCGTTAAGGTTATTGCGGCTGACGGGATGTCGCGTTGAGGTTTCTGATCGCGGTCCTTCTTGGTGTCGCGATCAGGTAGTGACAGTACCGTCTGTCGCGACAAGACTTCTCATCGCGCCATGTCGTGATGTCGCGATCTGAAGGCGGCTCTAGCCTCTGTCGCGATCGCAGCCGAGGATGTTATTTTGTATACTTTTGGTAATTTGAAATATCCGGTTGGTGATATTTGTTGTGCATGGCAATGACAAGTGGAGCCAGTGCACTTTTTACACTCATGGAGCGTATTGCTCACGAGGTGGGCATATTTTATATGGTTAATGTGTTGTGTACGTAACCGGCTTGGTGTTTACGTAGTATTTATGGTGTGTTGACACCTGTAGCACTCCATGAAGCGTGCTGTCCATGTGTTGGACATGTTGTTTACGTGAATGATGTATGGTGCACCTGGTTGGTGTATTGTACACATGCTGTTTACGTGGTTTGGGTGTGTACATGGCACACACATTGTCGTAATGTAATTCTTATGATTTGTCATAGTAATTGGGCAGTGAGGTTTCTGTGTGAGCCTAGTCATGACTTGTGGTGGTGTGTGGGCAGTGAAGGTCGTGTGTGGACCTAGCCCTGGTCTGTTGTTATCCTTAAAGATTATTATACTGATTTATGTGTTAAGTGGTATGTGTGTAGCCACGGAGGTCATGAGTTGATCAATGATAGGTAAGTTTGTGGTTCAGGTATGTGTTATGGTGTACGTTAGCTTGTGAGTCACAAGTGACCAGAACAAGCTATTCTCTCATATGTACCGTGGTTTGTAATAAAGATGGAACATGTAAGTATCGTGGTTTGTGCTAGCCGAGTGTGGTGGTCGACGCCTATTCCGGAATGCCTCTCTAGTCGGGTACCCCAGGTTCTTTGTGAGCCAGGCACGTGTGTTTCTTGTGCTCGGGGTTTTGTCCCGGTACTTGTGTGGTACCGTTGAGATTTATGTCATCTTCCTGGACACCCTCACTACTTTGCTTGAGTTGTACGTCCGACTGAGGGAAAGACGACAGTGGGACAGTGACTTTTGTACTTGTCTTTTAGTCGCTTGTAGCGCGCTCGTTGGGGGTACGGACACCAGTAGTCGACACTGGTCCCCAGCTAGTCCTATTTTCCAGTGCCTCACTTTAGGGTGCTCCGGCCAGAGACCCTAGAGGTGCCAGGCATGGACCTACAGCTATGTGTCTGCAGGTGTGGTGTTGGTTGGTCTCCACAGTTGTTTGGCTTTACCTTGTGGAGCGGCAGTTGGACCTTTCGTCCGTGACTGCGAGGCTGAGAGGGTTCTTGTGTTGTGTTGTGTTATCCGGGTTGGATACTGGCGTCATGAACCAGTAGTCCATTCCCGTGTGGTGGCGTCGTCCTTTCCGACTCGTGCTTTGCTACTGACTGGCTTGACTCGTGCTTTGCCACTGGCTGTGGTTCGTGAGTTTGTGACTCGTGGTCGAGGTTTGACCCGCTCGAGGTGTGCCCTGGTGTTGGCACAGTTGAGACTAAGTTGTGGTTTGTGTGACTTACCGGTTGAGGTTTCACCTGTAATGTTGTGCCTAAGTGAGAGCACAATATAGTTGAGATTCAGTGTGGTGTTTACCACCTCTTGTACCCTTCGTACAGGTGTTTGTGTTGTAGTACCTCAGAGTAGCAGGTACCTATACCCTTCGTGGGTTACTTTGTAGTTTTGTGATGGTACATTGTGTACCAACCTTTCCGGGTACTTGTGTGTTGTGGAGGTCTTGTGGTTGACCTGCCATTTGTTGTATCCTATCCGTTTTAAGTAAGTATTTGTTTATAATTTAATGTGGATTAGTTTGTGGTTGCCAATCATATTACCTTTGTGGGTAATTGTCGATGAGGCTTGTGGCCTAGGCATATTGTGGTTTAGTAGAGCTGGGCTTTGTGGAGGCTGTGTGAGACCTTCCACTTGTTGAGTTTTACCCTTCTTGAGTAAGGTTTCGATTATGGTTTTAGTATTGATGGACTAGCTAGCTGTAGTCAGTTCTACCACTTATGTGTGACTCTCGATGTAGTGTGGTTGGAGTATAAAGGACCAGCTCTTTGTTAGCAGTCCTGTTACTCAAGCCACTCTTGGTAATGGGTTGGAGTTAAGATAACTCCAACCCATGAACAAAGCTACACATGTGTAACCCACTTTTTACTTTGGTAATAATAGAGTTACTTTGATCATATGGTGAGTTAACCTACTTTTCTCAAATACACTTTGGTAGAACAAGTGAGTTAACTTACCTTGGGAAAAGGAAAAGTAGCATTTAATGCTTGTGATGTGAGAGAAAAAGTGGTTAACTCACTTGAGTTAACTTTGTTCCTCCTCTAGAGATGGTTAGAAAAAGGTGAGTTAACTCACTTTTAAACACCTTAGCCCAACCTACAAAAGTTAACTCTAAACCACTACCAAAGCACTTTTTGAGTTAACTCTGAGTTAACTAGAGTTAACTCACTTTTAACTCAGAGTTAACTCATCCAAAGAGGCACCAAGTGTTTGAGGTTTGCCTGTGAAGCTTGTAGCCTGGGCAATGATTTGCCTGTGTGGCTTATAGCTTAGGCAGTGAGTTGTTGTAGCAATGTGCCGCTGAGACTGTGGTTTAGGCACTTCAGTTGTTGGGCGGACTAGTAGTGTTATATTAGTCCTGTAGTCCCACATTCCTTCCGAGGACTTTATGTTTATTATCATGATTATGTTTAGTTGTTATTTATTATTATGTTGTGAGCATGAAATGGTTTGGCTTGCCAATGAGACCCTTTGAGGTTGAGGTCTCTTCAGCTTAGTTGTCTCTTTCTGGTTTGTGTGTTGTTTTGGGTAGCCCCTATGAGCCAGTGACTTGTTGAGGCTCACTCCCCTACAGTTCTTTTCAGGGACTACCGTGTGTTTGGCTTGCAGCGGTGTTGTGACAGACTTGTACCACAGCAGTTGTGTAGTAGTAGTGTTGTGTGAGCTTGTGCTCCCTCGGGGTATGCCCCAAGTAGTTGTACTTTTTAATTGGACATGTATTAATGTAATGGGACAATTGTACAAATTTGTGAACAGATATGAGCACATGTACTTTCTTGTGTCTTATATTCTTGTGGTTTGTCTTTTATACTCTTCCTGGACACGTGTGTGAGATATCCCTTACGAGACTTCGGTCCGTTCGCGGGAGGCAGATCTGGATATGGAGCCTTATCAGGCATAAGTACCCCGATCCGTCACATAATATGTCATCATTAAAGTCATAACATGTCATCATTAAAGTCATAATATGTCATCATCAAAATCAAAGTATGAGTGATGTTCATTGGTCATTATTAAAATACAACTTTAGAAAATTCCAAAACACACTCAACCCAACATTATATTGTGCCCTACAAACAATATTCTAGTAATCTACATTAAATCAATTAGTCCCTAAACGTTACAAAGGAAAGTGACATGAACAGGTTCTTTGATCAACTTGAACATGGGTGACATGAATAGTTACTTGATATCAATTTCTATTGGAACTAAATTATTGCAGGTGCCAAGAGGATATCCTTCCCACATTTTACTGTTGACTTGTAACTTCTCAAACTTTGAATATTAGCAGAAAATATTAAAAATCCCTATAACGAATCTTGTCCCGATGAAGCGACGTTCTAACATTAGACTAAAATGCATGGCTATATTAAAATAAATCCATTACAATGGATACAATATTGCAACATCTGTGTCTGGCAAGTTGCGAAGATAAGGAAATGATGCTTTTGCTATAGAGGACACAGGAACGCCGGGATGAAGGATATGTTCTGGGTCAATTTGTTTTGGTTGGTTGTAAAATATATTTATAAGAAAAATATTTTTAAAGATCATTTACAGGAAAACTAAAAAGTATAATTATCCATTGGTACTCATATAAATAATTTTCTTGAAATTTTTTTTAGATCTTTACTTTTTAGTAAAATAATTTTTAAAATTTTTTAAAAATTATCGAGCACAACGGTTATAGACTTTTGTGGCATTTGATAAATTTTAGTTGATGTTTATTGTTTAGAGGTTGATTAGGGGTGTTAATTGGGCCGGACTTTCAGGCGGGCCGGGCCGGCCTAGAGGCCCGAAAGTCCAGGCCGGTTTTAATCGGATTTGGGCTGAAAAAATTAGCCCGTTTAAATTTTTTAGCCCAACCCAGCCCAGAAAAAAATAGGGGCAAGCTTGGGTTTTTTGAGGCCCGGCTCAAAATTTTTATATATATATATATATTTATAAATTTTATTGAATATAAAAATTTATATTTAGAAAGTGAGTTATATTTATTTTTCCATAATAAATCTACTCAAAAATATATATTTTTATAATTAAATGTTATTATAGATATAAGTAAAATATATATTGTTTTTATAGATATATTATAGTAGATATATTAAAATTATATATATATATATAATTAATATTTTTATTATATTTTCAGACTTAACTGGGTTTTTCCTGAGCCCGGGCCTGGTCACCCATACTGGGCCTGGACCGGGCCGGAGTCGACTTTTAGAAAATCGAGCCATGACCGGACCTAGCAAGGCCCGGCCCATTGACATCCCTAAGACTGATGCAAGTTGTTGGTGTCGGTCGTCGAGTGTCGGGTGTTGGCTGATGCAAGTATAATTGTCCATTTGCCGACCATTGATGTCATTGTTGGGCGTTGGTTGGAAATCGCCACTGACACCAGCACCGCTGCCGATCGCAGGCTTTGATTATGTTGGACGTCGATCACTGACAATCGACCGTTGACCATCGCCGTCAATAGTCGATTGCCACCGGTCGCCGCCGCCCGCTGCTTGTCACTGTTGGCCATAGGACTTTGAGCGTCAATCTCCAAGTGTCAAGCACCGATTGCCGATCGTCGGCCGTCGACCGTCAAGAGTTAGGTGCAGATTATCGAGTACTAAGAATGGGAGCACTAAAATGGGAGCAGAGACTACGGTCTCCCTCAAGAAAATCTCATGTGAAACATAAATTGGGGAAAATGACTTGCAGGATCTATTTAAAGATGCCAAAAAATGATAAAATTTAGATTTCTTCGTAAATTAATTTTTTAGAGGTACCAAATAATATGAATTTTTTCTTAGAAAAGTTTTCTTACATAAAATTTTACACCGACCTTAGTTGCCCCAACAAGATTTCTCAACACATTTCGAAGAGAAAAACCACGAACAAGGGAGCTAATTAGTGCCGGATTTTGCTACTTTTCACCCTTCCCAGAGTTTGAGTTACCCAGTAAAAACGTCAGGAAAATATTGCCAGTGGAATAACTTTGAAAAAAAATTCACTATCACACTTTTTTTATCATTTTTTAAAGTAAGTTTGAGAACGGAGATTCGAACTTAGGCTATGAAGTACAGATTGGAGCGATCGTTGAGCCGTTCTCTATGTACTTATCATGTTTTCTTATTAGGGAGAATTAATTTTAGATAACTTGATATTATTTTCAGATTCTTGTCTGATTTTTTAGAAAATAAAAATCTTTACTTTTTGAGGAATTTATTTTTAGATCCATGAACATTAGCTCCTCCTATGTGCTCTTTTTCAATTTCAATTCTACCCTTATCTTATATAATTAGGTAAGTAGGTAATAAAAGTATATAAGAATAGTAGGTAAATATGTAAGTACATTACGTAACTATGTAAGTCACGTAGTTATGTAAAAGTAGTAGTAGGTAAATATGTAATTACATAGTTACATAATTATGTGTGGAGGCTATTTTCTTGCCCCCTAGGCCTGTGAGCCTCTTACGGCCCACTACGGCCCATCATGACCCAGTAGGCTGGTGTGGCCTTCAGACAGTGAGCCACATGTCCTCGGGTCAGGATCAAGGATTCCAAGCACGTTCCGGCCACCCAGACATCCAAAGGCTCCCAAGAGTGATCTCCGAACACCACACAGCCTGTTCGGACGGAGTGTGCCCCACCAAACAAGAACCTGTTCGAAACACATCATGGGCTTGTCTTCCCAGCTTTGCTTCCGAGCACCAGGGCACCGAGCAGCCTGCCCAGTAATAGAGTAGGCCCCTACTCGGATCCTTCTGACCAGAGGGTCCAGGGCAGCCCTTCGCCTACTGAAGGCAGTTATTGCAACAGCGCGACATGCGTTCCTTGGCGAAAAGGCATTAAACACACGGGATCCCAACAGACGCCTCAAAACGGACAACTACTCGCCTGGAAACCTGAACCGGCGCGCCCTTCAATCATCATGGGGGGAGATCCCATCCAGACTCTCCGTCTCCCTCGTCTATAAAAGGCACAAGTAATCTCCATGCAAAGGTACGCAACCTTCTACATACACACTCGCCCACGTGCGAAGCACACACTAGCGAACCTTCCTCTCCTACTTTCCATAGTCCTAACTGACTTAGGCATCAGAGGGTTCCCCCCGGTTCTTCAACTGGGCCCCCTGATCCTCTTTGAGTTTTGCAGGTCATCGTCCGCACCGGCGACCGTCTTCCCTCTCTTCTCTTAGTGGCGGCCCATTTGGCTCAGGCCCAAACAGGAAAACTCATCCACATTTTTGGCTCCGTCTGGGGAACGACAATAGCCATGGCTCGCGGACGATCCTCTCATCAGAATCCCGGCAGTTGGGCGACGCGATCCCATCAGTCACACGTTGACTCGCGTGGACGGGCCCCTTCAGTTGATGTCGTTGTCGCCCCTGCCGGAGCAACTGACCATGTTCCTTTCGCCGCTATGCTGGCAACAACCTAAGAAATAGCAGAGCTCCGGGGGTAGGTGCAGCAACTCGTAGGGGTTTGTCAAGGCCTCCAGGCCCTATTGGCTAGGCAACCGACCTTGACAGTTCCCCCACTGCCGGAGCAGTAGGCGGAGTCGTCACGACGACCTCCCATCCCCTTGGCGCAGCAGGAGCAGCATGCGGAGTCCCCCCGGCGGTCGCGAAGGGTCCCATCGGCATGCCTAACGCCAGAGCGACGGGACAACTTGCCCCGCCATTCCGCAGCAGCTCCATTTCCCCCGCGCTCCGTTGTCGGAGCCAACTCGCATGGGCCCAGACGCGAAGGCTCTGTGCACTCTGACCAGGAGTTGGCCAGACGCCTCCGTCGCGTCGTCGACCTCGAGCGCCGCATGGACGCAATGGTCCAAAGGGCAGAGGGTAGGACTCCAGGGGATGACGACCTGGACTTCCGCTCCCCATTCACTACGGAGATCCTGGAAGCCCGGGTCTTCCCGAAGCTTCCCTTGCCTACCATCGTGCCCTATGACGGTACTTCTAACCCGGCAGATCACATCCACTGGTTCAAGTCGCACATGGTGTTCCACGGAGCATCGGATGCGGCCAAATGTCGGGCCTTTCCGGCCACATTGAAGGAAACTGCACGGGCATGGTTCGAAGCCCTCCCTGCAGGATCCATCTCCTCCTTCCACCAGTTGAAGAAGTCCTTCCGGAACAACTTCCTAGGCGGAAGGTCGTAGCCACACACGGCGGCCTCCCTCCTGTCATTTCGACAGAAGAAGGGCGAAGCGCTTTGGGACTACGTCAAGCAGTTCCAGGCTGAAGCACTCCGCATTCCACGCCTTGACGTTCCTCTAGCTACCAGTGCCCTTATCTAGGGTACTCGCGACGGCTTCCTGCAGAGGACGCTCGGGGTTCAGTAGCTGACGACCCTCGCCGAGCTCCTCTCCACCGCCCAACGCCACGCTGCGTGCAAAGAGAGCTTGGCCTCCGGACGAGCAGAGCAAGGTGAGCAGGCGGATAAGAAGAGGCCTTCCGACAACAGTTCCGACCGCGAATGGAAGAAGGGCCGGTGCAATGGGGATTCGCCACGCCGACCACGCCCCTTCATAGAGTATACTCCCCTTACAGTGGCCCCCGAACAGATCCTGGCCGAAATCCGGAATGAGCAGTATGTTCGGTGGCCGCCCAAGATGTGCTCTAATCCTCGCAGGCGCAACCAGGACAAGTACTATCGCTTTCATCACAACCACGGCCACGACACCTCCGAATGCCGCCAACTCAAGGACGAGATCGAGTCCTTGATCAAGCGTGGCTGTCTCGGACGATACGTGTGCCACAATGAAGACTACCCAAGACGCCGAGAACGAACCCCCGAACAGCCCATCAATAATGAGCCCAATGGGCAGGAGATCAATGTGATCGCGGGAGGTTTCGGTGCAGGCGTAGAAAGCAGTCAGAGCCAACATGACTACGCTCGATAGGTGCACTTGGTGGAAAGACCCTCGGCGCCTCGGCCAAGCCCTTATCCCTCCAGTCTTGCACGCGCACTATCCGAGGAGGCCATAACCTTCTCGGACGACGACCTTGTAGGAGTTTCAACTCCACATACCGATGCTCTAGTCGTTTCGGCCACCATCAATCACTATACCGTGCGTTGGATTTTGGTGGATAATGGAAGCGCCCCGGACGTGTTGGCTTATGATTGTTGATGATGGGATTAAAAATCGACCATCTCACCCCAGTAGAATCGCCTCTGTTCGACTTCTCTGGTCTCAGTTCATCCTATGGGACGAGCACGCCTTCCGATCACCTTAGGAACGACACTAAGGAGCGTGACCAAGCTGGTGGATTTCTTGGTCATTCAAAACATGCCAGGGTACAACGCCATCCTTGGCAGAGGCCTGATTGGCCGCATTAAGGCAGTACCCTCATCTCTTCACCAGAAGATGAAGTTCCCCACTCCGTGTGGTATTGGCGAGGTGCTCGGTAGCCAACGCGAGTCTCGACGTTGCTATGTCCTCTCCCTAAGGGATAAGCAGCCTGTCGCAGATCCAGAAATTTTACCCGCACCAGCTGATCAGCCTTCCGCAAGTCGAGGAACCCCTGCCGAGGATCTACTGCCTGTACGGGTGGATGACGACCCCGAGCACGTCCTCTTCATTAGTGCATTACTCACGGAAGCCGAACAATAATGCTACAAGGCTTTCCTACTGGCCAACTTGGACGTATTCATGTGGTCGGACGATGAGCTGCCCAGCATCCCTCCAGAGGTGATGGTTCATCATCTCCATTTGGATCCAAGGGTGCCACCGGTTCAGCAAAAATGACGACCTGTCAACCATGAACGGCAGACCGTGATCTACGAGCATGTCATCAAAAGCCGAGCTGTTGGGCTCCTCTGAGAAGCCCAATATCCTAAATGGATCTCCAATGTAGTCCTCGTACGCAAAGCCAATGGCAAATGGCGTGTGTGCATAGATTACAAAGATCTCAACAAAGCAACGCCCAAGGACAACTTTCCCCTGCCACGCATTGACCAGTTAGTGGACGCCACTTCCGAGCACGAGCTCCTCAGCTTCTTGGATGCATACTCCGGTTATCACCAGATCAGCATGCACCCCCTGGATCAAGACGCCACAACGTTCGTCACCGATCTCGGCCTCTATTGTTTCACTAGGATGTCGTTCGGTTTGAAGAATACTGGTGCAACGTATCAGCGACTGATCAACAAGACGTTTGAGCAGCAGATTGGGCGCAACATGGAAGTCTACATCGATGACATGCTGGTCAAAACGCTCCCGAGCTCCGACCACATCACCGACCTCGAAGAAACTTTCACAACTTTGCGGAGGTATAACATGAAGCTCAACCCTGCAAAGTGTGCGTTCGGAGTACGCTCGGGGAAGTTCCTCGGCTTCCTCATCTCTAACCGAGGAATAGAGGCCAACCCCGAGAAGATCTGAGCCATATTAGAAATGAGTAGCCCCAAAACTGTATGTGACGTCCAACGGCTCACTGGACACCTTGCGGCGCTTAATCGCTTCATGTCCCGAGCAGTAGAACGGAGTTTTAACTTCTTCAAATTGCTGCGAGTCCCCAAAGGCGCCTCACCGCAAGGGGGACAGGTAAGGTGGACCGAGGATTGTGAAGTGGCCGTCACCGAGCTGAAGGCGTATCTTGCTGCCCCACCTGTTCTTTCAAAGCATGTGCTCGGGGGAACCTCTGTTCGTGTACCTTTCAGTCACTGAGCACTCCATCAGCACAATACTAATCAGAGAAGAGGCAACGGCACAACATCCTATTTATTATGTAAGCAGGGTTCTCCAAGAAGCTGAAAGAAGATACCCTCGAGTAGAGAAGCTTGCTCTGGCACACGTCACGGCTGCTCGGAAGCTCAGGCCAAACTTTCAGGCCCATCCGATCACAGTCCTCACCGACCAACCATTAAAGCTTATCCTTCAGCGACCAGAGGCTTCTGGTAGGCTCAACAAATGGGCCATCGAGCTCGAGGAATTCGACATCAGCTATCGGCCAAGGACGGCCATCAAGGCTCAAGCGTTAGCAGACTTCATGGCGGAATGCACCCTTCCGACTGAACAGGATCCCCCATTGGCAGACGAGCCTCCATGGGAGCTTTACGTTGATGGATCGTCCTATGTCACGGGAAGCGGGGCAGGCTAGTTCTTACCTCCCCAGAAGGTCTAGAGTTCCAGTACGTCCTGAAGTTCCACTTCGCCGCCTCCAACAATGTAGCAGAGTACGAGGCACTCCTGTCTGGGATCCGCATGGCTAGGCACCTTGGAGCACTCTGGCTACGAGTCTTCAGTGATTCTCAGCTGGTCGCCAGCCAAGTGAATGGACAATTTGAAGCCAGGGAGCCCCGTATGGCACAGTACATCCAGCAGGTCAAATGCCAAACAGAGGGCCTCCTCTACTTCGAAGTCATACATGTCCCATGAGAGCAGAATGTGCGGGCCGATGCACTCACCAGACTAGCATCCTCAGGTGACATCACCCCCTCTCGCTCCATATTCATAGAAGAGCTCGCCACACTAAGCACCGAGGTAGATGTAGCGGCTATTGAGGCGGTCCGCCAGCACCAAGCTGGATGGACTCTCTCATGGCCTATCTGCTTCGAGGAGAGCTTCCGCCCGACTAGAATGAAGCTCGCAAAATTAGGCTACGCTGCCAGAGGTTCACCATCATTGAAGGCTGACTATATCGACGGTCCCTCTCAAGACCTCTTCTGTGGTGCCTTAGTCCTACTGAGGCGACAATGGTCATCGAAGAAGTCCACGAAGGCCTGTGCGGAAGCCACTTGGGGAGCAGAACACTAGCGCGCAGCATTCTCCGAGTAGGATTCTGGTGGCCTTCTCTGAAAAACGACTACATGTCCTACGCAAGAAAGTGCCCAGAGTGTCAGAAGTTTGGGCAGCTTATCAAACAACCTACCGAGCAACTACATAACCTATTCGAACTGTTGGGTTGAGTGTGTTTTGGAATTTCCTAAAGTTGTATTTTAATGATACCAATGAACATCACTCATACTTTGATTTTGATGATGACATATTGTGATTTTGATGATGACATGTTATACATTTTATACATATCACAATAATGCTTAAACAACATTTTTTGATATTTAATATCTCATATTTTTATGATAACATCTTATACTAATGGGTTATGTGTTAAATTTTTAGGAATATCCAGATCTTGTCATAGTAGTGTCGACACACCCTTGATGGTGTCGACACTGGGTCAGAGTCCCTGAAGCTTTTTCATGAAAACAGGGTCAAGTGTGTCGACACAGTCTATGGTCGTGTCGACACTAGACCCAGTCTCCAGAAGACCCAGTTGCCTGACTGGGACAGTGTGTCGACACAGCAGTGGCAGTGTCGACACTAGACCCAGTTTCCAGAAGACCCTTTTTGCGCAATTGGGACAGTGTGTCGACACACTCAGTGGCAGTGGCACAGTGTCGAACCGGCTGAAATTTCAACTTATGATTTTTCTGGACACGTGGCCGCTTGGGGGATCAAGGGAATCTGCCTAGGTTTTTGTGCCCACGTACCCTAAGGCTTCTTATGGACATATGGGGCTATAAATACCCATGTGTTTGGCACTCCAAAGTATCCTACGCAAGACAAGGCCCATAGCATTTGGAATAAGGGAGGAAGAGCGGGAAAAAGGATCTGCATCCAGAGGAGCAGAGCAGCGCCGCCAAGGGAAGAAGAAGGAGAAGAAGAGGAGGAGCTCGTGATTGCAGTAGTGCTGGTCAAGAAGGAGACCCAGCTGAGTCTGTACTTGGTTAGAGTGTCAATTTCTCTGGAGAATCTGTGTATGTGTTCTACACAGATCTCCCAATTCTATTTGTCTCTACCATTTCTATTGTACTGAGATAGATCGTGCTAGAGGATCTATTCTCTAAGTGTGCTTGTTCTAGCAGAACTTGGATCTATTGTGATCCAGAGGGTGAGTACTTTGTACTCTGTTTTGGAGCCGTAGTGCTCTGGGTTGGAGCCGTTGTGCTCTGGTGCTTGAGCTATAGTGCTCAAGGGCTTGTGAATTTGTAGAATTCACAAGTGGTCTGTGGAGTAGGTTGTCGTGCCTATCTCCTGGGTTTCTTTGAGTCGTTGCACTCAAAGAGGTCAGAGTCGTCGTGCTCTAGTTTGTACTGCACTTGTGCTAGTGGTTCCTCCGTTGTGAGGAGGTGGACGTAGGAGACACAAGTTGTGTTCTCCGAACCACCTTAAAATCTTCAGTGCACCGTGGTTTGATGTGTGGTTTGCTGTTCTAATTCACTATACTCACACACCACACTTGGATCTGATCGAATTGTGTGTTTCACTTATCTTAATTCCGCTGCTATACACACAATTTCTTAGTTCATTCGTCAAAGTCACCTATCCGATCCCCAACATCTGGTATCGGAGAAGGTCAGAGTCAATTCTATACTCTGAGGTGCTTTGGTGAATTTTCTGTATTTCAGATTTTGATCACTTACTCAAATTGATGTGTGTTTTGGTTTGATTGTCTTTGTCATGGACTCTAGAGGTTTTGTTGCTGAAGGTCATTCAATCAATAGGCCTCCATTTTTTGATGGTACTGACTATCCTTACTGGAAGAATAGGATGATGGTTTTTCTTAGAGCATAGAACTATGAAGTATGGAGAATTGTTGAAAAGGGACCAATTGAAGTCACTAGAGATGAAGATCAATGGACCAGGGAGCAGATCAGAAGGGTCACCCTGAATTACAGTGCCATGAACATGCTGCAATGTGCCATCCATCCGAAGGAGTATTCCAGAATCTCTATGTGTAAGTCTGCCAAGGAGATGTGGGATAAATTAGAATTGCTTTATGAGGGCACATCTCAGGTCAGGGAGACTAAGGCTAACATGGTAGTTTCTGATTATGAGTTGTTTATCATGAAATCTAATGAAACTATATCTGAGATGTTTGCTAGGTTCATGGTTATTATAAATGGACTTCGAGCCTTGGGTAAGGAATACTCAAATGAATAATTGGTAAGAAAAATCTTGCGTTCCTTATCTCCTATATGGCATACTAAAGCAACTGTCATTGAAGATTCAAAGGATTTATCCAAAATCACATTGGATGAACTCATTGGATCATTAATGACATATGAGTTAAACCTTAAGAGATCAGAAGAACACATACTAAAAACAAAAACCATTGCTCTTAAAGCTTCATCAAGTAATAAAGGAAAATCTAAAGAAAATTCTGAGTCTGAAAAATCTGAATCTGATCATGATAATCTTGCTTTCATCACTAGACAATTTAAGGCATTTCTGAAATCAAACAAGAAGAATTTTGGTAATAAGCAAAATGCCATGTCTAGTAAAAAGAAACATTTCTCTCATGTTGATCATAAGAAAACTGATGAAATTCCTGTGTTATAGGTGTAACAAATCTGGACATATGAAGGCTGATTGTCCAGAAGGTAAGAAGGAAAAGCACATAAACCACAAGAAAAAGTTCCACAAAAAGAAGAACAAGGTCATGGTGGCTACATGGTCAGATGATGAAAGCTCAGACTGCAATGAAGAATCCTCAAGTTTAGAAGGGAATGAAATCTGCTTCATGGCTGGAAGCAGCGAAGAACATGTAGATATATCATTTGAACTATTTACCATTGAAGATTGGCAAGAAGCATATGGTAATTTAGTTGAAAATCTTTCTGATGTTAGAAAAGAAAATAAATACTTGAAAAGAAAAATTGAAAGCATTCTTCATGATACTTCATCATCTGTAAAGATTTCTGAATTGGAAGCTCAAATTTCAAACCAAATCAAAGAAAATGATGAACTGTTGATTTTTGTTGATGATCTGAAATTGAAAATTCAAAAATTGAACAAAGAACTCATCAATTCTATCAAGAAATTTGAAGAAAAAGAAAAGGAAAATCATGAAAATTTGAATCAAATTGAAAAACTCAATCTTTGCATTAAAGAAAAAGAAGATATCATCAAGAACTTCACTCAAGGAAAGACAATTGAATGCTCTACTTGGAGTTAAGATGAATTCAAACAAATTTGGGTTAGGTTTTAAACCACAAAATTTAAAGCAAACAAAATCATCAAAAACTCCTTTAATAAAATTTGTCAAGACAAGCTCATCTGAAAACAAAGAAAAATACAAAAACAAAAAGAACCTGAGAGGTCGACACATACCCTACCTAGGTCGACACACACTATGCATAGGTCGACCTATCCCAGTCAGAGGTCGACCTACCCTTCTTATAAAAATCACAAAAACTTCAAACCAATCAATAATCATCTTTCTCATGGAAATTGGAATGTTTTCTCATCTAACAATTCAAGATGGAATAAGTCTTGGAACCAAAGGTATAATGGTAACCAATGGTTCAATCCTTATTTCTATCATTCATCTTTTCTTGCATATCAACAGCAATACATGCCAAGTTTTCCACAGTGGAACAAATCAACTAAGAGGTATAATGTTCAGAAAATTAAGAAACAAAAAGTTGAATCTTTTATTTCAAAAAACACTGTGAAGAAAAATACACAAATTGGGTTAGAAAGGATTTGTTATCTCTTCTCACTCAGGATGTTGGTACCAATCTCATGTGGGTACCAAAAACTTTTCTTGTCTAATTTGTTATGTGCAGGAAAGCCGTGCATCCAATTCCAACAACATCTGGATTCTTTACAGTGGATGCTCACGACACATGACAGGAGACAAAAATAAATTTTCATGCTTGATTGAAAAGGAAGGTGGATCAGTCACCTTTGGAGGTAAGAATAAAGGAAAAATAATTGGCAAAGGAAAAATTGGTAAGTCTTGCATTACCTTAAGTGATGATGTTTGTTTAGTTGAGGGCTTGAATTACAACTTGCTTAGCATTAGTCAATTGTGTGACAATGGTCACAAGATTCTTTTTGAACATGATTCATGCAAAATAATTGACTCCTCTTCTGAGAAAATTAAATTGATTGGAAAAAGAGAAAATAATGTCTACATGATTGATTTGTGTGATAATTCCTCTTTAAATGTTTGCTTGATTGCAAATAAAAATGACACTGCTTGGTTGTGGCACAAAAGGTGGGTCATGCAAGTTTCACAACCATTAGTAAACTCATAAGAATGAATCTTGTAAAAGGTCTCCTGAATCTTCCCAGTCATTGACAATCCTGTTTGTGGGATATGTGCTCAAGGAAAACAAACAAGAAAATCTTTTAAAGTGTTCAATGAAGTACTTACATCTAAACCACTTGAGTTGCTTCATATGGATCTTTTTGGTCCAACCAGAACTCAAAGTCTCAGTGTAATAGATATGGCTTTGTGATCATTGATGACTTTACAAGATATACTTGGGTCTTATTCTATCCCATAAAAGTGATGCATCTTCAGAATTCAGGAGATTTTACAATTCTGCCTTAGTGGGTTTATCTTTCAAACTGAATTCAATTTTGACAGATCATGGGGGTGAATTTGAAAATAAATCATTTTCTGATCTCTGTACTGAACTGAAAATTCTCCATAAGTTTTCTTCCCCTAGAACTCCAGAACAAAATGAAGTTGTAGAAAGAAAAAATAGAACTCTTGTGGAAATGGCCAGAACTATACTCATTGAAAGTAAACTGTCTAAATCTTTTGGGCAGAAGCTGTAAATACAGCTAATTTCATTTTGAATAGAGCATTGGTAAGACCAAAGATCAGAAAAAACCCTTATGAGTTGTTCAAAAATAAAAAGTCAAGTGTGTATTTTCAAAATTTTGGTTGCAAATATTTTGTTCACAATAACAACAAAAAAAATCTTGATAAATTTGATGCAAAAAGTTTTGAATCAATCTTCTAAGTTATTCTGAAACTTCAAGAGCTTACAGAGTTATATTTTGAAAAATAAGACTGTGGAAGAATCTCCACATGTCATTTTGATGAAAACTTCCAAAAGATTGACATTCCTATTTTGTGCAGAAATCCATTATGTGATGATGATGATGATTTTTTGAACATCCATCTACAAATCTTGAAGAGCAAGAAGTACCAAATGCACATGAGGTTCTTGAATTGCCAAATTCAAGCGATTTAGGTAATCATGTTCCTGAAAATCATACAAACCCTGAGGTAATTTTGAACCCAGATTTTTAAGAGACCATCCACTTGAAAGCATTGTTGGTAATTTGCAAGATGGAATAAGAACCAGATCATCTTTCAATCTCTCATTGATGAAGATTCTTGGCACTACTTTCTCAAATTGAACCCAAAATGTTGATGAAGCTTTATCTTGTGAAAAACTGGAAATAAATGCTATGCATGAGCTTCATCAATTTGAAAGAAATCAAGTTTGAATTTAGTACCAAAACCTTCAGATTTAACTTCTGTCATTGGAACAAATAGATTTTCAGAAATAAATTGAATGAATCTGGTCAAATTGTAGAAATAAAACTAGACTTGTTGCTCAAGGGTATAACAAGAACTTGGTTTATGCAAGTTTTCAAATGTCTGATATCTTCATCTCATCTCTTTGTGTAAATAAAAGTCATTCTCTCTTGCAAATAAATTCCTACTTCTCAGTTGCATTGAAATTTTGGTATATCAAATAGTGATTTGAAGAAAGGCAAGTTAGGCTTGTCTGGACACTTTCACTATGCGTGAGTATAGTCTCCGCCAAGTATCAAGAGCCTCGTATACAATTGTTGAGGGGGAGTCCTTGTCTTTCAATAAACATTCTTGTTCATTCTGCTTTCACTTCATTCCTATGTCTCCAAAATCTTCATGTTCACCTTGTGAGGGGAGATACATGAAAGGGGGAGTCTTGTCATATTTTTTGAACTTACTTGTCTATTTGAACCCCAAACTCATCAAAAATTTTGAGTCCTTGTGCTATTTCTTATGAGAGAATTAAAAGTTGTAACTAAACTCATTGTGCATTTAGTTTAATTTCAAAGATTCATTATCATTTCAGGTTAAGCAATCTTAATACTGAATGTCTTTAAATGACTTGCAAAACACTTGTAGGCACATGAGTGGCTACTATTTAACATGTGCATGTTTAAGCTTCATTTTTACCACATGTTAAGAATAATTTTTCTAAATTCGTAGTCATGACTTTTCTAGTCAAAGCAAACATATCCTGTAAAATATTAAAAGAAAATGATCAACAATCTGGAAAGATCAAACAGACCAATGCAAATTCTTGAACCACTGAGTAACCGGGCCATTTCACCTAAAATGTGATTTGTTTCGCGTCAAAAAGTGGAAATCAAAGTTTTCAACTCTGTATAAGATAATGAAAGTTAAACCACTGAGTAATCAGGAGATCTTGTATCTAATCAATGTGATCTCTGCACTGAAAAGTGAGATTTAACTAATTTATTATTGTATCTTTCCCAGTTAAAAATGAAAGAAATCAATTGACAGGATGGAAAAGCTTAGCCTTCATAAAGTTCATGTGTACTGAGTTTAGACTATTATTCTACATTGTGTTAAACTTAAAGCTCCTAAAATCCTTGTTAAATATTTCTGCTCATTCATATAGGTCACTTTTCTTCACATTTGCATCATTGTTTTAACTACATTCAGATCATTATATTTTGCTATACTTTATGTGAGTTGTCTTTACGATTAAACTTTATGGCACAACACAAAAACACAATAATTTCTCTCATATGTAAATATCACTTTGCCTCATTTATTTTGATCATTTCTGACCATTCATTTCTACATTTCATTCTTGATCTCTTACAATCTTTGTTTCTCTCTCTTATCTATCTTTTTGATACTGTCAAAAAGGGGAGAAAGTTCCTTAAAGAAGGAGAAAGTAAAAGTTTCTAGGGGGAGAAAGTTCTTTATTGGGAGAGTGTGCATATGTTTTGTCATCATCAAAAAGGGGAGATTGTTGGGTTGAGTGTGTTTTGGAATTTCCTAAAGTTGTATTTTAATAATAACCATGAACATCACTCATACTTTGATGTTGATGATGACATATTGTGATTTTGATGATGACATGTTGAACATATTATACATTTTATACATATCACAATAATGCTTAAACAACATGTTTTTGATGTTTAATATCTCAATTTTTATGATAACATCTTGTACTAATGGGTTATGTGTTAATTTTCAGGAATATCAGATCTTATCATAGTAGTGTCGACACACCCATTGATGGTGTCGACACTAGGTCAGAGTCCCTGAAGTTTTTTCATGAAAACAGGGTCAGTGTGTCGACACAGTCCATGGTCGTGTCGACAATAGACCCAGTCTCCAGAAGACCCAGTTGCCTGACTGGGACAGTGTGTCGACACAGCCAGTGGCAATGTCGACACTAGACCCAGTTTCCAGAAGACCCTTTTTGCGCAATTGGGACAGTGTGTCGACACACTCAGTGGCAGTGTCGACACACTCCGGCTGAAATTTCAACTTATGATTTTTCTGGACACGTGGCCGCTTGGGGGATCAAGGAATCTGCCTAGGTTTTGTGCCCAAGTACCCTAAGGCTTCTTATGGACATATGGGGCTATAAATACCCATGTTTTGGCACTCCAAAGTAATCCCACGCAAGATAAGGCCCAGAGCATTCTGGAACAAGGGAGGAAGAGCGGGAAAAAGGGATCTGCATCCAGAGGAGCAGAGCAGCGCCGCCAAGGGAAGAAGAAGGAGAAGAAGAAGGAGAAGAAGAGGAGGAGCTCGTGATTGCAGCAGTGGGTCAAGAAGGAGATCCAGCCGAGTCTGTACTTGGTTAGAGTGTCAATTTCTGGAGAATCTGGTATGTGTTCTACACAGATCTCCCAATTCTATTTATCTCTACCATTTCTATTGTACTGAGATAGATCGTGCTAGAGGATCTATTCTCTAGTGTACTTGTTCTAGAAGAACTTGGATCTATTGTGATCCAGAGGGTTGAGTACTTCGTACTCTGTTTGGAGCCGTAGTGCTTGGTTTGGAGCCTGGGTTGGAGCCGTGGCTGCTGGTGCTTGAGCTGTAGTGTCAAGGGCTTGTGAATTTGCAGAATTCACAAGTGGTCTGTTGAGTAGGTTGTGTCGTGCCTATCTCCTGGATTTCTTTGAGTCGTTCCACTCAAAGAGGTCAGAGTCGTTGTGCTCTAGTTTGTACTGCATTGTGCTAGTGGTTCCTCCGTTGTGAGGAGGTGGACGTAGGAGACACAAGTTGTGTTCTCCGAACCACCTTAAAATCTTCAGTGCACCATGGTTTGATGTGTGGTTTGCTGTTCTAATTCACTATACTCCACACACCACATTTGGATCTGATCGAATTGTGTGTTTCACTTATCTTAATTCCGCTGCTATACACACAATTTCTAGTTCATTCGTCAAAAGTCACCTCCCGATCCCAACCGAACCACGCCCAGAAATTTCTGTTCGTCGCCATCGACTACTTCACCAGTGGATCGAGGCATAACTTTAACACAATCACCGACCAAGCCGCGTGGAAGTTCGTATGGAAGAACGTCCTTTGCCGGTCGGCGTCCCAAAGGAATTACGTCTGACAACGGAAAGCAATTCGATAGTGCATTCTTTAAGCAAAAATGTTCGGAGCTCGGTATCTACAAGCACATCACCTCTGTGGCACATCCCCAAGCAAACAGTCTGGTAGAAAATGCCAACTGAAACACTGCTCCCACGGATAACGCACAAGAGTTGAAGTCGTGGGAGGTTCGTGGATAGAAGAGCTCCCCAATGTGCTATGGTGCCACGAACGACTTGCTCGGGTGGCCACAGGGGAGACTCCATTCCACTTGGCCTATGGAACGGAAGCCGTTGTGCCTTTGGAAGTCACTCTCCCCACAATCTGAACGACTCACTTCGATGAAGCGCCAATAATCGCGCCCTAAGGGAGAGCCTAGACATGCTCAGCGAACGCCAAAATGATGCCAGCATCAGACTAGTCTCCTACCAGTAAAGGTTAGCACAATACTACAACTCCTGGGTACAGGAAAGGCGCTTCTTCAAAGGGGACCTTGTCCTCCGGGCTCGGCATCGGATCCCGGAGAGCAACTGACAAACTCGCTCCGAAATGGGAAGGACCTTATCAGGTCACACCGGTTCTCGGAAAAGCTCTTACAAGCTGACTACCCCTAGCGGAGAATAATACCCAGAAACTGGCATGTATCTAACTTGAAGGCCTACTATCTATAAAAGTCTCTTGTTCGGTGTTCTACTTCTCTTTCCCCTATTCTTTCGGCCAGTTAAAAGGAGTTCGGGCCATCCCCTGGTCAGGCTCTTCAGCTCGAAAAGACCAATGAACACCCAAATCCTAGTAGAGGTATCCAGTAAAGCCCCTGGTCGGGAACTTTTTCAGTCCCAAAAGACCTGCGCGGTACTTACTTCTAAAAACGACGACGAGCTCCAGCTCGAAAGAACTTAGAAAAGGGGAAAAAGATAGAAAAAGAAGCCATACGTGTACGCAAAAGGTTTGTCCATTCCATTTAAAATATTGTACATGCACCCGCTAAGGCGGGGAACGAAAAAAAAAGAGAGAGAAGGGAAGAAAAATACGATCTAGGGGTCCTGCCCGGAAGGGCCGGCCTCTTCGTTAGCCGGAGGCATCCGTCCTGTCCGGAAGCTCAAGAAGTGAACCATGTCCAGGCGCACGTCCCCTGTGCGGTGATGACACTCTGGATATCTGCTTCGAAAGCTTCCTTAGCATATTCGACGATCGCTAGCTGCCGCCCTCGCTCCTCGCCGACCCCAAGGCTAACCTTGTAACAAGTCGCGCCCTATGCTCCAAGTCTTCCTTGAAGTCTGGCCCCGACTTGATTCAGCCACCCACGGGCCTCGGCCTCGGACAAAAACTTTGGCAAGAGCCTCCTTCTCTGCCGGACGATGGCAAGGTCCAGCTCGGAAGCTCGAAGCGCTATTTGGAGGTTTTGGAGGTTCTTCACCTCTTTTGCAGCTCGGCTTCTGGGTCTGGTGCTGCGCCTAAAGCTCCCGCTGAATGTGTACTCGGCGTCCCACATCAGCTAGTGGTCCGGAGCCCGCAAAAGCAAGCTCTTCAGTAACCCCAGAGACCCGTGCGACGCCATCCACTAGCGCCTCCAGTCGACCGCGCCGTCCACGTCTGCACAGTGCTCCTCCTGGTAGAACTCCTCCGAACGCTCGAGGGTGGCCTCCGGGCTCAAAACCCCTGGCACGCTAGGGGTGTTCACTATATGGTCCAAACCGAAAAACTGAACAGAACCGAACGGTTCGGTTCGGTTCGGTTTCATGGGCCTTACGGTTCGGTTCGGTTTTGAGTTGGGAAACTAAGTGAACCGAATATATATATATATATAATTAATTAAATAATACATAAATGCAAAAATGCCTGTAGCTCAGTGGTCGGAGGTTGGGGCGCGCCTTTGTCATGAGATCGAATCTCGCGCCCGCCGCGCACGAACACATTTTTGTCTAATTTAAACTCAATATGTGTATATAATAAATAAAATTACATATTACTTAAAGGCGCCTGTAGCGCAGTGGCAGGCCCTTGCGTTTTCTCTTGGCGCGGAGGTCGCGAGATCCATTCTCGCGGATGCCCGCGTAAACCCCCTTTTTTTGATATTTCGGTTCAAACCGAACTGAACCGTTTCGGTCCAGTTCGTTGCTACAATAAATCAGTTGGTTCAGTTTGTCAAAAAATAAGGGGTGAAACCGGACCGAACCGGACCGTGTTCACCCCTAGGCACCGCGCCAGCACTTCGAGCTGGGAAGCGGTAGGGCAGGGGGGGGGGGGAGGTTCCTGGACGCACTCCTCTGGAGATGCTCCAGAGCAGCTTCCAGAGTCGCCTCCGAAGGCCCCCCCGGGGACTTTGTCTTCAGCACCTGAAAAGAGGTGCTCAGTCCTCATCGGACGCGGTGCGATCATCGGGGGAACGATAGTCGGCACGGTAGAAGGAAACTCTCCGCCAAATTGCAATGCTGACGTCTGAATCAGCCGCCCTCCTGGCAATCCCAAGCAACGGGGTCTCCGAGGTCCTTCACCCTCGGTCTCGACCGTTTGCCCGGGCCTCATGTGATCAAGCAGCTGCCGTCTGCGCTTGGTCCTCCGCAGCTGCTTCGGTAGGGGGAATAGGGGTTGTTGTCCCCGGGCACTTCCACCACGTGCATCGCCTCCTCGTACCACACGGAGGTTGATCCTTGTGCGACGACGCGCCCCGCTCCCACCACGATGACGGCGCTTCGCCACGCTGCTCGATGCTTCCACCGCGCCTTCTTCCTCTGCTCGGCCCACGGCAGGGCTTAAGCAGAGACACCCTCGCTTGCTTACTTGGGGAGCCTTCATCAGAATGGTCGCTTACCACAACCAGCCCTAACTCGGAGACTACTCCTCGGTGGTCAGGGGTCTCGTCCGATCACCGTGCGGCACCCACCTGCTCGGCCGCCTTCGCCAGTTTCCGTTCTTTCACACCTGAAGCTGGGGAATCTCTTCCTCCTCTTCCTCCTCAGTCATTGCTGCACGGCCCTGATCTCCGTCTTGGGTCGGACTTACCCCCCGAAGACTATCTTCAAGGGCCTCTTCTCGGCAGCCCGCCCTCCGGCGGGGCGGCTCGTCGCAAGAATGGTCGGAGATGATCCCTCGCCCACGATCGCCATGTATGTAGTGACGGTGATCTGCTCGGCATAGAGGGCCATCTCCTCATGATCGCAGCCGGCAGCTAGCTACTCAGCATTGCACAAAAAAGAATTAGGGAAAATGGCTCCCCAACGGATCGAAAGAGCAGAGACGAAGTTCCCACTACCCACGCTTGGCTGAGCCGTGCTTGACAAGCTGGGCCTCCATCAGATACTCCTCCGTTTCTCCACCAATATAAGTCTTGTGTTGTTGGTGCGTCAGAGATCTTCGCTGCCGCGGATCAATGGGAACCATGTCCTTGTGCGGGGTCCTTAACCCGAGTAGGGAAACGCCACTCTTCTGCTCCACAGTTCTTGGCGGCGGCCGATGAAGACCCGGTGCGTCCACCCCTTGTTGTTGGGTACTTCGGCGAGAAACTGGATTCGTAATCCTATTCGCCCGATGCTTGGTGTAATAGACCCCAAGACCAGTTTGCTGGTGACGCCGCGACACTGTAGTGGCAGCAGAAGAGGTCCGCCGTCGGTCGATGTCGCGCACCTTGCAGAGAGATGTAGAAGACGGCAGATGTGTGCCATGAGTTCGGCGTCAACTAAATGGGGGCGATCCCCCACGCGTTGAGAATGTCCCTAGCAATCGCCAGCAGGCGGAGCCGAAACCCTGCCTCCAGCAGGTCCAGGGACATGGCTATCGTAGCAACCTGAATTTTGAGAAAAATAAAATTTAAATAATAAACTAAAAACTCAGCTAAAGGGATATTCAATAAAAAGAGCAATTAATAAAACCCATTAAATGGAAAAGAGTAATGGGCTTTGCTTAAGGATCCTCTAGAACTTATTGGGTCAAAATATGAATTTAAATAGGTAATAAAAAGAAAATACCCTAAATTCGGAGTCTAAATATCTCCTAAATAGAAAGGACTCTTTAAGCATTAAAAGAGGCAATAAGAGTTGGAATTGGATTCCTAGCCTATCCCTTATGATTTAGCACGAATTTTAGATCCCATCCTAACCTAAATAGAGGTTGGAAAGCAAGAAATGAAGGTTGGAGTTAGGAAATCTCGTATTAAAGAGCAATTAGAATAGAAGTAGGATAGGAACCCATACATGATAAATACATTCTCTTAAACCCTCTTGGCCGACCCTAGCTTGTTGCCAAAGGTTGTGGGACGTGGAGAAGAGGCCAAGGAGGAGAGGATCTCGTGGGGAGAAGGAGTTCTTGGAGCTTCTTCCTCGTTCTTGGAGATTTTAACCCTAGAAGACAAATCGAGTCAAGGTAGCATTCTCACAAGCAAAAACTAATCAAATCCATCTATAGTAGTTCCAATCACCAGGAACAAAAGCCCTCTTGTTTCATAATTTTCATCGAGCCAATCTTTTGTTCTTGATTTTAGAAGTTCTGCAAACATGATAACTCTGAGTCTCATGTTTGAATCATATCTCCATGTACATAGATCCCATGCTACGAAATTTTTACTAGATACTTCATTGTTGTTAGGGATCTTTTGCCCCTGAAAGCCCTAATTTTTTTGAGCATGTTGCTCGAATTAAATCAATTCTGCTCTCTGTATCATGTTCTGTGATACTCATTATTGTTTATGCTCAAACCATGTTCAAACCATGCTCTCTCTCTAATTCCTATTTACTGGAAGTACTCTAGTGTTCGGTTTCATTTGCCACTAGTTTTCATGATTTTGCATCGTGTATATAATTAGTTATGATTTTTTGAACAGACCCTGTATCAAAATCTGATATTTCTGGACCGCAATCCAAGACAGAGCAG
>CM024762.1:86360372-86419883 GCA_014218235.1 Colocasia esculenta
GAACCTCTGACACTAAAGTGGGCTGCTCCCAAGACAACACCTCAAAACTCAGGGTCCACTGCCACCAGAACCTGAGATCACGTGCCCAAGAAAGTGCACCTCCCTTAGCCAAAATTCGCACTTGTCGAACTTGGCATAAAGTTGGTGACTCTGCAATGTCTCTAGCACGATCCTCAGATGCTCCTCATGCTCCTTCTCAAAAGCCGAGTAGACCAGAATGTCATCTACATAGATGACTACAAACCTCCAGGTACTCACTGAACACTGCATCAAATCCATAAAAGCTGTTGGCACGTTCGTGAGCCCAAACGGCATCACGATGAACTCAAAGTGACCATACCTCAAACGGAAAGCTATCATGCCAACATCTGACTCCCTGATCCTCAACTGGTAGTAGCTTGATCTCAAGTCGATTGAAAACACCTTAGCTGACTGCAACTGATCAAACAAGTCATCGATCCTGGGCAACGGATACTTGTTCTTCACTGTTACCTGGTTCAACTGCCTATAATCGATGCACAATCTCAACTTGCCATCCTTCTTTCTTACGAACAGCATGGGCGCACCCCACGGCAAACGACTCGGACGGATAAGACCCAACTCAAGAAACTCCTGAAATGGAGCTTCAACTCTTGCAACTCAGCCAGAGCCATCCGGTAAGGTACCTTGGACAAAGGCAACATCCCAGGCACAAAGTGTTGCCCAGTTGACAAGCCCAGAGGGGGGGTGAATGGGTCTTTTAAAAAATATTTCATTAGTACCTGTACTTAAAACATTCACACAAAGACGTTCTTCGATGAAGGTTAGTGACAGTTAGTTCAAAGAGCAATCACACAAGAAAAACAACCACACACACAAGAAATTATCCTGGTTCAGACCTCCTCTCCTTAGGAGTCCTACGTCCAGTCCCTGAGCAACAACTCAGGATTCCACTAACAAGGGTACAGTCCCCATATGGACACTACAACACCCAGCTCAGCTGGTCTTCCTTCACACGAAGGGAATTACACCACCCTGGATACCCCACCAGGTCTTCCTTCATAATAGAAGGGAACAACAACACCCTGGATACCCCACCAGGTCTTCCTTCAACACAGAAGGGAACACCACAGCAAATGTAAGCAGTAAAAACAAGCCCCTAGATCAAGCTTCAACAAGCTAAGATCTGAAGCAAGCAGGATTGAGAGTAAAAGATCTAGAAACAGAGTAGACTCTCAGAACTACACGAGCTCTCTCAAGATTTTCACTACAGCGTGAGAGCAAAGAGCAACACGAGAAGGAATGAGGTTCTTGGCTCTAGAATTCTATCAGAAGATTTGAATTGCTTGTACGTCGATCATTCATTGCTTCTTCTGAACTTCTGTCTTGTATTTATATCTCCATTTGAAATACGGCCGTTGAAGTAACTGTTGTCTCTTAGATTGGTAGACTTTAGACTGCTTGACATTTGGAAGCTTCAACACTCTTTTATCCAGTTGAGCACGCAAAGAGATAAGGTCTTCTGGCGTCTATATGGTCCAACATTGTATGACATAATGTCTTTAGGACCCTGCACATATTAAATGCTAGAACAGTACACAGCTAGGCTGTCTCTTGTTGTCAGTAAACGTTGATGTGAATATTCACCAAAATAGCAATACCAAATAGCTTGTTCTAAAAGATATTGACAGAATATGCACGATATTGAAAAATATTATCTGCATGCATGCAGAGATACGTTCTGTCTTCATTAAATGCACAGCAGTCAGACAACTAAGAGAAGACTTTGACTATTCAACGCTTTAAGAGATAAGATAAATATCAAGTCGATATAAACCATAAAGTCGTTGTCTATATGACTTATGAAATCGTTATGAATACCAACAAGTCATTATAGAGAGCAAATCGTTGTATTCATTAAGGAGTCATTATGATACTGAAGAAATCGTTATAGAGAGAAAATCGTTGTATTCATTAAAGGAATCGTTATGATACTGAGAAAATCGTTATAGAGAGCAAATCGATGTGTTCAACGAAGAAATCGTTATGAAGACTTAACAAATCGTTATGAAATAAGTCGATGTGTTCAACGAAGAAATCGTTGTGAAGACTTAACAAATCGTTATGAAAAGCAAGTCGATGTGTTCAACGAAGAATCATTATGAACACTTAACAAATTGTTATGAAAAGCAAGTCGATGTGTTCAACGAAGAAATCGTTGTGAAGACTTAACAAATCGTTATGAAAACAGTCGATGTGTTCAACAAAGAAATCATTATGAACACTTAAAGAATCGTTACGACGGGCAAGTCTTTACGAGTTCTAAAGAAATCGTTACGATGACTTAAAGAATCGTTACGACGGGCAAGTCGTTACGAGTTCTAAAGAAATCGTTACGATGACTTAAAGAGTCGTTGCGACGGCAAGTCGTTACGAGTTCTAAAGAAATCGTTACGATGACTTAAAGAATCGTTACGGGAACGACTTGTTTGAAACCACATGATATCTCAGCTTATAGAAATTGTTATGATATCAAATCGTTATAGCTCTATTGAAATCGATACACACATAAGGAATCGTTGTGCTTTCAACAGGAGTCGGTGTGGACTTAGAGAAATTGATCTTGAAATGATTAAAGCTTCAGAAAGGTAATACTTACCAATATTGGCTTGTTTGACCTTGGTATATTTCCTTTACTTAAGACTTATGAAATATGTGTTAGAACTTTTTGATAGGGTTTTGTTTGGTTTTGTTAATCACCAAAATAATATATAATTAATTAAAATTACATGGGGACAGACTGAACATCAATCTCCCCCTTTTTGGTGATGACAAAACTGAACAATAAGTAAGAATAATAATCTGAATATTTGCATAATGTATTTCAGACATGCTAAGTATTTTTCTCCCCTCCCCTAACAATAAGCATGAATAGTAACAAAAATATGATATTTCTGGAATGTATTTCAGACATGCTAAGTATTTTTCTCCCCCTTTTTGTCATTAAGCAAAAAGATAATCTGAGACAAAGAATGAGAGAAAAAGATAAGCAGAGATAAGCAAATGTAGTTCATTCATTCTGAGGAGGTACAAGTAAGTAATAAGCAGGGGATAAAAGAGAGGCAAAATGAGAAAAATCTCTCAGGCCTGCTCTTCCTGCTTCTCAAAGAAAATCTTGAAGGGTCCAGGGCCAACATTATAATTTGGTCCCATAGAGGGAGCCATTCTTTTGAGGTGAAGGACCAACTGAGCTTCAAGGAAATCATGGTACGGATCTCTGTCCAAGGATATCTTGTAGTAGGTGACTTTTCCAAAGCTAGCACAAGCAAGAAACTGATTAAGGGAAATAGGATAGAAGATCTGTCTATGCTTCAATTCCTGGTGCATGGCGACATAGGCTTTGTACATTTCCACCCAAGTTTGAAGAGGATCATTTACAAGGTGGAGGGAATTCATGTCCAGAAAGGTTGCAGCTGAGATTGGAGGTGGCCTTCCTTGGCTAAGGTAGCATTTGTATCCGACAATTTCTGAGCAGATAAGGGATAGAACTTGGCCCAACCTGCAAGTGTCAGTCTTTCACATTCTGACAAGGCAGGGGCTAGAATCTCAGCACGATGTGGCCTAGGTGGTACTCTCTAAAGATAATTTGAGGAAAGCTACCACACTGCCTTCTGAACTTTGATTCTGCCATCCCTCTCGCAAAACGTTCAAAAATAACTGAGCCCACTGGTGTATCCATGAGCAAAGAGTGAAGAGGAGGAAGATATGTAGCCTCTGGCAGCTGAAGAGTAGCAAAGTCCACTTGAATTGTTGCAGTGCCATGCTCAGATCCAAGATTTCGGATGGCTTGCTGAACTGACTGAGCTGGACTTCAGGTAATGATGAGATACCTATAATCATTAAACATCTTGAATTCATGATCAGCTTGATCTCTTTCTGGATGAAGGGAGCCCAGATGTTGGAATGGTGGAGCAGAAACCATTCTGACAAGGTGAGAGAGTGATCCCTGGGAGGAAAAACTTCAGATCTGGCAGAGAGAAACTTGTTGTAGAGTACTTTATTTGAGCGTGCCCATTCTTCTTCAGAGAAGGATTGAGCAGAAGAGAAGATCTTGTTCCTTACAAACTTGGCAAGAGAGGTGTAAGGTAGGATGGTGTGAAGATGGTCAGAAAGGTTTAGGAAAGAAAGATTGAAGAGGGTGGCAAAGACAACCTTGGTGAGGTATTCCCTGTAGAGGCTTATTTTTAGTGACCTCTGTGAGAGAAACCACAAGGGAGGATACAATGGATTGAAAGATGAAGAGGAGGTTTTTCTTTTCTTAGAGGGAGGACAGGAAGGATCAGAGACATGAATATGCTCACCAACTTTGAGAATAGAGCCAAGAATGGTGTCCTCAAATTCGTCTTTGATGGGGCTCAGATAGGGACCATCAATTTGAGCTCCTTCTGGGATGATGGTGATGAAGAGGGAGGAGTATGAGGATGAAGAAGGGATGGTGGATGAGAGAGGTGTGATGAGATGGTCCAGCTGATGATGAGGGACCAGAGGAGGAGGCGCCAGCTGATGATGAGGCTGGAGGACCTCAAAGATAGGAGGAGGTGGAGGAAGGGTGTTGAAGATGCAGGAGGTGAGGTGGAGTGAGAGGAAAAAGGTGTTGGTGAGGAGATGTTTCTAGGTTGTGGTTGCTTAAAGGTTGGAGGTGCAGGTGGAGCAGTGGAGGCTGAAGGAGGAGATGGAGGAGCAGGGGTTTGAGAAGGAGAAGAAATTGGGGACACTAGATCTAGAACAGGTTCTTCTACTGGAATCTGCTTGTTCCCTGCCTGCTCGGATGGTCCTGACCCTTCAGCTGGAGGCCCTGATGGCCCTTGCTCCTGAACTGAGGGCCCGGATGGCCCTGACTCCAAAGGTACTTCTTCTGAAACCATAGATGGCCCTTCCATTTCTGCAGCTGATGTAGAAGGAGTCTCAGAAGATGGAGGTGCTTGAGCTTTTATGGCTTGCAGAACTTCTGAAAGTAAGTCCTTCATAGATCCCATTTCCTGATTGAACCATTTCATTGCATTCCTTACTTGAAATAGCTCTTTTGAGGTGGAGGCCTGGCTCATGAAAATTGAATTGACATCAGACTGCAAAGAGCACATGATTTCTCCTTGAATATCTAGTCTTTCTATGACAAGCTTCAGTTATATCACAATCTTCTGCCTCTGGGTCCTTTGATATGGAGCATCTGCAAGAAGAGGAAGTTATGGAGCAACTTCCTTCCTTTTCTCCTTGGCTTGGTTCACAGGAGCCTGTACTTCATCAATATTGGCATCCTCATCAGATTCTGAGGAGCTAGCCGTTTCCCCATCTCGGAAATGTTCTTCTGGGGGGTTTTCAGTGCTCTCCCCCTAAGGTATGCCTTCATTTCCATCCAATGAAGTGCCTAACGGAGGTATCTGCCATTGGTACAGAGGTTTCTTCTGGGATATTTGGGCTGACTACTGCTGCTCCCCCTCAATAGGAGCATTTTCTGCAACACTTCCTTGTTCCCCTGAATGGGAGCTTCTTCCATCACAAGTACTTCAACATTGTGGCCCACTGCCACGGATTCTGATATTTGAGGCTCACTAACATTTTGCTCCTCATGGCTGGGAGCATCTTCTACAGCTGCTTCTTCAAGGTGGCCGGATGCCACAACTTCTTCCACTACAGCTCCTGCTGGTGCCACTGAGGCTTCCTCTGCACTTTCTCTTTCCAATTCTACTACAACTGATGATTCTGGTGCCTCTTCTGCTGCGGATGCAACTTCAGCTAGTGCTCCTGCTGCTGGTTCTGCTGAAATTCTGGCTCAAAAACTACTGCTTGAGTTGAAGTTGATTCTGGTGCATCTGGTGTCACTGCTGCTGCTGCTGCTACTTCTGCTTCTGATGTGGTCACTGGTGCTGCTACTGCCACTGCTGCTGGTGCTACCACTTCCTCTGGCTGGACTTCAGGGGCTTCGCCAATTATAGCCTCGCCCTCAGCCACTAAGGTCTTGGTCCATACACCATTAATGATTGAGAAACCACTTTTTCTAAGATTTCTGGACCTAATGCTCTAGCCCATCTTCTCAACTACTGCCCCAGACAGGTCAACACCAAAGTGTTTGAAAACCTTGGTAAGCAAGTGAGCATAAGGCAGAGATACATTGAGCTTGCTCTTGGTGTCCCAAATCTGATCACGAGCAAACTTCATCCTCTCTATCATCACTTCGGCCATGTTAATCTCCTTGTTCTGTATGGCCCAGAACATCATATCCGAATCTGCCTTGGTACAGATTGAAAAAGTTGCACTTCTAGGAACTAGAATTTGACAAACAATAAAGTGCAGAAGTTGGTTGAATGCATTCAACTGATTGATATCTATTTTCCCATCTCTCAACTGGAATTCAGGACCAATGATTCCGAGACCCTTGACCTGGGTTCACAGTGTGGATTCCACTGTGACCAGTCGAGCTTACATCAAACAGAGTCTTCAGAAGATTGTAATCAATCTTGATCGTGGTTCCCTTGACTGAAGATGTCAGGGACCCATCTACCTCTAATTTCAAGCAAACGAAGAACGCCTTCACAAGGTCCGGATAGCTTACCTCAGAGAAGGTCGAAATGTTTGTCCACTGCATTATTCTCACTGTGGCCACTATGTTGTGCATGCCGTTCTTCTCAAGATCAGCTACATCCACTGCCTTATTTCCACAAAGCTTGGTCTTCACGAACGTGAACCTTTCCTGCTGCTCAGAAGAGAGGTACTCAGTGCCATAGCCCCCAAGACTGCCGGAAACAACTAGTGTGGCCATGGATTTGAGTGAAGGAGGGTTTCAGAACGGAGGAGATGGTGGCAGAGGTGAAAGCCCTCAAGAAATTCATCGCGGGAAGGTGAAGGGCTTTAAATTTGCAGAGAGTCAATGTCGAAGTCGTTAGGGCATCGGCTCAGGTAACCAGACGAAAGAGGGAAAAGGTAGAAGATAGGAGATGAATCGTTCCCACATGATTTTCGGAGTTAAGTAAATGCTATACCGAAAAGTGAGGCGCCAAAAGGTGGCAGAAAACGACAATGAGTTTGACCAACTCAACAGACTTTAAAGAGAGCGGCCTGGAAAGATAATTTAAATTACTTTTGCTTAAGGCCATGGAGGGAAAACTTACTTAATTCTGAAAATTTATATGCCAGTTTTAAAAAAAAATCTCTTCACAAATTACACATGCCCAATTCCCTTCTAAGAGACGTAAATCTCTCCTTGGGTAAGGCTTTTGTGAAAATATCTGCTAACTGACCATTTGTGTCAACAAAAGATATTTCAATGTTACCATTTGCTACATGATCACGAATAAAATGATATCTAACCTCAATGTTTGGTCCTGAATGCTGGACTGGATTTTTGGTGAGATTGATAGCACTGGTGTTGTCACACAGTAGTGGAATTGATTTGATATTTAGTCCGAAATTCTCAAGTTGTTGCTTTATCCATAGGAGTTGTGTACAACAACTTCCAGCAGCCACGTACTCAGCTTCAGTTGTAGACAGTGCCACTGAATTTTGTTTCTTTGAGGACCAGGATATCAAACACCCTGCAAGAAATTGACAACAACCACTGGTGCTTTTTCTATCTACTTTGCATCCAACATAGTCAGCATCAGAGTATCCTACTAAATTAATTTCACAAGATTTTGGATACCACAGACCTAAGTCATGAGTTCTAGCTAAATATCTAAATATTCTTTTTACAGAGATTAAATGAGATTCTCTAGGATCTGCTTGATACCTAGCACACATGCATACACTGAATAGAATATCAGGTCTACTAGTCGTTAAGTAAAGTAATGAACCAATCATACATTGATCTACTTTCTTACCATCCTTGTCACTATCCATCCTTGTAGATGTACTCATTGGTGTTGAGAGTGGCTTTGTGTTCTCAAAACCAAATTTCTTCAAAAGCTCTTTGGTGTATTTTGCTTGACAGATGTGGGTGCTATCTTTTCCTTGCTTGATTTGTAGTCCAAGGAAATATTGAGTTCTCCCATCATGCTCATTTCAAACTCTCCCTGCATCAACCTTTCAAAATACTTGAAAAGGGATTCATCAGTAGAACCAAAAATAATGTCATCTACATAAATTTGAACTAGTAGTATGTGCTTGACTTTTGACTTTATAAAAGAGTACTATCTACTTGACCTCTATTGAAACCATGGGTTAGAAGAAAAGAACTAAGCCTTTCATACCAGGCTCTAGGTGCTTGCTTTAAGACATATAGAGCCTTGTGAAGTTTAAAAACATGATTTGGAAATTCTAAATCATCAAAACCTGGAGGCTGTTTTATATAAACTTCCTCTTTAATAAAACCATTCAGAAATGCAGATTTAACATCCATTTGAAATAGTTTTAAATCTAGAGCAGATGCATATGCAAGTAATATTCTGATAGCCTTAAGTCTAGCCACAGGTGCATAGGTTTCATCAAAATCTATGCTTCCTCTTGGGAATAGCCTTGAGCCACCAATCTGGCCTTGTTTCTTAAGATTACACCAGCCTCATCCATTTATTTCTGAACACCATTTGGTGCCAATAACTGGATGGTCTGATGGTCTAGGAACAAGTGACCATACTTGGTTTCTCTTGAACTGATTTAGTTCATCTTGCATGGCTATAATCCAGGATTCATCAGTAAGAGCTTCATTGACTGTCCTAGGCTCTATTTGAGAAACAAATGCTAGGTAATCACAAGGAATTACATTACCTCTTGTTCTTACCCCTACAGATGGATCACCAATAATGTTCTCAGGTGGGTGATCTTTCTTGTATCTCCACTCCTTTAGAAGATTTTCATGTGTATATCTTGTTGTTGCAAGTCTTCCAGAGGTGGATCATCCCTGTCTTCAATTGAGGTATCCTTTAGTTTCTTGGACAGTTTGTCTGCATCATCATTGTCACTATCTTCTTCCTTTCTCAAGGAAGGGTTAGTCTCATCAAAAATAATATGCACAGACTGTTCAATTAATAAAGTACATTTGTTAAATATTCTATAACCTTTGGGTTTAGAAGCATACCCCATGAAGATACCTTCATCTGATTTGGCATCCAACTTACCAATGTCCCTTTTTCCATTATTGTGAATGAAGCAAGGACATCCAAATGTCCTAAAGTGGCTGATCTTTGGCTTCTTTCCTTTAAACAGTTCGTATGCAGTCTTCTTTAGGATTGGCTTATCATTACTCTGTTGATAATATAGCTTGCTGTGTTCAGTGCTTCAGCCCAAAAGTATCTTGGCAAATTATATTCTGACAACATTGTTCTTGCCATGTCCAATAGAGTTCTATTCTTCCTCTCAGCAACTCCATTTTGCTGTGGTGTCCTTGGTGCTGAGAATTGTGTTCAATCCCTTCATTTTCACAGAACTTTGCAAATTTCTCATTCTGAGATTCACCTCCATAATCTGATTGAATACTAATAATACTGAATTTCTTGTCTTTCTGAACCTTCTTGCTAAAGCTGATAAAGCTTTCAAATGTATCATCTTTATTCTAGGAATGACACCCACGTAAATCTGGAATAGTCATCAACTATAACAAATCTGAAGTTCTTTCCTCCAAGACTGGTGGTTCTCATTGGCCAAATAAATCCATATGAAGGAGTTCTAAGGGTTTTGAGGTTGTCACTACAGTCTTTGACTTGAAGGAATTCTTAACATGTTTTCCCTTGGCACAAGGTCTGCAGACACCATCCAATTTTGTGCTGACCTTTGGCAGACCTTCCCCAAGATTCTTCTTTAGCAGTTTTCTCATACCTTCTATGCTGCAATGTCCCAGTCTTCTGTGCCACAGTTCAGTTGATTGATCCTTGTTTGCTGCCAAACAGACATCTTGATCCTTGAGTTCTTCAAGATGAAGTGCATACAGGTTCTTTCTCTGTTGGCTTCGAAAATTACTGCTCCATCCTTCAATATGCTACACTTTGACTCTTGAAACTGAATCTGATGACCTCTGTCACAAAGCTGGCTGATGCTGATGAGATTGTGCTTCAGCCTTTTGACAAGCAATACATCTTCAATGACTATCTTTCCTTTGTTGCTCACAGAACCACTGCCATCACTGTGCCTTTCTCATTGTCTCCATAGGTAACTGTTCCTTCTTCAGCTTGAAGATGGGTGAATAGCTTCCGATTCCCTGACATGTGCCTGTAATCACAGGGATTGTGCTTCCCCTCGACACGGACATGGATATCAAGTATGATAGCATGGGAAAAGCAAGTGATCGCCACCTATAAGTTGCCTAATGATGTGAAAAGACAATAGCTAACTTAAACTAGGAAAAAGGAAGAGAACAGGAAAACTGACCTGGTGTCGCGGTCGCCATGGCCGCCGCGTCTCTATATCGCGTCAGTGGAAATCGACGCGTCTTTGTCGCGTCACCCGAGGCCGTCGCGTTCTCTGAATGCGGGAGATTTGTTGTAGTGACCTTCTTCTAGTCCTCCAGCCGGCCAGAGCACTAGAGCTTCTCGTAGATTTCGCTTGTTTGCCTGCCAATCAAAAGAAAACACAAAGAAACGACCCTATTAGAACATGTAAAGTGTAGTATCTACTCTAAAAGACGAAATGAGATGGGGGATCATGGTGGGGACGCACCTGGGGTGGTTTTAAACCCCTATGGGTATGGGAAAACGTGGGTGGATGGTGGATGTGCTCTATTTAAAAAGAACGTAAAAATACATGTAGAAATAGAAAAGAGGAAAAGGAAAGGGAATGAGCCCATTATGGCGACTTCCTGGCGTGGATGTAGCTCCAATGATGTGCCAAGAGGTCCAGGAGATTGCTGAAGTCGCCCTCTCTTCACGTTCCTTGCTCCATTGATGGCGAATGAGTGAGTTACGAGGAGTGGACTGTGAAGGGAAATGAGTGGAATGAATGGCTGCGTGGCTAAGTCTTGTTCAAAGGAAATTTTGGCAGCCCTTCAGGTGATCATGAGGCTCTCCTTGTCCATGAGGAGGGGCCTTCCTTATATAGAGCTTGGAGTGAGAAAATTAGGTATTATCTCCTCAAAAAGGTGTGGAAATTAAAAATGGGGGATAAAGCTCTATCAAAATCGGATGTAGAGTCCTTAGGGGAGCTTAGGAGAGTCCTTAGGGCCGAAAAAGTGCTCAAGGGGTCGGGATAAACCTCTTGGACCAAGTCAAAGTGCATGGGAGGATAAATAGGATGTGGTTATGGAGGGCGAGATCTCGGTCCTTGTCGCGTCAGATCGCGGGGGGTCGCGACTAGAGACGCGACGGTGCAGGGGGTCGCGACAGTATTGCCACGTGCATGGATAATGCGTGGGCTGTCGCGGCGGCCAACCTGTCGCGACTAGAGTCGCGGCGCCACGATCGTCGCGACAAGGAATCCGAATTTTTTGGATTATTCTCTCTAACCACATATAAATAGGAGTCACACTCCCCTAGGGACCTCTCAAGTGATTGTGATTTCGGGACTTCAAGGCATGTTATGGATTAATGGGCTCAATTAAAGGCAAGTGATGGGCTCAAGGTGAGCGACCAATTAGGGGCCCACTAAGGTGGCAAGAAATGTGGTTCACCCTATTAGTCATAATCGGGTGTCTACAGTGCCTTGAGCACCCACTGTCCAAATACCATTTGGATGCTCGAGTGTTACCCTGAATAAAATCATCAAGTTTTAGGTACCCAAATTCTTTTGGGTCCTGATTGGTTAGGATAATTGATTTTACCTTTGATTATCCATTTCTTATGTCTTGTTGGGCATGTTGTTATGATATGTCCTAACTTGTTGCAGTGACTATAGCAGGATAATTTAGTTACTTTTTCTATATATTGAAGTCAGCTTTGTATGCTATATCTTGTTCGGGTACAAATTTTGGTGTTGGATATGTTTTAGGATAAACTATGGTTTCTTCATTATCTGGGGGTGTATATCCTAATCCATTTTTCTTCTTACCTGATCTTCTAGCACCTTTTAATATGAGGGAGTTTTTACCATTTGTGAAATTTTCCAATATGCTAGATAATTTCTTATTTTCATCTATTAATGATTTTATTTCTGTTTTCAGTTCATCTGTGCCTGCCTGTTTTTCCAATTTATTATTTGTTCATTCTTGTCCTTTAGATCTCCACATAATAACTCATTTCTTCTTTTAAGTTCAGTTAACTGTTTTTCTAGTTGCTCATTTTCAGATTTTAGATCTGAGTTTGTATTCTCTAAACAAGTAATGTTTTTCTTACTGACTTTTAATAATTTAGATATATTCTATATTTATCATATAGTTCATTGAATGCATCCTCTAAATTATCAAAATCATTGCAGGAATCAAAGGAGGAATCAGATGTTCCCTTATCATCTGTATTTGCCATGAAAGGCAAGTTGGCTTCTTTTTCATCACTGGTTGAGCTTGACTCACTATCTGAGTCGTTGCTGTTTTTCCATGCGGCTGCCATTGCCTTCTTCTTGTATTTCTTGAATCGTCTGAAGTTATTTTCTTCTTGTGTCCATCTTTCTTATGCTTTGGACACTCTGCCTTGATATGTCCAGGCTTCTTGCACTCATAACATGTAGGTTCTCTTTCAGGTCTTTTCCTTCTGGCTTCCTAAACTCTTTATTTTTCTTGAAGAATCTTCTACCAGATTGAAACTTCTTCTTTTTGGCTAGAATTCGTTGTAGTCTTCTGGACAGCATAGCTTCTTCATCATCACTGTTCTTGCTGTTCTCACTGTTGTCCAGCGATTCTTCTGACGACTCTTTATCAGCCTTGAGCGCATTTGACTGCTTCTTTCTGCTGGAGGATTCTCCTAATCTCTCCATGTTTATCTCATGGGCCATAAGGGACCCAATGAGCTTTTCCAAAGACATTCTCTTTAGATCATTAGCTTCTTCAATGGCTATAACTTTGGGAGTCCATGAAGATGGTAGGGATCTAAGAATTTTCCTCACCATGTCTCCCATTTCATAGGTCTTTCCTAGTCCGGCTAACACATTTGTGATATCTGTGAATCTACTGAACATCTGGTTTATGACTCACCTGATTGCATCTGAAATCTTTCATATTGGGTAACAAGAATATCAATTCTTGTCTCCTTCACCTTGTCTGTGCCTTCATAAGTAATTCTAAGCATTTCCCACATCTCCATTGCGGATTTGCGGGCTGAAACTCTGTTGAATTCCTTTTTGCTTAGTGCACAGCACAAAATACTCTTAGCCTTAAAGTTTAAGGAGATCTTTTTCCTATCATCATCTGTCCACTGAGCTTTCTCATTTGTGACCAGGAGATCACCTTCTTCAACTATTGACCATATCTAACAGTCGTGACCTTGAAGAAAGTACTCCATTCTGGTCTTCCAATAAGCATAATCTTCACCATCAAAGAGAGGGGGTCGGTTGACAGACTGACCTTCAATGTTACCTTGGGCTACCATGAATCTTTACTCTTCGTCGTTGGATCTTTCTTCTTTGTCGAAGAGACTTGCTCTGATACCACTTGTTGCCCAGTTGACAGGCCCAGAGGGGGGGTGAATGGGTCTTTTAAAAAAATTTTCATTAGTACATGTACTTAAAACATTCACACAAAGACGTTCTTCGATGAAGGTTACTGACAGTTAGTTCAAAGAGCAATCACACAAGAAAAAACCACACAACACAAGAAATTATCCTGGTTCGGACCCTCCTCCTCTTTAGGAGTCCTACGTCCAGTCCCTGAGCAACAACTCATGATTCCACTAACTAGGGTACAGTCCCCCTATGGACACTACAACACCCAGCTCAGCTGGTCTTCCTTCACACGAGGGAATTACACCACCCTGGATACCCCACCATGTCTTCCTTCACAACAGAAGGGAATAACAACACCCTGGATACCCCACCAGGTCTTCCTTCAACACAGAAGGAACAACCACAGTAAATGTAAGTAGTAAAAACAAGCCCCTAGATAAAGCTTCAACAAGCTAAGATCTGAAGCAAGCAGGACTGAGAGTAAAAGATCTAGAAACATAGTAGACTCTCAGAACTACACGAGCTCTCTCAAGATTTTCACTACAGTGTGGAGAGCAAAGAGCAACACAAGAAGGAATGAGGTTCTTGGCTCTAGAATTCTATCAGAAGATTTGAATTGCTTGTACGTTGATCATTCATTGCTTCTTCTTAACTTCTGTCTTGTATTTATATCCCCATTTGAAATACGGCCGTTGAAGTAACCGTTGTCTCTTAGATTGGTAGACGTTAGACTGCTTGACATTTGGAAGCTTCAACAATCTTTTATCCAGTTGAGCACGCAAAGAGATAAGGTCTTCTGGCGTCTATATGGTCCAACGTTGTATGACAGAATGTCTTTAGGACCCTGCACATATTAAATGCTAGAACAGTAGACAGCTAGGCTGTCTCTTGTTGTCAGTAAACGTTGATGTGAATATTCACCAAAATAGCAATGCCAAATAGCTTGTTCTAAAATATATTGACAGAATATTCAGGATACTGAAAAGATATTATCTACATGCATGCAGAGATACGTTCTGTCTTCATTAAATGCACAGCAGTCAGACAACTAAGAGAAGACTTTGACTATTCAACGCTTTAAGAGATAAGATAAATATCAAGTCGATATAAACCATAAAGTCGTGTCTATATGACTTATGAAATCGTTATGAATACCAACAAGTCATTATAGAGAGCAAATCGTTGTATTCATTAAAGGAGTCGTTATGAATACTGAAGAAATCGTTATAGAGAGCAAATCGTTGTATTCATTAAAGGAATCGTTATGAATACTGAAGAAATCGTTATAGAGAGCAAATCGATGTTTCAACGAAGAAATCATTATGAAGACTTAACAAATCGTTATGAAAATCAAGTCGATGTGTTCAACGAAGAAATCGTTGTGAAGACTTAACAATCGTTATGAAAAGCAAGTCGATGTGTTCAACGAAGAAATCGTTGTGAAGACTTAACAAATCGTTATGAAAAGCAAGTCGATGTGTTCAACAAAGAAATCGTTATGAACACTTAAAGTCGTTGTCTATATGACTTATGAAATCGTTATGAATACCAACAAGTCATTATAGAGAGCAAATCGTTGTATTCATTAAAGGAGTCATTATGAATACTGCAGAATCGTTATAGAGAGCAAATCATTGTATTCATTAAAGGAATCGTTATGAATACTGAAGAAATCGTTATAGAGAGCAAATCGATGTGTTCAACGAAGAAATCATTATGAAGACTTAACAAATCGTTATGAAAATCAAGTCGATGTGTTCAACGAAGAAATCGTGTGAAGACTTTAACAAATCGTTATGAAAAGCAAGTCGATGTGTTCAACAAAGAAATCGTTATGAACACTTAAAGAATCGTTACGACGGGCAAGTCTTTACGAGTTCTAAAGAAATCATTACGATGACTTAAAGAATCGTTACGACGGGCAAGTCGTTACGAGTTCTAAAGAAATCATTACGATGACTTAAAGAGTCGTTGCGACGGGCAAGTCGTTACGAGTTCTAAAGAAATCGTTACGATGACTTAAAGAATCGTTACGGGAACGACTTGTTTGAAACCACATAATATCTCAGTCTTATAAAGAAATTGTTATGATATCAAATCGTTATAGCTCTATTGAAATCGATACACACATAAGGAAATCGTTGTGGCTTTCAACAGGAGTCGGTGTGGACTTAGAGAAATATGATCTTGAAATGATTAAAGCTTCAGAAGGTAATACTTACCAATATTGGCTTGTTGACCTTGGTATATTTCCTGTACTTAAGACTTATGAAATATTGTTAGAACTTTTTGATAGGGTTTTGTTTGGTTTTGTTAATCACCAAAATAAATATGTAATTAATTAAAATTACATGGGGACAGACTGAACATTAAAAAGCTCAATGGAGAACTCCACCTCCTACTCAGGTGGTAACCCAGGTAGATTCTTCGAAAAAACATCAGAGAACTCACAAACAACAGGTACATCAAAGACCGACGACCCGCTAGGCTCAGAAGAACAAACAGAAGCAAGATATGCTACGTAACCATCGTGGATCAAACGACGAGCTCTACAAAAAGAAATAAAAGGTCGATGGGTAGGCCGGATACCTTGGAAGCTGAGAACAGGCGCTCCAAGTATCTCAAACAAATGATCTTCCGCTGACAATCCACTACAGCTGAGTGAGACTACAACCAGTCCATGCCCAGGATGACATCAAAGTCATGAAGCTGTAACACGTACAACCTAGCCGACAACTGGTGTCCCTCGACCTCAACTGTAACACCCTCCACATAACTGAAAGAACACATGTAATCATCAGACGGAGATCGACCATCACATCACACTACCTCTCAGGGGTGTGACGAACCAGCGATTCGTAAAATTCCTCGGAAGCAAAACAAAGCGAAACACCGGATCAACCAGAACACGAGCAGCTCTACCAAGGATTGGAAAAGTACCTATAACCAGGTTCTACGCCTCGGCCTCCTCCCTGGTGAGAGCCATCACACGACCACGTCCACGCCCACGCTACAACGCTTGCTGGGGCTGTTGTTGCTGCGGCGGCTGCTGGGGCTGTTGTTGCTGCGGCGGCTGCTGGTACTGTGGAAACTGCTGCTGTAACTGTTTCTGGTACGGCTGAAACTATTGAGGCTACTGATGCTACTGAAACTACTGAGGCTGCAAATGGTACTGCCCCTACTGCTGCTCCCCGCCTACTACTGCTGAGGGTACTAGTACTGCAGCAACTGCTGAGTGTACTGCACTGGCTGCTGTGGCTGCTGGACTTGCCCCATCAGGTAATCCCTCCTGAAGTGGCCTGGCAACCACAAGTGCAACAGACTGCCTCCTGCCTGCCCTGTTCGGATCCCTGATAGACTAACTACTATGCAAACCTCGACTGATGCTTCTGCTGCTTGCCCCGACCACCTCCACGAGTGGTCATCTGCTTGAATCTCGAGTGCAAACCGGAACTGCCCGAACTACCTGAGCCCGAAGAAGAAGAAGTCGCACTACCACACGACTACCTGTGGGACGTTGGTACAGTGTGGTCCTAGAGAAAGCTCCTCCCTGCTGTTGGGGCTGCCAGGTCTCTCTCTCCAAGGCGGTGGCCTTAGCCACTGCCACCCCCAAGGTGGTGCACATATGGGCGGTCACGCCCCATCTCAAATCTGGCCTCAGTCATGCAATAAACCTCTCTGCACAAGCCTGCTCACTGCCTGCCACGTGAGGAACATGCCTCAACAACCTGACAAACCTTTGGTGATACTGAGCAACTGTCAGATCACCCTAAACCAGCTCATGAAACTGATCTCGCCTCTTACGTCGAGCATAATCGGGAAAATACTTGTCGTGGAAGACCTCCAAGAACTTCTTCCAAGTAACCCGATCCAAATGCTGCTCTGGGAAGTGAGTCTGCCTTTGAACTCTCCACCACTCATGGGCTGGCCCTTGAGCTGATACACTGCCAGTCTGACCTGATCCTCCTCGGCGCACTCCATGGTCTCGAACGTACGCTCCAACTCGTGTGTCCAACTCTCAGCTCTGTCTGGGTCATAGTCGCTGTAGAACACTGGCGGGTGGAGATGCAAGAACCTCACTAAGAGGGAGGTCCTATCCTCAGTGACAGCCATCCTCCTCCTATCGACCCGGGTACTCCCAGTGCCCGACGCCTGCTGGACTGCTCGCTGCTCCTCCTGCGAATCTGCCTGCTGCTCTGGTACTATTGGGGAGGTACTGGAGGCTGACCTCCCACTGCTGCCTACCCAGGATGCCACGCTCCCTGGTATAGGGTTCCGAAGAACTACTCAGCCATAGGGAACCAATCCACATACTGTTGTGGCGGAAGCTAGTACCACTGCTGCTGCTGCTCACATGCTGTCGCTGGTTTCGCTGCTCCCTGAGGCTGTGCCACAGACTCCTCCGCTGACACATCCTCCTAAACCTGACCCGGCACTGGTATATCTGACTCACCTTGCTGCTCCATCAACTCTCTGGCCTGCCTACGCCTGCGCGAAGCCATATCCTGCACGGCACACAACCAACAAGGTTAACAATACCAACTCGGGCGGCTAGCAGTGTACTTGTACTACCGTTGGGACTTCCTAATGCAGTTTAAATCCACTACAATTCCTTTTAGACTTCTCGCTCTGATACCAATTGTAACGACCCCGAGAACCCGACCCTCGGCCCAAGCCGAGGACCCAATTTTTGCGGTCGCCGCCCACAGATCCGGGGACCGGAAGGGCTATAACACAAGTATAACAAAATATGTAAGGGAAAGAAACATCAACTACCAAACTAGAAGCACACACTCGGAAGTAGAAAGAAGAGCAAGTCCGCAGTATATCACTATAGGTACAGTCCCAACACACGCACACTAGTACAAGTAAAAAGGGTAGGACAGAGCCCATAGGGGCATACCCCGAGGGTGAAGTACAATTGTAGGGGGAAACCACTGCTAGCTGCGGGGACGATGCCTACCGCCCCGCCTACTCCACCCGACGCACGTCCTGCCGCCGCTAAGAAGTCTCACCTGGGAAAAGGAAGGATGAGCTTCATAATAGAAGCTTAGTAGGGACTACCAATCTCCTACTGGCTCTAACAGGCAGAAGTATATATATATATATATAATATATATATATATATACAATTAATTAAATAACAACAGTTATATCTTCTACTCTACAAGGGAAAGTGCGTAAGCAAGGTACTAACTAGCAACGGTACGGAAGGACACCACGGTTAGAAACTCCATAGAACCTGCACGACATGACCACCACATGGCTGGAAACATAGATAGAGTGAACCCTGCCTGGACAAGAGACACTAGCTATGGAAGCCGCTACCACTAGTCAACCGGTCAGGTGCGTCCACTGACGTCTTATCCTCGACCCAGGTCCAAACCTCCACTCTCGTCAGAATGGGGGCAGAAGCACAGAGTACACAACAGTAACCTCCATAGTCTGGCCAGACTACAGTCCCATGCCTAGCCTCTCCATGTGGTTCCAGGGCCACAAAGAGCAAGGCTGTGAGAAGAAGGACTGGCTAGCCTGCACCGGGTAGAACTCCGGCCATCCTCGGTGTCCCAGACCAACCAAGAGAGCTCTACAAATGACTCGACGCCGCTGTCCTAACCACCATTTTCCCCTCAACTCCAGATTTCGTGACTCGAGTACGCTCGTCGCCCCAAACGCTTCCTCTAAGGCACACGAGGAGGGGGGTCCCAGGCAAACGGTAACAACCTCTCTCACGGGACAAGCCTAAGGTGCTGAGCACCGGGTGAACGACTAGTGTAGGACCGTACTAGGAACTAGCACTAGTGCCATGGGTATAGAAAGAACTGGAAATGGCGAAGACTCCACGAGAAATGGAACTCTGCAAGACTTACCTGTCTCTGGCGCTGTCATTACGCATTGGGCTGTCGCGACACTATCGCGACGCCCAAGGCCCTCGCGACCATGTCGCGATGCCTCAGAGCGTCACAATGATGTCACGGCAGCCTCGCCGGTCGCGACATCATCGCGACCTCTATAGCAGTCGCGATCTCATCCGAGAGGGGTCCCGGTACAGTCCTCTCAAGGACCACCCCAAAATTGATACAAACCATCCATAGGGGAGGGGAGCATGGGAAAACACTAGGAAAGCATGTAAATGCACCAAACCACCCTTAAACCCCATAAAACATGGATTATAAGGAATCTACGCTCGAAGGAAACCTCACTCACCACGAGCATGATCCTCACACATCCCACAACCCCAACCACGGAGAAACCTGTTGCCCAGCTAGCTAGCCCAGAGGGGGGTGAATGGGTTATTAAAATTTTGATCTTTGATTAATACCTGTTCACTGAAAGGATTACACAACAACTTAAACGAAGGTTAGAGTTAGAGGAAACGAGACAGCAAACACACAAAAAACACAACCACAAGACACAATGATTTTTATCCTGGTTCGGAACTCCTCTCCACAGGAGACCTACGTCCAGTCCCTGAGCAATACCTCAGGATTTCACTATCAAGGGTACTATCCCCCTCATGGATCCTTACACCCAGCCTCAACTGGTCTTCCTTCAACCTGAAGGGAAAACAACCACCCTGGATACCACCAGGTCTTCCTTCACCCAGAAGGGAACACAACTAATAAAAAGAAGTATAAGAACAAGCTTCAGGAACTAGCTCAAACAGCTACAATTCTGAAGCAAACAAGCCTCGAGAGAGAAGGAAATTTAACACTGGTTTCTCTCCAAAGACTACACTGGCTCTCACAGGAATTTCTTCTTGAACACTGAGAGCTAAAGAGCTAAGATGGATTGGAATGGAGTGCTTCGCTCTTGTTTTGAATCACAGAAGACTTGAAGGATTGGCGATGCTTTCTTTTTGGAGTAATATCTTCAAAAGTATCTTGTTGTCCTTCTCAGTCTTGAGTCTTGTATTTAAGCTTCTTCTTGAAATTTGATCGTTAAAGATCCGTTGTCTCTCATCCTGGTGTACGTTAGACAGGTCTGCAAGGAAGCTTCTGATCTTCAGTCTTTTATCCTTTAGTACACGCCACAGAAACATTTTAATATCTTGTATCTTGTGTCCAACATTGTACAGATAAGTCTTGTCAGGTATCTGCAAGTATGTCAACAATAAATAGGAGACAGCTAGGGCAGTCGTTGATCGTTAGTCACAGTTTGGAAAAGATATTGCTAGTTTTAGCAAAGCTCCTTTCTGTCAAAATAAAGATGTAGACAGAATAGCACAATGCTGGAAGATATCGTCTGCATGCATGAGAGATACGTTCAGAGTGCGTTGAATGTATAGCAGTCAAACATACGAGATACGACTTTGACTATTCAATGTATATCAAAGAGTGTTGATATAATAATGAAATCGATATGAACAAAGCTGATGCCTTTATGACTTATGAAATCGTTATAAGTTGATAGGCAAATCGTTATTATAATAATGAAATCATTATAAGTGTGGACGTTTCGTTTCGCCTCCGTCTTCGAATGCCGACGATGTGGCCTTCTTCGACAGTGGTTCACGGACGTGCCGCTCCTTCGTTGGCGATGGAGGATGTGCGGTTGACCCCGTTGACCCCGAGTTGACTGCGTTGACTGAGGAGAAAACAAAGGAAACCGGTGATATAAGGGAGATAGTTGCGATCGCCAGGGCCTTACCTGTGCCCAAGGGGTTGTTCTGATCACGTTGATGTAGCAGCCTCGCGTCGCGGGTGATGGTAGAGATCCAACTTCTCCTCCTTCAGCCGGCCAAAGGAAGAGAGCTCCACGGTCTTCTTCGGATCGTTCCTGCCACAGAACAAGACTCAATTAGACCCTAAATAGTGCAGCAAACGTTCAAAACGAAATGTGGAAGGCCCAAAAGGAGAGTCACGTACCGGTTGCGGACTTGAGAAGAGGGGTGGCCAAGTGTTATGACCACCCTTCTTCCCTCCGTTTTTGGTTGGAAACCCCTTTCTAGGTGTGTAGGAAGGTGCCCTACGTGCCTAGAGTGTGTGGGAAAGTGTGTGTGATATGCAAATGACTAAAAGAGAATAGAGAAAGGGAAAGGAATGGAGGTGAGGATCCTCGTTTGATGGTGTTGTAGCTCCTTGTAGGGCTCCTCCAGCTCGGGAAGAAGCCTCCTGAACGTCCCGAAGTGTGAGAGGAAGAAGAGGAAGAGTTTATGAAGCTTGATTGCAATTTCTCTCTCCTCTTTCAAAGCAACAGCATGTGGACGTCCAGGCTCTCCCCCCTTGTTCAGAGGGACCAAGGGGGAGTTATATAGACAGTGAGCTCGGGGTTGAGAGCATTGGATGCTCAAGTGTGAAGAAACACACTTGTACATGTGGCAATCTATGTGTTTAAGCTCCAACCAATGGGTAGAGGCCATGTAGGATTTTTACTGGGTCAAGGGGGTGCCTAGGTGGCCCATATGCCCGTTGGGAACGGCTACATGCATTGCATGGCCGAGAGAATGGTGCAAGTGGGCTGGAATCTCGGGGTAGTTGCGCAGACCAAGTAAACCCTATTGGCATCCAGGGATCAGGCCGCCAACCGCATGCAGGCGTCCAGGAAGGTGGACGCCAACTGGGGTCAACGTCCATGGGGATTGCCGCCAACCAGAAGTAGGCGGCCATCGATGCTGCCGTCTACATGGGATCCGAGGCTGGTCAACAAATGGTCAAACGAGGCTTAATGGGCTAAAGAGCCTTGCGGGAGATGGGCCAAATCTCGCGTCTACAATAAGCATTTATGAAATCGTTGTGAAATACAAATCGTTGTATTCTGAAGAAATCGATATGAAACTCTTAACAAATCGTTATGAGATGCAAATCGTTCTGAGTTCTAAAGAAATCGTTTCGACAAGCAAATCGTTACGAGGTCTAACGAAATCGTTACAGCTAGAAAGTCGTTGTGAATTCTAAAGAAATCGTTACGAGAACTAAAGAAGTCGTTACGGCTAGAAAGTTGTTGTGAGTTCTAAAGAAATCGTTACGAGAACTTAAGAAATCGTTACAGCTAGAAAGTCGTTGTGAGTTCTAAAGAAATTGTTACGAGAACTTAAGAAATCGTTACAGCTAGAAAGTCGTTGTGAATTCTAAAGAAATCGTTGCGAGAACTAAAGAAGTCGTTACGGCTAGAAAGTCGTTGTGAGTTCTAAAGAAATCGTTACGAGAACTTTAGAAATCGTTACAGCTAGAAAGTCGTTGTGAATTCTAAAGAAATCGTTGCAAGAACTAATGAAGTCATACGGCTAGAAAGTCGTTGTGAATTCTAAAGAAATCGTTAGGAGTACTGAAGAAATCGTTACGACGGACAAGTCGTTACGCTTTCAAAAGAAATCGTTGCGATGTCTTATAAAATCGTTACGACGGTCAAGTCGTTACGCTTTCAAAAGAAATCGTTGCAATGTCTTATAGAATCGTTACGACGGTCAAGTCGTTACGCTTTCAAAAGAAATCGTTGCGGTATCGATTGTTTGAAACATCACGACTTTTCGGTCAGAAAGGAAATTGATCATAATACTTATGAAATCGTTATGAACTCATAAAGGATTCGTTCTGATTATCAATAGAAGTCGATATGAAGTATGAAGAAGTCGATGCAATGACTTGGAAAAATTATGAAGTGAGAGTCTTACCTGATTGTCTTGAACTTTCTTTTACTTTTATTTCCTGTCCTCAAGGCTCAAGTAATTCATTAGTAATGTTTTGTTAATCATCAAAATTAAATATAAATAGTGAGTTAATTTATATGGAGAAAGTTTGGTCATCAATCTCCCCCTTTTTGATGATGACAAAATATACTAAACAACATAAAGAAAACAACATGTTTTTCAGAGTTGCATTAGTTTTCACTCCCTTTTTGTCAATAAGCAAAAAGATAGTCTATGAGACAAAGAAGAGAGAAAGCTTTGTATTAATTAGGAGTAAGATAATACATCGGAGATAAAAGGGAGGCATGCTGGGAAATAACAGTCCATGCCTTTATCTCCACATCTTCAAAAGTCTGGCGGAAAACACCAGGAGCAACTGAGAAGGAAGAACCCATGGCTGGAGAGATCCTTTGAATGTAAAGCTGCCGCTGCTCTACCAGGAATTCTTCATATTGATCTTTGTCCAGTATGAATCGGAAGTAGGTGCTCTTTCCAAAGCTGGCACGATGGAGAAATCTATCCAGAGAGATTGGATAGAAAATCTTCTGATCAAGCAGATCCTGCTTCAGAGCATAGAAGGCAGTATATGGCTGCCCACTGAACATAGATCTCTTGAATGGGATTTATGGAGTTGAGATCCATGAAGGCTTCGGCTGATAGAATAGGCTTAGTGATGGACCAAGGAACTGTTGATGGCTTGCAACTGAAGATGGGGTTCCTTGTAGAGCGTTTCCATATGGTGGGAGAAAGCTCTCACACTCAGAGATGAGTGGAGCCAAAACTTGAGAGGAAATGCGGCCAGAGTGGTATTCTCTGAAGATGAACCGCAAAAAGGAGGGCATTCTACCCTGCTTAGCTGACATTCTGCCCATCTGCTTAGCAAACATATCAAAGGCATGGGAGCCTGCATCTGAGTCAAACACTAAGGAGTGTAGCTTTGTAGAAGAACTGGAGAGTCAACTTTGAGATCGGAAAAATCCACTGTGAGGGGAAGATTTTTGGATGTTCTGATCTCAGCATCACTATGGCTGAATGAAACTGGTAGAACTGGACTTCAGGCAGCTTGTTCAAGTAGCACTGGTGGCCCTGATGCTGCGTGGCACTGATGGCCCTGATGCTTGAGCTGAAGGCCTTGCTGGCCGAGACTCTTGAGGCTGGTGGCCGGTGGCCGAGGAACAGCTGCTGATCTGCTCTGAGTAGCTGCAGGAGAAAAACCACTTGACCTTGAAAGAGTTGCAATCATGGACTTCATATCAGACATTTCCTTGTTGAACCACTTCATAGCATTTCAGACTGAAGATAGCTCAGAGGTGGTTGAAGCTTGACTGGTCAGAATGTCTTGCACACTGGTCTGAAATGATGATAAAATATCTCCTTGAGCCTTCAACAATTCCATAACTGGCTTCAGATTTACTTTTCTGTGGCTCTTTCTTGACCTTCTGTGAACCACTCTCTTTTGTTTGCTCTGCTGCGTGACAAGCTCCTCAATATGTACATGGCTTGCACTTGGTTCTTCACTTACAGGAGCGCTGGCCGTGGCCGGAGGAGGATTTTTCTGAGATGGTGCATCTGTCTCAGGAGCATTTTCTATCATGGATCCTCATTGCCAGTTTGCTCCCCCTGAATAGGAGCATGGAGATCAACATTTTCTAGCTCCCCCTGGGCAGGAGCTTCGTCCAAAACAATTTTCTCAGAGTGGCCTTCTGCCACGGATTCTGACAATTTTGATTCACTAGCATATTGTTCCCTTGGCTGGGAACATCTTCCAAAATCACTTCTTGTTGAGTAGTTGCTTGCACCTCAACACTGACACTGATTCAGTCAAATTTTCTGTATGGCCTGGTGCCATAGCTTCTTCTTCATCAGGTCCACCTGTTTCTGAAGTAACTGAGGTGGAGGGAAGAGAGTCCAAAACATCTCTTAAAATAGAGGCAACTATTGAGGTGGGCAAAGGATCCGCCACACCTGCTACAGCTTCTTCCATTTGAACTTCTGGGGGATGAGATTCAACCTCTATAATAGGTGATCCTGAAATCTCTGCTTGGAGTTCCACTGAGGGTGCTGCTGCTACTGACTCTACTGCTGCTGATCTTACCTCTAAAACTGCTGGAGCATCTGCTGCTTCTTCTTGAATCTCTGGAACAACTCCGATGATGGCCTCTCCCTCTGCCACAGAGGTCTTGGTCCATATCCCATTCTGCACTGAAAAAACCACTTTTCTTAAGGTTCCTGGACCTTATAGACTGGCCCATCTTTTCCACAACCGCTCCAGATAAATCAACTCCAAAATGCTTGAAAATCTTGGTTAGGAGATGAGCGTAAGGCAAGGATACATTCATTTTGCTCTTTGTATCCCAGATTTGAGCACTAGCAAACTTCATTCTCTCCAACATGACAGCGGCCAAGTTAATCTCCTTATCCTGGATTACCCAGAACATCATATCCGAATCTACCCTAGTGCAAGATGAGAAAGTAGCACTCCGGGGAACCACAATTTGGCAGATAATGAAATGGAGTAGACGGTTGAATGCAAACATTTGATTGATATCTAATTTTCCATCTTTCAGCCTGAAACCCTGGACCTATATTGCCAAGACCCTTTGCTTCTCACGTCATGTCCAGAGTGTGTCACTACCCCACCTATGATTCAGATGTCTTCCACACTTCGGTAGTGCGTCCTCTTACTTGGATTCTACCTTAACATGAGGAGACAATGACCCATCCGCCTCAGATCTTCAGACAAACGAAAAAGGCCTTCACCAGGTCGGGATAACTTACTTCGAAAAAAGTGGCAACATCCATCCACTGCATCCTTCTTAAAGCTTCTACTAAACTGCTCATGCCATCTTCTTTAGATTCTGAACATCCACTGCCTTGTTTCCGCAAATCTTCATCTTCACGAAGGTGAATCTTTCCTGCTGCTCTGCGGATAGGTACTCAGCACTGTAGCCCCCTACACTTCCGGAGATCATCGGAGCGGCCATGGCTAGAGAGAAGAAAACGGTTCTGGAGAAGGGAAATGATGGAAGAGATGGAAGCCCTCAGGGTTTCTTCGCGGGAAGAAGAGAAAGCTTCAAATCTTGCAGAGAGTCGATGCCGGAATCGTTAGGGCATCGGCTTTGGGCGAACAGATAAAGAGAAAGGGTAAAGGTGGAAGATGAGTCGTTCCCAGAATGATTTGACTAATTAGAATTACTTTATCGAAAACAGGAAGCGCCAAAAAGGCGGTAATGGCAGAAGACGACAAAAGGGTTTGACGAGTCAAACTGCTTTTAACACAACAGCGGTCAATGAGGAGTAAGTAAGCTGAGTTTTGCTTAAAGTCAAGGGAAGAGAGAAAATTTATTTAATCTGAAAAATTTATATGCCAATTTAAATACAGAATCTTTTTACAAATTGCACATCCCTAATTCCCTTCTAAGAGATGTAAATCTCTCTTCAGGTAGGGCTTTTGTGAAGATATCTGCTAGTTGACCATTTGTATCTATAAAAGAAATTTCTAAGTTACCACTAGCTACATGATCTCGAATGAAGTGATATCTAACCTCAATATGTTTAGTCCTTGAGTGTTGCACTGGATTCTTGGTGAGGTTGATGGCACTTGTATTATCACACAGTAGTGGAATTGACTTGATATGAATGTTGAAATCCTCAAGTTGTTGCTTTATCCATAGGAGTTGTGTGCAGCAACTTCTAGCAGCAACATATTCTGCCTCAGCTGTTGATAGAGCTACTGAATTTTGTTTCTTGGAGGACCAAGATATCAGACATCCTGCAAGAAACTGACAACAACCACTAGTGCTCTTCCTATCTACTTTGCATCCAGCATAATCAGCATCAGAATATCCTACTAAATTTATTTCACAAGATTTTGGATACCAAAGACCTAAATCATGAGTTCTAGCTAAATATCTGAATATTCTTTTCACAAAAATTAAATGAGACTCTCTAGGGTCTGCTTGATATCTAGCACACATGCATACACTGAATAAAATGTCTGGTCTACTTGCTGTTAAGTAAAGTAATGACCCTATCATGCCTCTATAGTTCTTTTGGTCTACCTTTTTACCATTCTGATCACTGTCCATTCTGGTTGATGTGCTCATTGGCGTTGACAGTGGCTTCGCACCTTCAAAACCAAATTTCTTTAATAGCTCTTTGGTGTACTTGGCTTGACAGATGTGGGTGCCTTCCTTCCCTTGCTTGATTTGTAATCCAAGGAAGTAGTTTAGCTCTCCCATCATACTCATTTCAAATTCTCCCTGCATAAGCTTTTCAAAGTACTTGCAAAGAGATTCATCAATAGATCCAAAAATAATATCATCTACATATATTTGTACAAGAAGTATATGTTTGACTTTAGATTTTATAAATAATGTACTATGTACTTGACCTTTAGTGAAACCATGATCTAATAAGAAAGTACTGAGCCTCTCATACCAGGCTCTAGGTGCTTGCTTTAAACCATATAGTGCCTTATGGAGTTTAAATGCATGATTTGGAAATTCGGTGTCATCAAAACCTGGAGGTTGTTCAACATACACTCCTCTTTGATAAATCCATTTAAAAAGGCTGATTTGACATCCATTTGAAACAATTTTAAATCTAATGCAGATGCATAAGCAAGTAAAATCCTAATAGCCTCAAGTCTAGCCACAGGTGCATAGGTTTCATCGAAATCTATGCCTTCCTCTTGGGAATAGTCTTGAGCTACAGTCTGGCCTTGTTCCTTAAGATTACTCCAGACTCATCCAGTTTATTTTTGAACACCCACTTGGTGCCAATAACTGAATGATGGATGGTCTAGGAACAAGTGACCATACTTGGTTTCTTGAACTGATTTAGTTCATCTTGCATGGCTATTATCCTGATTCATCGGTTAAAGCTTCATTGACTGTCTTAGGCTCTATTGAGAAACAAAGGCTAAATAATCACAAGGGATTACATTACCTCTTGTTCTTACCCCTACGGATGGATCACCAATAATATTCTCAGGAGGGTGATCTTTCTTATGTCTCCATTCCTTTGGAAGGTTTTCATGTTGAATTTCAGTCTGCTGCAGTTCTTCCAGAGGTGGATCTTCCTTGTCTCAATTGAGGTATTCTTTAATTTTCGGACAAGTCATATGCATCATCAATGTCACTAATTTCTTCCTTTTTCAAGGAGGGGTTAGATTCATCAAAAATAACATGCACAGATTGTTCAATTAATAATGAGCGTTTATTGAAAACTCTATAACCTTTGGGTTTAGAAGTGTACCCCATAAAGATGCCTTCATCTGATTTGGCATCTAACTTACCAATGTCCCTTTTTCCATTGTTGTGGATGAAACAAGGACATCCAAATATTTTGAAGTGACTGATCTTTGGTTTCTTTCCCTTGTAGAGTTCATAAGCAGTCTTCTTCAGAATTGGCCTGATCATTACCCTATTAATGATATAGCTTGCAGTGTTGATGGCTTCGGCCCAAAAATATCTTGGCAAGTCATATTCTGATAACATGGTTCTTGCCATATCCAAAAGAGTTCTATTTTTCCTCTCAGCAATTCCATTTGTTGAGGTGTCCTTGGTGCTGAGAAGTTGTGCTCAATTCCTTGATCATTACAGAACTTTGCAAACTTTTCATTCTGAAACTCACCACCATGATCTGATCGGATAGATATAATGGTGAACTTCTGATCTTTCTGAACTTTCTTGCTGAAGCTGACAAAATTATCAAAGGTGTCATCTTTGTGCTCTAGAAAGGATACCCAAGTAAATCTTGAGTAATCATCAACTATAACAAATCCAAAATTCTTTCCTCCGAGACTGGTAGTCCTCATTGGCCCAAATAGATCCATATGAAGTAATTCTAATGGCTTTGAGGTGGTCACTACTGTCTTTGATTGAAAGAGCTCTTGGTGTGCTTTCCTCTTGCACAAGGTCTACAGATGCTATCCATTTTTGAGTTGACCTTTGGCAATCCTTCCACTAGATTTCTCTTTCTGAGCTTGTTCAATCCATCCAAGCTGCAGTGTGCCCAGTCTGTGCCCAGCTCTGTTGATTGATCTTTGCTGGCTGCCAAACAGACATCTTGATCCTTGAGTTCCTCGAGATAGAGAACATACAAATTTCTTTCTCTATATGCTTCAAATATGACTGCTCCATCCTTTAATATACTGCACTTTGATTCTTGGAACTGAATCTGATGGCCTTTGTCACACAACTGACTGATGCTGATGAGATTGTGCTTTAATCCTTTGACAGCATTACATCTTCAATAACTGATTTTCCTTTGATGTTCACGGACCCACTTCCTATCACTGTGCCTTTTCCATTATCTCCATAGGTGACTGTTCCTTCTTCAGCTTGGAGATTAATGAAACTTCTGGTTGCCTGACATGTGCCTTGAGCATCCACTACCAATACCATTTGGATGCTCTTGAATTTTCCTGAAATTTAAACATTAAGTTTTAGGTACCCAAGTTCTTTTGGGTCCTGATGGGTAGTATCATCAATTTTACCTTTTATTATCCATTTTTATGTTTTGTTGGGCATGTTATTGCGATATGTCCTAATTTGTTGCAGTGATCACAGTAGGACAATTTTGTTATCTTTTCTATATACTTGAACTCAGCTTTATATACTATATCTTGTTCAGGTATAAATTTGGTGTTGGATATGTTTTAGGGTAGACTATGGTTTCTTCATTATCTGGGGGTGTATATCCTAACCCATTTTTCTTCTTACCTGCTCTTCTAGCACCTTTTAATATTAGAGAGTTTTTACTATTAGTAAATTTCTCTAGTGTGCTTGATAGTTTATTATTTTCTTCATTTAAGTTTTTAACTTCTTTCCTTAATTCATCTGTGCTTTCCTGTTTTTCCACTTTTGTTATTTGTTCATTCTTAGCTTTTAGGTCTTCACACAACAATTTATTTCTTCTTTTAAGTTCAGTTATTTGTTTTTCTAATTCTTCATTTTCTGTTTTTAGATCTGAATTAGTGTTTTCTAAACAGATTACATTTTTCTTACTAACTTTAAGTAATTTGGATACTTCTTTATATTTATCATAAAGTTCATTAAAGGCACTTTCTAAATTATCAGAATCTGAATCATTACAGGAATCAAAAGAAGAGTCAGAAGTTACCTTTTCTTCGATGTTGGCCATGAGAGCCAGGTTGGCTTCTTCTCCATCACTGCTTGAGCTTGACTCACTGTCTGAGTCACTGCTGTTCTCCCAAGCAGCTGCCATTGCCTTCTTTTTATACTTCTTGAATTTTCTGAAATTATCCTTCTTCTTGTGATCATTCTTCTTGAGCATTGGACAATCTACCTTGATGTGTCCAGGCTTTTTGCATTCATAGCATATCACTTCTCCTTTCTTCGAATCCTTTACTTCTGGTTTTTGAAATCTTTATTTTTCTTGAAAAATCTTCTCCCAGACTGGAACTTCTTCTTCTTTGCTAGAATTCTTTGAAGTCTTCGAGACAGCATTGCTTCTTCATCGTCACTGTCCTTACTGCTTTCACTGGTCCAGTGATTCTTCTGATATGTCTTCATTGGCCTTGAGAGCATTGATTGCTTCTTTCTGCTGGAGGATTCTCCTAATCTCTCCATATTTATTTCATGAGCCATAAGGATCCTATTAACTTCTCCAATGACATTAGTTTTAGATCATTGGCTTCCTCAATGGCTGTTACCTTTGGAGTCCATGAGGATGGCAGAGATCTGAGGATCTTTCTGACCATATCTGGTACATCATAGACTTTTCCTAATCCAGCTAATCCGTTTGTGATATCTGTGAATCTACTGAACATTTGGGTTATGGATTCCTGACTGCATCTGGAATCTTTCATATTGAGTCACAAGAATGTCGATTCTTGTCTCCTTTACCTTATCTGTCCCTTCATAGGTAATCCTGAGCTTTTCCCACATTTCTATTGCGGATTTGTAGGCTGAAACTCTGTTGAATTCTTTCTTGCTGAGGGCACAGCACAGGATGCTCTTGGCTTTTAGTTTAAGGAGATTTTTCTTCTGTCTTCATCTGTCCACTGAGCCTTTGCATTGGTGACTAGAAGATCACCTTCTTCTATAATGGACCATATCATGTAATCGTGGTCTTGTAGAAAGTACTCCATTCTTATTTTCCAATACGTATAATCTTCTCCATCAAACAAAGGAGGTCTGTTTCTGACTGACCTTCGAAATTACCTTGGGCTGCCATGGATCTTTACTCTTCAGATCGTTGGATCTTCTTCTTTGTCGAAGAGACTTGCTCTGATACCACTTGTTGCCCAGCTAGCTAGCCCAGAGGGGGGGTGAATGGGTTATTAAAAATTTGATCTTTGATTAATACCTGTTCACTGAAAGGATTACACAACAACTTAAACGAAGGTAGAGTTAGAGGAAACGAGACAGCAAACACACAAAAAACACAACCACAAGACACAAGGATTTTTATCCTGGTTCGGACTCCTCTCCACAAGAGACCTACGTCCAGTCCCTGAGGTTCCCTGAGCAATACCTCAGGATTTCACTATCAAGGGTACTATCCCCCTCACGGATCCTTACACCCAGCCTCAACTGGTCTTCCTTCAACCTGAAGGGAAAACAACCACCCTGGATACCACCAGGTCTTCCTTCACCCAGAAGGGAACACAACTAATAAAAGAAGTATAAGAACAAGCTTCAGGAACTAGCTCAACAGCTACAATTCTGAAGCAAACAAGCCTCGAGAGAGAAGGAAATTTAACACTGGTTCTCTCCAAAGACTACACTGGCTCTCACAGGAATTTCTTCTTGAACACTGAGAGCTAAAGAGCTAAGATGGATTGGAATGGAGTGCTTCGCTCTTGTTTTGAATCACAGAAGACTTGAAGGATTGGCGATGCTTTCTTTTGGAATAATATTCTTCAAAAGTATCTTGTTGTCCTTCTCAGTCTTGAGTCTTGTATTTAAGCTTCTTCTTGAATTTGATCGTTAAAGATCCGTTGTCTCTCATCCTGGTGTACGTTAGACAGGTCTGCAAGGAAGCTTCTGATCTTCAGTCTTTTATCCTTTAGTACACGCCACAGAAACATTTTAATATCTTGTATCTTGTGTCCAACGTTGTACAGATAAGTCTTGTCAGGTATCTGCAAGTATGTCAACAATAAATAGGAGACAGCTAGGGCTATCGTTGATCGTTAGTCACAGTTTGGAAAAGATATTACTAGTTTTAGCAAAGCTCCTTTCTGTCAAAATAAAGATGTAGACAAAATAGCAAAATGCTGGAAGATATCGTCTGCATGCATGAGAGATACGTTCAGAGTGCATTGAATGTATACCAGTCAAACATACGAGATATGACTTTGACTATTCAACGTATATCAAAGAGTGTTGATATAATAATGAAATCGATATGAACAAAGCTGATGCCTTTATGACTTATGAAATCGTTATAAGTTGATAGGCAAATCGTTATTATAATAATGAAATCATTATAAGCATTTATGAAATCGTTGTGAAATACAAATCGTTGTATTTCTGAAGAAATCGATATGAACTCTTAACAAATCGTTATGAGATGCAAATCGTTCTGAGTTCTAAAGAAATCGTTTCGACACAAATCGTTACGAGGTCTAATGAAATCGTTACGAGAACTTAAGAAATCGTTACAGCTAGAAAGTCGTTATGAATTCTAAAGAAATCGTTACAAGAACTAAAGAAGTCGTTACGGCTAGAAAGTCGTCTGAGTTCTAAAGAAATCGTTATGAGAACTTAAGAAATCGTTACAGCTAGAAAGTCATTGTGAATTCTAAAGAAATCGTTGCGAGAACTAAAGAAGTCGTTACGGCTAGAAAGTCGTTGTGAGTTCTAAAGAAATCGTTACGAGAACTTAAGAAATCGTTACAGCTAGAAAGTCGTTGTGAATTCTAAAGAAATCGTTGCGAGAACTAAGAAGTCGTTACGGCTAGAAAGTTGTTGTGAATTCTAAAGAAATCGTTACGAGCACTAAAGAAATCGTTACGACGGACAAGTCGTTACACTTTCAAAAGAAATCGTTGCGATGTCTTATAGAATCGTTACGACGGTCAAGTCGTTACGCTTTCAAAAGAAATCGTTGCGATGTCTTATAGAATCGTTACGACGGTCAAGTCGTTACACTTTCAAGAAATCGTTGCGGTATCGATTTGTTTGAAACATCACGACTTTTCGGTCAGAAAGAAATTGATCATAATACTTATGAAATCGTTATGAACTCATAAAGGAATCGTTCTGATTATCAATAGAAGTCGATATGAAGTATGAAGAAGTCGATGCAATGACTTGGAAAAATTATGAAGTGAGAATCTTACCTGATTGTCTTGAACTTTCTTTTACTTTTATTTCCTGTCCTCAAGGCTCAAGTAATTCATTAGTAATGTTTTGTTAATCATCAAAATTAATATATAAATAAGTGAGTTAATTTATATGGAGAAAGTTTGGTCATCAAAACCACCATCTCAAGGGGAGGGGAGCATGCTAGGACGAGTGGGAGACGAGGGTCCCTACCTCAAGGAGTAAGCTGACCCGTTGGGTCCTTCACATCGGAATGGCCACCACTTGCTCGCTCCATGCACCACAAGCACGTCCCCTACACGATGGGGACGACACCTCCTCACCATGGGCACCACGAACGCCAAGACCGTCGGAGAACAAGAGAGATCTCGGGAGGAAGAAGGAAGAAGAAGAAGAAGAAGGAAAGGGGAGAGGTGGGAAATGGGGCGCCGGCCTCGGTTTTAAATCAATGGGCCCTGAGACGCGACAGGTCGGCTTGGCGAGATAACAAGCATGTCGCAACCCCCTGGCGTCGTGACCATGTTGCGACAGCCACCCCCGATGCGACCCCAAAAGGCGATCAAACCTCGAAGACCGGGAAACCAGAACGCGACGGTCTGCCAGGTCGTGTCAACGCTGTACGCACCTGACACCTGATAAAGCCGTTCTGATAGAAAGGACAGCGGTCAAATCGGTCAGAAAAGTAGTCGCGACGCCAGCAGACGCCGCGACAAGAACACGACGCCCACCCCCATCGCGACCATGTCTCAACGGCCAGGTGCGCCTCGTCCTGAAGCCTGTCAGGACGGGCTCCCCTGACACGACCATGTCATGACCAGGGTGCTTGTCGCGAGTCTGAGGACAGGGCCAAGAGCCCAGAGGGCCGGGTCTTACACACTCATTAACATCAAAAGTCAGTTGCATATGAATTATCTAAGTCTACATCGATTATTGTTGTAAGTTCACTTGACTACTATTTTAATATCACATCAATTACATAGCTATGATTGACTGGTAGACATCGGTTATAGTCCCCTTAAACATTGATTATGTTTCAACATCGATTACATTTCTACATTGATTATGGTTCAACATCGATTACTCTCACATCGATTATGTTTAAACATCGATTACGCTCACATCGATTAAATTCAACATCGATTATGTTTAAACATTGACTAAGTTCACATCGATCAAAATTCAACATGATTATGTTTAAACATCGACTACGTTCACATCGATTATGATTCAACATCGATTATGGTTAAACATTGATTGTCTTTGAACATCGATTCTTTTTGAACATCGATTATTTTTTAACAACGATTATCTTTTGGACATCGACTATCTTTGAACATCAATTCTCTTTGAACATCGATTCTCTTTGGACAATAATTATCCTTTGGACATCGACTATCCTTGAACATCGATTATCTATAGACAACAATTATCCTTAGTCATCGATTAATCTTTGAACATCGATTATATTACCTTGATAATGACCTTTAGAATAATCATATTGATTATGGTTATAATTAAGTTTTATTGAACATCATAAAATTAGCCTTAATCAAATCTTGCCTCACAGTTCTTTTCAATTAATTTTGAAATGTTGTGCATTTCAAACCTTCCCGCAAATTGTTGCGTATCCTTTGCACATAGGCATTTATTATATATCATGGGTACAGTTTCTATGTATGTCATCTCTTACTGTTTACCACTTTCATGACATATCAGCTAAGAACTTTAAAATGAATAGAATGACATTTCCATTTTAGTATATCTTCTTGCAGCATGGCCAGTGACATTGACTAACAGCTTAGAAACATTTGAGCTGTCTACCTTTCAGCATTTATTGTCTGCAGGTTTCCAGTAGTCACATACGTTTACAACGTTGGACATGCCATGTTGACCGGATCAAAGAAGATATTCATATGATCTCTCTCTCTCCTCTCTCTCTCTCTCTCTCTCTCTCATCTCTCTCTCTCTATATATATATATATATATATATATATATATATATATATTATATATATATATATATATATGTCTCTATCCAAGCATTTATTATCTGTAGTTTTCCGGCTCTCTTACGTTGGACCTACTACAACTGTTAGGAGACACGTTTCAAGACAGGAGACACAACATACACTTCAACAAGATTTTAGATACACAGATAGAAGAGCTCGCTCCTTCATTCAATTATTAACTCTCTTGCTCCTAGCTACGAAGCACTGTTCTTCAATTCCCTCTTGAGGTAAAGAGCTTGTTTAGATCTGAGAGAACTTCTTTTTGGCGTAATTCTGTCTTCTCCCAGATTCTGTCTTAGATCAAGCACTGTATTGTTACTATTAGCTTGGTCTAGAGGCCATCACCTCTTTACTCTTCTTTGAGTGCTCCTTTTCATCAGTGATGAGAGGATCTGGTGTGTAGTGGGTGGTTCTTTCCCTTTTGTAGAAAGGAAGACTTATTGTAACAGGTGTGTATTGCCTCTTCATGGAGTGAAGAGAAGGCCAACTGGTGCTGGATGTGTAAGTGTCCTTGAGGGGGACTGTATCCTTGGTTAGTGGAATTCCAAGTTGTTGCTTGGGACTAGATGTAAGACTTCTTATGATAGGAGATCTAAACCAGGATAAAAATTTTGTTGTTCATGTGATTGCTTTTGTCTTCTTATCTGCTGCTCATTAACTCTAACTATTTCATTTAGTGTTTCTAAAGTTATTTTGTCACAGAACATTTTTAAGATGAATTTTTAGCAATCCATTCACCCCCCCCCCCCCCTCTCTTGGCTTGCAACCCACTTCCTAGAGTCTATACTCATAATAACCTCCTCGCAGGTCTGAGGCCCATATCTTTATAGTCATTCCCTTGATATGTCCCACATATCTGTCAGGAGGGATAGATACTCTACTGACCTACACAAAGTTGGATCTTGTGTGATAGGTTCCTGAACATATTCTTCATGCAGAATTGTGCTTGAGCTTGGTTCTCCATCCTTGCTCAATTCTATCGTGCTCTCATTATTTTCACCAAGAACGTGTTCCTTCTCAAGAAACATCACCCTCTTGATAACAAAGACCTTTTGGTCCTCAGGTTGATAGAAATAATACCCACAAGTGAATCTAGGTGAAGCTAACTGCGAAGATTACTGATCGGGTCATCTATGTAATATTGTGTCCCTGGTTTTGATGATGTCATATAAATGTAAAATGTATAGACAGTTGACACACGTCATTTATTTTGCAGGAACAACTCAACGGATCAAAGAAAAATGCGTTATTATCAGATAAGGTCGACACTATCTGGAACATAGTTCGACACTAGTTGTCCATGGTGATGTAATGAGGAGATAAGATCTGGTTAGGTTAGCGCTATTCAGAGAGCAAGTTAACACTAGAGATGTTTTCAAGTCATATTGAGGAGATACAACTTTGATAAGGTCGACACTCTGTGATGATAAGGTCGACACTAAGCAAGGGCAGAGTTCGCTGTGGAGTCAAATGAAGCTAAGGTCGACACTAGCTGTACCTAAGGTCGACACTAACAGTCAATCAGGCTTACTCAGAAGGAAGAACAAGTTAATATCTTGGAAATCTCAGGTTTGACATGTGTCCTTGAAATCTGAGAAGTGCCTCCTTTTGAATTAATGTGTGTGTGTTGACCACAGCCCCTGGAAGTGTCAACACTAGTACACTTAGAATCTTTTCAAGAAGTAGAAGTCATTACGCGAGCACGTGATTCTAGGCCAACAGACTGGAATCCTTTCTGAACACGTCAGCTATTCTAGAAGGCGCCGATGCTTGGCGGCAAAATTCTCCACTTTTGGGTGAATCCGTTGAGGGCCCACTGTACAGAATCCCACGAAATCAGGTAACAAAAATGTGAAGTGCTCCAGTTCGTGAAAAAAAAGTAGAGTTGCATGCTGTGAAAGAAGAAAAAATTGCAGAGAGCGAAGAAGGGAGCAGATCGGAGACTCTGAAGGAGCACGAAGATGCAATTTCAGATCGGAGCTATGATCAGATGGAGAGATTGCTGAATCAAGCGTAAATTGAAGCTTCGAAAAGCTGGTGTTGAGCCTTTGCAAACTGAGGATCGTGAAGCTTCTTCAACATAGATCCCTGTGATTTAATTGAGACAGAGTTCAAAGGAAATTCATCTGAAGTGGATCAAATCTGAAGATTGGAAGTGCTAGAACTCGACATTGAATCCTGAGTAGGGAGTTTGAAGATCTCTAAACACCTCCTGGCACATCTTCATTTTTATCTTTTCGATTTTTTTGAGAATTTGAATTGTGTGTTATCTGCTTCTTTGTGAAGTAGATTGGATTGATCATTCATGAGGTGTGATTGAATCAATTGGTTTAAAGCTGTGTATCAGCGGTGTATTTAAGCTGTAAATCAGTGGATGTGAAGAAGCTATGAATCAGCGGGTGTTTGAGAACTTCTCTCAGGAGTTCTTGTAGTGGTACCTCACTGGTTTAGTGAGGGGTGGATGTAGGTCTCCTCACTGGAGCCGAACCACCTTAAAATTCCTCTCTCTTGTGTGGCGTGTGCCCTGCTTGCATTGTGAATTGAGTATCTAATTTACTTGATCATAATAGAAATTTTAAATTACTAAATTGCGTTAAAATTTCTGAAGATTCTCTATTCACCCCCCCTCTAGATAATCTTTCTACATACAACACGTGGTATCAGAGCCTGGTTCTCCAATTTATTTTGTTTCACGACCAGGAGAGATTTGTGTATGATGGAATCTAGGGGTTACATTGCTGAGGGTCATTATGTAAATAGACCGCCCTATTTTGATGGTACTAATTATGCGTATTGGAAAACTCGTATGCAGGTTTTCTTGCGAGCTCAAGACCATCAAATATGGAGTTTGTGAACAATGGACCTTATGAGCTGTCCGAAGATGAAGAGAAGTGGACTCCTGAAGAGATCAAGAAGTCAAATGAGAATTGGAGTGCAATGAATATTATGTAGTGCTCACTGCACCCAACTGAATTTTCAAGAGTCTCATCGTGCTCAAGTGCTAAAGAGATCTGGGATCTCCTTATGGTAATATATGAAGGCACATCTGAGGTAAAAGAAACTAAGGCTAACATGTTAGTTTCTGAATATGAGGTTTTTCGAATGAAGCATGATGAAACTATCTTTGAAATGTATGGCAGATTAACTTTGCTAACAAATGGATTAAAAAATTTAGGTAAAGTTTACACTGATAAGGAATTGGTTAGAAAAATTCTTAGATCATTAACACCCATTTGGCATACTAAAGCCACTGTTATTGAAGAATCTAGAAACTTATCCACAACTACTGTAGATGAGTTGGTAGGCTCCTTAATGACATATGAGTTGGGGTTTAAAAGAACCGAGGATGATCTAAAGAAGAAGAAGCCTCTTCTCTTAAAGCAAGTCCTAGCACAAAGGAGGTTACCGAAGATAGTGAATCATCCACCTCTGAAGATGACTCAGGTGAGTTTGCATTGATGACTAGGAAGTTCAGGAAATTTTTTAGAAAAGAAGGTAAGGGTTTTCTGAAAAAGAAACCATACAACAATCATCTGTCAAAACCCAAAGTAAATGCAAATAAAAGAATGATAGAATTGTTTGTTACAATTGCAGGAACCAGACATGTCAAGTCTGAATGTCCTGAGATTCAGAAGAAAACTCAGTCCAGATGGAATAAGAACAAGCAAAAGGCTATGGTCGGTACCTGGAGTGAAGAAGAAGAAGTTGAAGAGGAGGAAAGCTCAGATGCTGAGGACACTCATTCAAAGCTTTGTTTGATGGCTATAGAAACTGAAGAAGAAGAAGAAGAAGAAGAAGAAGAGGTAAGTTCCTTATTTAAGGATTTCAGTTTGAAAGATTGAGAGCATGTTTACTTCGAACTTATGGACCAGTATGATGCTCTTAAAAAGGAAAAAACAAAATGCTCAAAAAGAAACTAAATATTCCTCTTAGAACATCTTAACAAAAGAAAAAGAAAAAGAGTGTTCACAAGAGATAAATGCTTTAAAAGAAGTTGTAAGTGATTGAAAAATCAAAATATTGAAATTCATGATGAAGTAGCTCGTCTCTGAAAAGAATGCAGCCTTACACAGTGTTAACACTGAACTACAAAAGGAAATTAAGTTCTGCAAAATGAAATAAACAAAAGGCAGAAGTTCTTGAAAAATTTGTGAGTGGCAAACAATCTTGAAGCTCTTCTAGGCACAAGAGTAAACTTTAACAAAGAAGGGTTAGGTTTTAATCCCACAAAGAAGAAGGAAGTAGGACTGAAAACTATAACATTCATTTCTTCAAAAACATCTAAAGCTTCCACTTCAACAGGACAGAGGAATGTGAAAATTGGAAAGGATACAAAACAAGATGGAAAAGCAAAGTTGGTTTACAACAAAAAAACAAATGGAAGAAAGACAACAAAAGCTGAAAATGAACAAGTATTTCAAAGGAACAAAAAGTTGAAATCACCTGTCTGGCAAGGTCAACACTATATCTTTGATAGGTCGACACCATTATACAGAAAATCACAAAATCTGGAAAATTGGACAAATAGTAGGCCAACATCATCTCCGAATTGGCCTCCCACCAGATGGGCTCATGAGAAATCAAGATCCACTAACATCAATAATCAGAAATGGTCAAAATGGAATCATTCAGGTTGACACTATCCCTTCAGAGTGTCGACACATGCCTATGATTTCATCAGAAGAAATGAAACTCAACATCTGAAAGGTTGGGGAATCAAACCAAGTCAGATCTTACTCTAGAAATGTGGAGAAAAAGCTTAACAGAAAACACAAAAGGAAATGTTTCAAAACACTATGAAAACAGGAAACAAAATGAAAAACAACATAATTTCATGAATGAGAATAATATAAAGGTGAATAAAAACAGTCTGGATTCCAAAAGACCTCTCCCCGTGTTCTTATTTTTGAAGGTATTGTGGGACCCAAATGTACTTGGGTTTAAAGAATCCTTTTTATTGTGTGTGTGCAGTATGTCTTCTTACAGCCAAGAAGAACTTGTGGTACTTAGGCGCCTCTTTGGATAGAGTAAATGTGAGTTACTCTGAGTTAACTCAGAGTTACTAGAGTTAACCAAAGTGCTTTGGTAGTGGGTTAGAGTTAACTTTGTGGGTTGGGGTAAAAGTGTGTTAAAAGTGATTACACACCTTTTTGTAACCCACCTCTAGAGGGGGTTAACTCAAGTGAGTTCCACTTTTTAATCACAAGATTAAATCCACATTAATGCCCTTTTTCCCAAGTAGGTTAACTCACTTGTTCTTACCAAAGTGTTTTTACAAAAGTAGGTTAACTCACCATATATCAAAGTTAACTCTATTATTACCAAGCAAATATGAGTTACACATGTGTAACTTTGTACATGGGTTGGAGTTATCTTAACTACCCATTCCAAAGAGGCGCTAGATAGTGCTGTTCAGACATGATAGGGGACAAGGACAATTCTATCTTTTATCCAAAAAGAAGGCTGGACATGTTTCATTTGGAGGTAACAACAAAGGTAAGATCATTGGCTCAGGTAAGGTTGTTAGGAATCTAACCAACTCGATTGATGGAGTTCTTCTAGTGGAAGGTCTGGAGTATAACCTTCTGAGTATAAGCCAATTGTGTACAAAGGTCACAAGGTAAGTTTTGTTCTCTGGGGTGCACTATCTTTGAACCTGATTCTGATGTTGTTAAGTTTACTGGAAAAAGAGCAAATAATGTGTACATGGTAAATTTTGATGAATCTGAAAACACTAATCTGTGCTTAACTGCAAATAAAAATGATTTAGCATGTTTATGGCATCGTAGACTAGGTCATGCTAGCTATAGTGTACTTCATAAATTGGTTAAGTTCAACATGGTTAAAGGTTTGTCTGATATCTCCTTCAAACATAACTTAAAATTGTGTGAAGCATGTTCTCAAGGTAAGCAAACCAGAAAAACCTTCAAAAGTATATTAGAAAGTCAATCCCCAAACCTTTCGAACTTATCCATATGGACTTGTTTGGTCCCACAAGGACAAACAGTCTGAATGGAAAAAGATTTGGATATGTCTTGGTTGATGACTTTTCTAGATTCACCTGGGTTGACTTTCTTGCACACAAAAATGTTTTTTCACTGAGTTTCGTGATTTTTATAAGAAGGTTTCACAGGAAGGGAAGTTCAAAATTATTTCAATTATATCAGATCATGGTGGTGAATTTGATAATGCTAACTTTGAGGATTTTTGCAGGAAGGAAGGAGTCGTCCACAAGTTTTCATCACCAAGAACTCCTGAACAGAATGGAGTTGTGGAAAGAAGAAACAAAACTCTTGTGGAGATGGCAAGAACCATGTTAATTGAAATGGTCTGCCAAGGAAGTTTTGGGCTGAAGCGATTAACACATCTTGTTACATAATAAATCGTGCTATGGTAAGACCTTTCTGCAGAAAGACTCCTTATGAATTACTGAAAGGTAAGAAGCCATCTATTGCACATTTTAGGGTTTTTGGGACCAAATGTTTTATTCTGAAAAACAACAAACATGAGTCGGATAAATTTGAGTCCAGAGTGACTTAGGAATATTCCTAGGCTACTCTGATCATTCAAGAGCATATCACATTTTTAATGTAAAAGATCAAATTGTTGAAGAATCTCCTCATATCACTTTTGATGAATTCGATGTTAAATCATGCAGAGAAAAGCAGATGGGGAGTTTCTGGAAGGAGAAGACTCTAAAGGACAAAAGGAAAGAGAAGATGCAACCAAAAGGAACTCAGATCACTGTGAAGCACATGAACCAGAAAATGAACTCAAAGAAAGAGATGGGATGAATGTAAGAGTGCTGAGAGATCATCCACAGGAAAGCATAATTGGTAACTTGCTTGACCCTCCTAGGACAAGATCTCATTTTAGAACAATTTCTGAACTTGATCAAATAGCTCTAGTGTCTCAAATTGAACCTAAGAACATAGATGATGCTCTCAAAGACACATGTTGGATTAATGCAATGCATGAGGAGTTAAATCAATTTGAGAGAACAAAGTGTGGCATTTGGTTCCAAGACCTTTATCTCAAAGTATCATTGGAACTAAATGGGTCTTTAGAAATAAAATTAGTGAAGAAGGGAAGGTAATAAGGAATAAAGCTAGGCTAGTAGCAAAAGGTTATAATCAGGAATTTGGTATTGATTTTGAAGAGTCATTTGCTCTAGTAGCTAGGCTTGAAGCCATCTGAATTTTGTTTGCTTTTGCTTGTGCTCATGGTATTGAATTGCAGCAAATGGATGTAAAGAGTGCCTTCTTAAATGGTTTAATTAAGGAAGAAGTGTTTGTTGATCAACCTCCTGGTTTTGAATGCACTAACCTTCCTGATCATGTGTATAAACTAAACAAAGCTTTGTATGGTCTGAAGCAAGCTCCCCGAGCTTGGTATGATCGATTAAGTTCTTTTCTTACAGGTAAAGGGTATTCAAGAGGTAAGGTTGATCAAACACTTTTTACAAAAATTCAAGATAAGGATATCTTGGTGGTCCAATATATGTCGATGACATTATTTTTGGATCAACAAAGTCCTCCTTATGCAAGGAATTCTCAGAACTAATGACTAATGAATTTGAAATGAGTCTAATGGGAAACTTAAATTTTTTCTTGGACTACAGGTTGTTCAATCAAAGGAGGGAATCTTCATAAACTAATCCAAATACATTCAAGATTTGCTGAAAAAGTACAAAATGGAAAACACAAAATCAATGACAACTCCAATGAGCACATTTGTGAGTTTAGATGCAGATCTGAAAGGTAAACAAGTTGATTCAAAAGTGTACAGAGGTATGATTGGCTCCTTACTCTATTTGACAGCATCTAGACCGAATATTCAATTTTCAGTGTGCATGTGTGCTAGATTTCAAGCTTGTCCTAAGGAATCCCACTTGAGTGCAGCAAAAAGAATTTTTAGATATCTTGCTGGAACTCAAGAGTTGGGATTATGGTATCCTGTCTTCAGTGAGTTTAATTTGATATCTTACTCTGATGTGGATTTTGCTGGTTAAGCTAGATAGAAAAAGCACTAGTGGCTATTGCCAATTTTTGGGAGGATGTTTAGTTTCTTGGGCTTCCAAGAAATAACACTCAGTTGCTCTCTTTACTGCAGAAGCAGAATATATATGTTTCCGTAGGAAGTTGTGGCACTCAAGTGTTATGGATTAAACATCAACTCCAAGACTACCAAGTAGATCTTGGATGTGTCCCATATTTGTGATAACACAAGTGCAATTTGCTTAGCAAAAAATCCAATCCAGCATTCTAGGACCAAGCATATAGAAATCAGGCATCATTTCTTAAGAGATGAAGTAAGCGAAAATTCATTTGAATTGCACTTTGTTGAAACATCAAAACAAGTTGCTGATATTTTCACTAAACCCTTGTGCAATGAAAGATTTTCCTGCTTAAGAAGAGAACTTGGGTTGTGCTTGCTTGATCCATGAGTGACGGTGTTGAAATTGTTGTGATAATGTGTTTAAATGGGTGAAAGTGCTGAAATAAGTTCTTGTTGTTGCTGCTAAATTTCTTTGTGAACTATGCCATGTAAATGAGATGGAAATTGGATGAAAATCAATGTTTGATTGGTCAGTTTGTCAGATGAGATAGGTGGAATGCAATCAGTTCTTGTGAAGTTGGTGGAGTGAAAATTTCAGTGTGATTCTGAGATGTCCTTTCTATCTAAGGTCGACTCTATGGACAACAGAGTCGACACTGTTTTCTTTCACACCAAAATTTTTGTCATTTCTGTCAATTCACACATCCTTGATTCTTTTTAGCAAATAAATTCCTTGTCCTTCCAGCAAATAAAATTCTTGTCTCATACTTTGCATTGACCTAAGTGATATATGAAATGGTGAGTTGAAGAAGGACAGGTCAAGCTTGTATGGATTCTTTCACTATGCGTGAGTATATGTCTCTGCCAAGTACCAAAGGTCTTTGTGCACTCATTGAGGAGGAGTTCTTCTTTTTCTAACTATTTCTCTTGATTCATCATTTTTTAAAGGAAGTAATTTCACTTTGAGAAGCAAAATTTCTAGGCATTTTCTCAAGGGGAGTTAATTTCAATTACCTTTTTAAAAAAAACTCCATTATCTCAGAATTTGAAAGATTGTGGTTTAAGAGTTTTAAATTTCTGGTTTAACTATTAAAATCTTTGAAGAATTCATATCAATTAACTAACAGTACAGAAGAAATTCTTTTAGTGAGAAGTGCATTTCTATTAAACCTTGAAAATTCATGTAACTTGGTTTCCTTCGTCAGATTTTCAAGGCTTCTGAAATATATTGATTTGAAGAATCTTCTTGACCCAAAAACTTTTTGGTTGATAACGTTTTTACAAATGGCAGAACAATGTCTATGCTCTGAGAAACTGTAAATCTCTGATAAAATTAGAGTTTCATTGTATGTCATGATGAGCTAGTTAATTCTGCTCAAGATTTCAAAATGAATTTAGTGAAGTCTGAGTAATTGGAGATTCTGGTGTTTGATAGACATGTATCCTCATATGAAAAGATATATCTTAATTTTTTCTGAAGCAAATGATTTCCTGAATGAGTAATCAGGGACTCTGGTGTGTATAAAACATGGGCCTTACATGAAAATGAGGGAAATCAGATTGTTCATTTGTATTATCAAATTAAAAAAAAAATTATGTGTGATGTTCAAAAAATTCAATTTTCTGGAAGAATCAAGATAGATTTATCTTTTTCAACACATTTTAGCATGCTTAGATAATCTTCCAATGTCACCCTGATACATGTGATGAGTAGATGGTTTAATGTTGATGCAATTTCTTTATCTAAAGGTTTTTCTTTCTCTTATCTGTTATTTACTCTCATGAGTTCTTCAATTTTTCTTTTATGGTTAATCCAACAATTTATAATTTTCAAACCATTGATCTGAATAATAATGAGAAAGGGTGTAAAAAAAAGGTGCGCAATCATTGTTACTTTTCTAGGATCTTCAAGGAATTTAGTGGATCATAGTGAAATGACACTTCATCAAACTTTTTGAAGTCTGATTTTTAATCTAAAATTCCTTAGTGTTGACACTATTCACCATAGAGTCAACACTACCTTACCTTTTTGGTCTGGAACACGATAACCCTTTCCTGTTCCACACGATCATGTTACTCCCAGAGCAGATCGACACCTTTTCAGTCACGTCTCTTCGGACGCCTCCATTATTAAAAGGTGTTTCGAAAAACCCTTCTTCTTCCTCAACTCTCTCCAGGAGATTTGTCTCTCCTTCAACTGCATCCCTGCTTCTATTCCTTCTTGATACTCTATCCTTCCTATCATGGCTCCTAAGTTGCAGCCTCATCGCGATGGGAAGAGGAAGCAAGATGAGTCTCTTGATTCAGAAAGGCAAGCCAAAGTTGCAAAGGGGATTGTGTTTCATGAGAAGAAGGCTGCTGCTCTCCTGTTTATTCAAGCTGTAGATTCTCCCATCCTTGCACTGCTAAGGAAAAGAACTTCTCAAAGGGTAAGAAAAAGTTGGAATTTGTTGACTTAAGTAGTTCTGAGGATAATGCCTCCAGCCAGCAAGGGTCTCAGGATGTTCTTGGAGAAAGCCCTAATTCCCAGGAAACGGGAAATGGCTCTGATCATCAGCATGAGCAGGAAGAGATGTCAAATCCATCACAGAAATACAGTGAAAATGAGTCAGAGTCCTAAGAAGAAACTGAAGCAGATAAGTATGACCAACTTCTAGTCGAGGAAAATGAAGAAAATGCAAACACAGAGCACAATGAAGAAAAAAGAAAATGAAGATGACAATGATAACAAAAATCTTGAAGAGCAATCTCCTGACGAAGAACAGGAAGAAGAAGAATACGAGAATGATACTGCTGATTATGAAGATGAAGAAGAGGTTCAAACACCCTCAAGATCAAAAAGGATGATCATTGGAAACAAATCTCTCCTACATCCAAGAATCATCAACATTAATGATGAAGGTATGTCCAATTTGGTACCAGAACTTCTTGAGTTGCTGGAATTTCAAGGATGGATAGATTTTGTGAGTGTACACAGGACACACTGTCCTCTATTGGTTAAAGAGTTTTTCTGCAACTTAGTCAGTAAGAATATTCTCTTGAGTCCAGTGTAAGAGGAGTTAATGTTGTACTCACAAATAAAATTGTAAGTCAATTGTTGGGTATACCCAATGAGGGTTATAACCCATAGGATCTTCATTTCAGTGCACATGAGGCTTTTTCAGTTCTAACAGGCCAGCCACATAATGTGCTTGATGAAAATCAAGCAAAAGTGTCACTTTTGAATGCCAACAGATTTCCACTGCACACAGATTTTTGCACCATTGGTGTACTACCATATTAACCCCTCAGGGAGGAGGGAGGAAGAGAGTAACAAGTTTACAAAGATGCATTATGTTCTGTCTAATAAAGAAGGTGAGAATCAATTTGGCTACTATCTTCTGTCAGCTGATTCATGAAGTGACTATTCCGAAGTTGAGAAGAAGTTTGCCATATGCAGCTCATCAAACCTCAATCTTTCAGTTGTTGGTGTTTTTTCTTTTGCTAGTGCAAAGGTTCAAAAGATTGCCAAATTTCATATGTATGATTTAAGTCACATTGTGAAATTTATGAAGCTCAACTGGGGTCAACAAGAGGATGACAATGTTGTCTTGGAGCAGGAACAGGCTCATCTTGCTAAGGAAGATCACCAAGGTCAGGAATATGTTGCTCCTGAGGAGATTTTACCAGAACAGTCTCTTCCTATCCCTTCTCCTCCATTTGTTCCTATTTTTGATGCTCCCGAACATGATCCACCTCATATCTCTTCTCCTTATATTACTCATTCTCAATTTGCTCCATCTGTGCACGATATTCCATCATCATCCACTTCAGCAGCTCAAATTCCTCCTTCTCTTATTTCATTTCTAGAAGAGCAGTTTGCTTCTGTCCACAAAAGTCTTGATCTTCTGAATACCAAGATGGAGGAGCAAGCATTACAGTTCGACAACCGATTGGAAATGATTGAGAACCATCTGCAAACAAATGTAGATAGGCAAGAATAGATCCATCGGTTTACAAAAGTCAGGTCTGATCAGTTGGTTCATACTATTGGATATGTTTTTGATAAAGCAGCTTTTACTCAGGCCAAGATTTTTGACAAGATTGAATCTATTGCTCAAGAACTTCAGCAGAGTGTAGAAAACTTCAATGCAATTCTTGGTCTGGATCAATCTGTTAGATTGATTCTTCATCGAATGAACTTTCTAAGATCCAACAATGAAGATATCTCTAAAGAGTTATAGCTGATGAGAGATGAATTTTACAAAGTTTGGAGATTACATGACATTAATGAGTCTGATAACAGCAATCAAGCCACCTCCTCTGCAGTAGCCCCGACTATGCCTCATGGTGTTGACAATGTGCCAGTTGTTATTGAACATCAGATTGGCAAGTTGACAGATTTTCTGAATGTCCGATTCAATGCAGTTCAAATATATCTTTCCGACAACTATGAGGATCTGAATTTTCATCTTTCAAGAATTGAGCACAGACTGTTTCCTAGGTAGTCATCACCTCCTCCTTCTTGAGTTTATTGTCTTTTTGATTATGTCAAAGAGGAGAGGATTGTTAATGGTTGATCTGTTGATTTTTTTTTGGAGATTGAAGAAAATATCTTAGATATATTGGTTGATATCTTTTTGTAAAGCTTCTGTTGAATGAATGAAAACATCAGTGTCTCTTTTGAATGAAAATAATATGGTTGTTGTTTAAATTGTTTCAATGGACTGTTTACTTGTGAATAAGTTGAACGAATGGATGATTTAATGTTTTCAACTTTCAAAGATCAAACACATTTGTTGCCATCATCAAAAAGGGGGATTGTTGTGTCCCTGGTTTTGATGATGTCATATTAAATGTAAAATGTATAGATAGTTGACACACGTCATTTGTTTTGCAGAAGCAACTCAACTGGACCAAAAAAAATGAGTTATTATTAGATAAGGTCGACACTAGTTGTTCATGGGTGATGTAATGAAGAGATAAGATCTGGTTAGGTTAGCGCTATTCAGAGAGCAAGTTAACACTAGAGATGTTTTCAAGTCATATTGAGAAGATACAACTTTGATAAGGTCGACACTCTGTGATGATAAGGTCGACACTAAGCAAGGGCAGAGTTCACTGTGGAGTCAAATGAAGCTAATGTCGACACTAGCTGTACCTAAGGTCAACACTAACAGTCAATCAGGCTTACTCAGAAGGAAGAACAAGTTAATATCTTGGAAATCTCAGGTTGTGACACGTGTCCTTGAAATCTGAGAAGTGTGCCTCTTTTTGAATTATGTGTGTGTGTCGACACCACCCCTAGAAGTGTCAACACTAGTACACTTAGAATCTTTTCAAGAATGTAGAAGTCATCACGCGAGCACGTGATTCTAGGCCAACCGACTGGGATCCTTTCTGAACATGTCAGCTATTCTGGAAGGCGCCGATGCTTGGCGGCAAAAAGATTCTCCACTTTTGGGTGAATCCATTGAGGGGCCCACTATACAGAATCCCGCGAAATTAGGTAACAAAAATGTGAAGTGCTCCAGTCCGTGAAAAAAAAAAAAGTAGAGTTGCATGCTGTGAAAGAAGAAAAAATTGCAGAGAGTGAAAAAGGGAGCAGATCGGAGACTCTGAAGGAGCACGAAGATGCAATTTCAAATCGGAGCTATGATCAGATGGAGAGATTGCTGAATCAAGCAAAATTGAAGCTTCGAAAAGCTGGTGTTGAGCCTTTGCGAACAGAGGATCGTGAAGCTTCTTCAACATAAATCCCTGTGATTAATTGAGACAGAGTTCGAAGGAAATTCATTTGAAGTGGGATCAAATCTGAAGATTGGAAGTGCTGGAACTCGACATGGAATCCTGAGCAGGGAGTTTGAAGATCTCTAAACACCTCCTGGCACATCTTCATTTTTATCTTTTCGATTTTTTTGAGATTTGAATTGTGTGTTATCTGCTTCTTTGTGAAGTAGATTGGATTGATCATTCATGAGGTGTGATTGAATCAATTGGTTTGAAGCTGTGTATCAGCGGTGTATTTAAGCTGTGAATCAGCGGATGTGAAGAAGCTGTGAATCAGCGGGTGTTGAGAACTTCTCTCAAGAGTTCTTGTAGTGGTACCTCACTGGTTTAGTGAGGGGTGGATGTAGGTCTCCTCATTGGAGCCGAACCACCTTAAAATTCCTCTCTCTTGTGTGCGTGTGCCCTGCTTGCATTGTGAATGAGTATCTAATTTGCTTGATCATAACAAAATTTTAAATTACTAAATTGCGTTAAAATTTCTGAAGAGTCTCTATTCACCCCCCCTAGATAATCTTTCTACATACAACATGTAATACCTGGCTTCCCGACTTTCCGTCCGGTGTCTTGGATGACTAGCCACTAATGCGTCCAGACTGAGCGATACGTTAGTGTCGCGTTGTGGGTGTCTGACGCGACAGTCATCGTTGTCGCAACCAGCTTGTGTGTCGCGTTCTTGTCACGCACAGATTTCTTATCACGTCTTCGTATCGCACTGGTCAACGGGTCGCGACAGTGTTCCATCACTTCGGTCTTCTAACGCCTGTCAAGGTGGTCAGCGTGTTAGTATGACCTGTCGAGTTGTTGCGGTGTCCCTGGGGGACGCATTCTTGTCGTGATGCGTTGACCCATCGCGTTAAGGCCCTTAATACGACGCATCGCCCCGTTGCGACTTGGGTGCCAAAGGCTGAAGGCCTTGGCCGGCGACTCCTTCTCCCCTTTCCTCCTTCCCTCTCCCCCCCCCCCCCCCCCCCCCCTCTAGCAGTGCTCCACCTCCCTCTCTCCCTTTTGTGCATCTCAGATGAGGAGGAGGGTCATTCGTGGTGCCTTGGCGTTGTGGAGCTTGCGTGGAGTGAGGAGGAGGTGGCCAATCCGACGTGAAGGGCCCTAATGGGTTCGTTTCTTGTTTAAGATAGGGATTGCTTGAACCCTTCTCGATCCGGGTGGATTGGGAGCCCCTTGTGGTTGTAGATAGCATTTATTGTTTTTCCATGCTCCCCTCTCCCCGTGTGGTGTGTTTGTAGTGTGTGGGTGGCCCCGAGATGGCGCATCTCGTGGGTCACCTCTCTGCCAAGAACGCCACAAAACCACTGGAGGAGAAAAGAAGGCTCGGAGGAGGAAGAAGAAAAAATTAAGAAGGGGAGAGGGAAATGGGGCGTTTGCCTCAGTTTTGAACCGATGACTCCAGAAACGCAACGGGTCAGGGCGGCGCGTTAAGAACCTTGTCGCAATGACTCCAGAGGTCGAGACACCATGTCACGACTGACCCCCAGGTTGCAACCCCAAAAGTGGTCAAACCAAAGACCGGTCAAACCAGAACGCGATGGCCTGCCAGGTCGCGTCAATGCTATATGCACCCTGACACCCGACAAGGCCGTTCTGACAGAAAGGACAAGCGTCAGAACGAGCAGAACAATTCGCGTCGCCTCCAGATGGTGCGACAAGAACGCGACGCCTCCAGACGGCGCATCAAGGATGCGATGCCCAAGGGGAGGGACGACAAGAAGCATGTCGCGACTGACTGTCGCGACTAGCAGGTCTGTCGCGACCCTGAGGACGGGGCCAAGGCCCAAGAGAGCCGGATCTTACATACCCTACTGTAGATGTTCCTCGCTTTACAACTTACTAGTGTAGTTTCCTATTTTCAGAGTTCCTGTTGCTCTAGCCGGTGAGGGACTGGTAATCCCTACTGGGCCTTGTTCACGAGACTCACCCCCCTACTCCCTTCAGCAAGTGGATCGTCGTCGCGGGAGCTCGGTGTCGGACGGGTTGCGGAGGCGGCTGTGGCACCACGTGTTGTTAGCAGTAATGTGAGAAAGCGTTGTGAGCTCTTGTACCTGAGTGAGTTGAGGGTTGTGCTTTGCAAGTCTCGGGGTATGCCCCTTAAGGACTACACCTTTCTTCTTATACATGTGCTTTTACTTGGGACACATTGTACATCTTCATATCTTGTTATAGTTATTTAAATTCAGTACATATCTCACTAGACTATTCTTCTAACCCGTCCAGGTCTTCAGATCCGTGGGTGGCAGCGCAAACTTCGGGGTCCCTGGCGGGGGTCCGGGAGGTTGGGTTGTTACAATCTAGAAGTTCGTCTAGTAGTTCATCATCTACTACTTTGGCATACCCCGATCAATAGTGAGCAATAATGGATGACAATTCAATTGCTCCTACTTTAAAAAGAAGTGTGACGAGTTGCAAATTCGCAATCATTTTTACCTCAGTACCTCACCCTTAAGCCAACAAGCTGGTTGAAAACATCAATAAAACACTTCTCAAAGGGTTGAAGATCAAAGTCGAAAAAGCTAGGGGAAGTGGCTCGAGGAGTTCCAAGCATGCTATGGACATATTGAACTACAACAAGGGTTTCGTCAATGGATTTCCATTTCCCAGAGGTGTGACTTCGACACACATTGCTCTAATTCTGAGAAGGATCACCCGGTTTCCTTTAATGACTACAGACCTGTTAGTTTATGCAACTTCTGCTACAAGATAGTCCCCAGGATTCTGTGCGATAGGCTGACCAATATTCTACCTATGATTATTTCGAAAGAGCAAGGTGATTTTGTTAAGCGTAGATTTATTCTGGATAACGTCTCCATGGCTAGGCAATTGGTCAGGGACATTGGCCGCAAAACCAGAGGCAACAATGTTGTTTTTAAACTGGATGTTAAAAAGGCATATGACAGTGTAGAATGGGATTTTGCTTTGCTGTTCTGAAGAAATTCGGCTTCTCCTCCAGGTTTATCTCGTACATTGGTATAATGATTTCTAACTGCTGGTTTTTTGTTCTCTTTAATGGCTCCCCGGGTGGCTATTTTCATTCTTCCATGGGTTTGCGCCAAGGGGATCCCATTGCCCTAGCTTTGTTCATCATTATGGAAGAAGCACTTAGTAGAGGTATCAAGAACATGGTCAGTACTGGTTACCTTCTCCCTTATTCTGGTCCCAGGGGCTGCCCATCCCCCACTCATCTTCTTTATGCGGATGATACGCTTGTTTTTTCGAATGGGAGCATTAGGAATGTTAGACGGTTGATGGCCTTTTTAAAGAAATATGCTAACTCTTCTGGCCAGCATATTAATTCCAACAAGAGTTGTTTCATGTTAGCTGAGAAGGCTCCCGCCCATGCCGCCAACAAAATCAAAGAGGCCACTGGTTACACGAGACAAACTGGTAATATCAATTATCTGGGCGTTCCTCTAAAACCTGGCAGAATGACGGTTGTGGATTACAGATCCTTGGTTGATAAAGTGAATGGCAAACTTCATGGATGGAAGTCCAAACTGCTATCTCAAGCTGGTAGGATCACTCTAATCAATTCTGTCATCTCCTCTCTCCCTATATATCTTGTTGCTGCCTCTTATATTCCGAAGTCCATCATCTCATATATTGAGAGAGCTTCTGCTGCTTTCTTCTGGGACGGCACTAATGGAGCCCATCGCCGGCATTGAGTGGCATGGCCTTCTATTCAGAAGCCTATTAATGAAGGCAGCCCGGGGGTTTGTAGCTTGTGGCATATGCAGATCTCTCTGGCAGTTAAGCAGCTATGGAACATTAGACAAAGCTCTTCTCTTTGGGCCTCTTACGCTAGAAGGAGGTACTCACTAAACAGCATGACAAGCATATCCGGGATGCCAAAGATTGTCTATATGGAAGTTATGAAGATTCTGAATGATAATACCATATGGGTCCATGGTAATGGCAGGAAGATCAAAATTCTCCAGGATACCTAGATTGGTGAAATACCTCTCAACAGCACGGTCCAGGTAGACAATGAGAGTGCGGGTGCCTCCTTAAGTGAGGTGGTTTATGATGTTTCACATCCACTCAGATCCATGATTCCTCAGTCGGTTATGGAAGGTTTGATGCTTTCTGATGATGATGACAAGTGTATATGGGCGACCTCTGGCTCTTTCTCCACTAAGTCTACCTACAATCTAATCAGACCGATGGGAGTGCAAAGACCAGCCCTAGCTAAAATCTGGCACAATTCTTTCTATCACAGAGCCTCCTTATTCTCTTGGAAGATTTTGAACCGGGCAGTTCCAGTTGATGGTCGCATCGCTGAAGCTGGCATTCCTTTGTTGTCTCGCTGTTCTTGCTGTAAGTTCCCACAGATTGAAGACCTTGACCATATTTTCATTCGCAGTGATATTGCTGTCACTCTTTGGCGTTGGTTTCATCCACTTATTTCTCCGAGGGTTACCCTTCACAGCCATATTACTGCCCGTCTCAGGAGCTTTATTCAGCATTCAAATATCAGATCTCCTTACGGCTTTGTTTCTCTTTATACCCTCACTCTTATGTTGTGGGAAATCTGGAAAGGTAGATGCTTAAGAAGGTTTGAGTCCACTTGTATTTCTGCTGGAGTGATCATCAACAACATCAAGTTTAGCATCATACACTCGCTATCTAAACTTCAATTTAAGGTAGCTCCTACTTCATACGAGATGCAGACCCTTCATGATTTCGGCTATGTCCCTCTGTGCCCTGCCAAGCTGCTAAAACTTATTAGATGGATTTCCTATATGCGATTTCAGTCTTAATGTTGATGGTGCTTGCAAAGGGAATCATGGGGAATGTGGAGGCGGTGGTTGTATTAGAGATCCTCAGGGCTATGTTCATGTGGCTTTCACTCATTTTTATGGCGTAGGGACCAGCATGATTGCAGAAATGAGAGCTCTTTGTGATGGTCTTCGGTTGGCAATTTCTTTAGGCTACAGGCTTTCTATTGTGTACTCTGATTCTCAGGTTCTAGTGAACTCCATCCGTGAGGATAAGATTGTTTCATGGCGTTCATACAGATGGTGGAGAGAAGCTAGATCGTTCTTTAGTCGGGAGTCCATTCAGCTGTCTTATGTGTACCGGGAACCAACCAGCTTGCTGATTCTCTGGCTAATTTTGCTGTTAAAAATAGGCAGAATGATGTTTTCTGGGGGGCGCATGCCTTACCACATTCCTGTAAGGGGCCTATGGTCATTGATAAATCTGGCGTCATGCATGTTAGAAGGATATAACTGGGGTATGCCCCTTGGATTTTGTACTTATATCAATTTTTATAATAGTTTTGGCCCAGGTTGCCCTCACTAGTGGAGTGAGAACATTCTCCCTTTCTGGGGGAGGGTGCACTCTCCTAGTTTGAAGCCCTGAGGACCACTTTTACGGAAAAAAAAAAGAACTACAACAAGAAAGACTAGTGAGATTCCACCTGAAATCAAGAGTCTTTCCCTCTGATTCATTAACTATCAATCGGAAGCCAATGATCAAGTCATCTGGGAGAACCTAGACCTAGTTGGAGAAAACTGAGAAGCTGCAGAAATCAAAATGGTGGGGTACTAGAGGCATATAGTCAAGTACTATAGTGCTTGGGTGAAGGACAGGTGGTTCCTCCTTGGGGATTTAGTCCTCAGGAAGGCTAAAGCCTCTCATCATCCACAAGCGGCAGGGAAGCTAGCACGAAACTGGGAGGGCTCATATCAAGTGGTCAAAGTCTGCGACAAATGAGCATATAGACTGGCTACTTTGGATGGCAAGGCCATTCCATGTACTTGGAATGATGAGGCACTAAGATGATATTGCTAGTAAGTTTTCTCGATTTGTTACAAGCTTGTTGTATGTTCCACAATAATCATATTACACATACATTGCAAGTTTTTTTAGAAAACTATTTGTTTCATTTCATGTAAGATGTGGCTGAAATCCTAGACATTGAAAGAAAAGAAAAGGTGCTTCTTCTTCCATTTCTTGTCAGATGTGGCTGAAAGTCGGTGCATGGAAAAAGAAGAAAAAATGAAGTCATGAAGACCCTCGACCTCTGATTGCAATGTTGTGAAGTGCCCAGAGCATGCAGAGCTGCCACAGTAGGCATCGACCCAATGTTGTCTGGTGGTGAAGCCCCTGCGGCAGGTGATGACCTAGCTCCTAGGACTACCATGGACACCCCTCTACCTCGGCCGGAAGTGAGAACCTCTAGAGCTGGGACATCTTCAACCACCAGAATCAAGACTAAGGGAGGGAGAACCTCTAGAGTAAGGGAGTGGGAACCTCTAGAGCTGGGACATCACCCTGGATGCACCATGGCCTGCCTAAGTCCCACTAGCTCAGTGTGTGCCCAAGATGTGGCTGATCCCTCTTCGTTTGAGTGTTGGTTCCCATCAAAGCCAATCAAACTCCCCCGATGCCTAGAGGCCCTCTGCCTCTTCTTCCCTAGCAGCAGCTACACTAGCCCTAATACTATGTACACCCCATAGCTCCATATTCTTCTGACAACATAACATGTGAGAGGACTTGGGTGGAGTCGCAGGAGGGGGTAGTCAAGGTCACCTCCATGTAGCCAAAGAAAAAGAGGCTCAAGAGCCATCTTACAAGATGAAGGATTGGTAGTGGCCTCAATCTCTTCTTCCAAGGCCACCCTTAAAAAGTTGACACTCTGATCAGCCATGAGGGACGAAGAGAAGAGAAAGAAGAGTTAGGGGCTTATGAGTCATAGGTGTACTTGCTAAATCAATAGCTCTAGAGTGGTGGCCTCATCCTTCCCCCTCCCGGGGCCATCCCATGGGGAGGCAAGGAGGAGGGCACTAGAGTTGCCAAAGGTCAGAGTGGAAGATGAAGCAAGGAGCTCAAGCTAGAAAAACACAAGGAGTTATTGAGGGAAGCAAAACCTAGAGTGAGCAAATGAAGCAACCCTAGCAAGGGTATTTAAATGCAAAATTTTAAGAAATTTATGAATTACCACCCTCTCGAGAACTAAAATGACCATGCTGGAATCGAGGGGACGTAGAGATTGTGACTAAGAGATGCACTTAAAGCATAAATGCCCTAAAAAAATGAGAGGATGCCGACAGTGTCTACATGGCCAGACTACAACAAATCTATAGAGAAAAGTGCACCAACCGATGCTATCCTCTATACCTTAAGTAGATCTATGATGACAGCTCCCAAAGTCCAATGCCACTTGAATCCCACGAAGTGACACACTACCATGATATACATCATCGAGTGGCTCATAGACTGAGAAACCTACTCACCTTTCTAGCTCCCCATACATACTCCCTGAGAAATCCTCTAGCTCAGGAGTAGGGGGAAGGTGAAGAGGGGAAATATTGGCCCTCTGCCCTAAACCATGGCTTAGTTATGAAACTCGGCCCAAAAGATGAAAGTAGAGTTACTAAAGTAGGGCCTACCTATCAAAGACCCAATTATCAAACAGAGCCTGTAAAGTGCCAACGAGCACATGATTTTCTAGCCCAAGAAGAGGGTCTCTATCCCTATGTTGACGGTAGGAGGATAGCTTAGGCAACATGGTAAGCTCTCGAGATAATGTTTCGAACCGCGCGCCACGGCAGGAAGGCAGCTCGGCCTACACTCCATGCATACCTCAATAGGCCTAGCCCAATATATGGATCGACAGCCTATAGTCTAGAGGGTACTTAGCCTAGAAGACTCTTAAGCTGATAGAGCCTTAGCTTAATGGAAATAAAGCAGCAGAGACCTCTACCTAATAAGCTAATCTGTAGACCTAGGAAGCAAAACTTTAGAGCCTGATGATGTCTGCCTACATTAAGCACCACTCCATGCATGCACCAAAGGGACATGGCCCATATCACCCCCAAAAACCTAGCATCAACACCAAGGCATAGTGTGCGTACGGAAAGAGGACTTAAGGGTGCCCCTACTCATGGCCAGTAAGAGATGGTCCATGTATAGCCGACGGAGACTTGTTGAGTCTGATGTATGGGGAGCTTCATCATCAATATGACAGAAGCCCATGATGATAGTCATGCCTACAATCACCTTGCATGAGATTAGTAGGGAGCCTCTTCTCACTTAAAACTCAAAGGAACTCCTTTGGAGAGGTAATAAACAATTTCTACACTCACTACTGTGGGGTGCGATCTCGAATAGTTCATCTTCTTGCTCTAACTCTTGTCAAGATCTGACTTAAGCATCGAAAAATTTTTCTTGGGATCCCAATTCCAAAATCCCCTGATCTTTTGCTTCTTCTTACAAGTCCCCCTCTCGCAATCGTAGATCGTTATCGAGTTTTCCAATCTTCCCAGACCATCCAATCAAGATCTAGTCTCTCTCCACAATCTCATTAAAAATTTTGAACTAAATTCTGAACTAGATTAAAATAAGATGTCCTACATAAATTATGATAATTTCTCTATAAAAACTAATGTTCTGAATTTTTCATAATCGTTGTGCGTAGACATGCATCATTGTCGTCTCAATCTATAACATATATAGAAGTGAATTGTTCTCATTTTCGTCACTCAGAATCCTGCTGGGACCAGAGTCTTCTCGTCACGTTGCTCGGAATCCTGCCGTGATCAGACTCTTCCCTCCCCTTGTACTCCCATCTCTCGCGGGTGTGTCCCCTCCCCACTCGTCTCCCTCTCTCCATCGCACTCTCTTCCTCTCTCCCTCACTCTCATGTTCCATCGCACGCGCACCCCTGCGGACCAAGCCATTTACCTTCACGGAACCCGCACTCTGCTGTCTCCCCACATCCCACGCCACTGTCACCTCCCCTCGCTGGTCTTCCCCATCCGCCATCACAGAGCCATCTACCATCCTCCGCATCGTCGCTCTTCTTCTTCTGTAAGCACAGAGCCGGGTGCCATCGTCCCCGTGCCTTCGCGTCCTCTTCCCTTGCCATCGTCGCCTTCCTGCCATCTCTATGCCCCATGTTTCCCAATCTCCATCGCCACAACACACCCCACCCGTTCACTCCCCTCCTTTCGCACACATCACACTAGAAGTGCGTGCTTCCTCCCCATCCATCGCGTCCCCCCCCTACTAGTCACACGCCAACCGCCCTCGCGCGAACTGTTGAACATGAGACTGGCCATAAGGCGCTCGCAGTATCCTCGCCCTGCCTCCCGCCAGTTCATGCGAAGTAAAGCAATAGTTGACAGATATTTATGGTCCTCCATCCTTCCACTCCCAGCATAAACAATTTAACTCTTTAACTCTCAGTTGTTCCCATTACTTGTTATCAATGCTCACAGATGTTTATGGTCCTCCATCCTTCCACTCCCAGCATAAACACTTTAATAAAATACAGCATTAATCATTTTACGGTTCGAGATATTCTCCAGTATAGAGCCCAGTTTGCAGATACCGTACCTTTGTTGTATTGAATTGTATTAGTTTTAAGAGCGCTAAATAGACCACTTAATAGATATCACCATGGTCAAAGGACTGACCAATTCACTGACATAAGAGTTAAGAGTTACAACGTTCATGAACACTTTCTGTATCATCAAACCAAATTTAACATGATAAATGATGATTAAACTTGAATAAGAGGATGATTGAATCATGGAAATAGAATACAAACTTAAACTTAATGGACATTGATATTAGTAACAAAGTATGTTAAACTTAACCAAAATGATTAACGGGTTATTTCATATTTGAGGACCCATGGACAATGCACATTCCGGAGAAGCATTTTCTATTTACATTGCTATGAGAGCGTCAGGGGTTGTCAATGGTAACCTGGTAGCGAGATGGATAAATATATATATATATATATATATATATGTGCACGTATGCACAAACACATTCCTCTTAGTGGGAATGTTCCATATTATCAAGTGGCTGGGCTGTCGTGTTATTGACCCGACCGATCATTAAAAATCAGGATGGAGATAAAAAACAAAGAGCACAAATACATGATATCAGAAAGCAATTTGTTACAGCACAAATACATGTAATCAAAAAGCGATTTGTTACAGTATACCATGTGATATTGCTCTGATATTCATAAAGCAGGCTGCTCCATCTTTGATGTATGTAGGAAGTTGATGAAGTGGAATGCCCCATAACTTTGTCAGTAAGGGGAGCAGAAGGTGTAATAACTGGTACGTTAGGATCGTAGTTTACCAGGTTTGCGGCTAGTGTGTAGCCCATTAGTTGAGTTTATGTATATACAAGTGTTTACACCGGTTGGTTTGACAGGAAGGGAGGTTGGTGGGTTGGAATACCCAGCCCAAACAAGCCTCTGTCGGGTTCATTAAGAACGCGACGT